>CM062218.1:4395000-4707500 GCA_031216445.1 Lateolabrax maculatus
CAGGATGAAATTATCAGCAGGAGTCATTTTTAAAAGTCTCACAGCATCACTGCTGAGTGAAAAACTGTATTGAATCTTCCAAACCTGAACTTTTTAACAACATCTTTGGTTTTATCTCGACAGTGATGAATTTCAGGTTTTATCAAGCCAAGCTTTCAAAGAGTTTCATCACCAATACTGGAGTAACAAGGTTATTACAAGACAATAGCAATATCAGGCCATTTCCACTTCTGGTTGTCAAAGATACAGAAACTCAGGAGGAGCACACTTTCACAAGTGGTTATTTCTCAAAAGTATTTGTTGCAGCCATGACAAACTTTCCTTCCTATTCTTTTGACTTCAGATGCTTCCTGACAGCATTGATCTCAGTTGAACTTTGACCTGTAAAATGTCGAGTACAAGTACCGTAGGACCGACCTCTGTTTCAGAAAGCAGTGATTGTTTGTACCCTTGTTTGAATATCTGAATGGTGAATCATCGAGCAGAGCACGAGGGATCGTGTTTAAAGTGCTTAAAACATGGAGGGAAGATTGGATTCTTTCTGTGTGTTTCTGTAGTTTCATGCAAGAGCTGTGCTGGAAATGTATGGATCCTATCAATTTACTTTTCACACAGTAACTACTAAATTTGATTAAAATTTAGAAGAAATAGAAGTTGTAATATATTTGTAGTTTGTAGACTACAGCTTTTTTTCTAAACTATTTCTTAAGGGGTTCATTCTTTTTTTTTTCTACCATTTAAATCTATTACCAAATTGAATGGCATATGAAATTATTAAATTTATTCTAAAATGTATCACTGTACAACTATAGGAGGACCACAAATACATTTGAAATAATCATATACAAGTTATGATTATTAATGCTTGGAATTATTACAAATAAGGAAATTATATAATATTAAACAAATATTCTACTAAATTAATATTTATTTATTTGCATTTTATTCAATATTCATAATTTTTATTCAGTAACACAAAAAAAAAATTATTTTACAATACAGAGAGAGAAACAGGGTGTGATTCTCGTGTGTGTGTGTGTGTGTGTGTGTGTGTGTGTGTGTGTGTGTGTGCGGCCTAGAATTTAAACCGTCAGCTTTCTGCTTTTCTGACCATGTATCATAGTCTTATGTACCTCCAACGTATTTTCCATGCCTGTTTCTAATGTGTGTGTGTGTGTGTGTGTGTTTCTTGCAGATATCAGGATGTCTAAAGCAGCAGAGGAGGAGAAGCCTGGGGCTGAATATCCAGGGGACAGTTCAGGTACACACACAAACACACACATATGCGTCTTTCACAATATGAATAATAATTATGTTTTATTTATACATGTTCAATAATAATATTTTAATTATGTGAGAACTTTCCAACAGACAAACGTGAATTAATATGTGTCTGATATTAGTTTTTTAGTTGTCATGAATGAATGTTACAGCTTTAAAGTCACTCTGAACACACACACACACACACACACACACACAGTTTAATAAGCAGTCCTTCTGTGTTTCAGACTCTGACAGAAACAGCCCTGATGACCAGGTTGGTTTTTTACTTTTATTCTGAACACTGATACTAATAATACCAAGCGTTTTATTGTATTTACTTCAGCTAAAGCCATTAAAAGAGTCCTTATGAATAAAATTATGTGGCTCTGTATTTTACAAGCTTTTATTTGTGTCTTGATTGTTTGTTTTGACTGTTTATTATTACAATGCAGTAAATAAAGATAAATAAATCACAGCAATAATATCTGTATCAAATCTTCACAATAGCATTTAATGTTAATTATCTGTTTATTATTAGGGTAGCTTGATATTTAATGGGTAGTAAACACTGTGCTCTCTCCAATCATGTTACATGATTGTTAACATCAATATATGTAGAAATGAACCGTGAGATAGCTGCTATTTGACAGAGCCTTTCTTATACAGTAGCAGTAACTATTTTTTTTCATATTGATCAAATTAACTCTTTAATTTTATCTTTCTTACTTGTGTGTTTTGCTTCAGGTCCAGCCGATGAAAACCAGTCCCTTCAGCGTCTCTCCCACACCGGCTGGCAGCAAGGTGAGTGTGTGTGTGTGTGTGGGTGTGTGTGTGTGTGTGTGTGTGTGTGTGTGTGTGTGTGTGTGTTTCAATCCCAGCTCATTACCTCTCATAAATATTGGTTGTCAGCAGCTTCAATACCAAAAATCCGCCTCAGTTAAACCTTTATGTGTGTATAAAGACGCTGTGAAGAGCTGAATAATCATTTTTTTTATCCATTCACAATTTTAAAAACCACACACTTTTCTGTGGGGGTGTGAGTGCATCTGTGTGCCCAGGGTCAGACTCCTTTTGGCAGCACTGAATATGCAAGTCATCATGCAACTCTGTCAAAACCCAACTGAGAAGCAAAGAGCCCTGAGAGAAAAGACAGACAGAAAAAAAAAAACAATGTGAATGATAGTGAGTGATAGACGTAGAGATGAAGCACAGTGCAGCGGTGATGGATGGGTAATGACAGGGCTGTGAGCAGGTAACGACAGGTAGAGGTCCGAGGTCAGCAGCTTTGCAATGTTTCTGACACCATGAAAACGAGGACGATTGACTCGTCCTTCTGGACAGATGACCGGCAAACTCTTCAACCTGTGAATCAGGGATAAGCAGCTGTAGAGGCAGGCTCAAGTCAAAGTCAAACGAAGGAGTACTAATTTAGTTTTTGACTTTTCATCTGAACAGTCTGCTTTGTCTTCCTGTGTTTCTACATTCTGAGAAACCTGTTCCCTGACTCCATGAATGTTTGTGAGAGTGGGTCCCAAACTGGTTTATCACTTTACCTTACATCACTATGTGAGTTTGTGTTAAATATGAATCCATCTCGCTCTGTGTTTTGAGACCTGCATCTGTATGTGTGAGAAGTGGAAATGCGGTGAGTGAAGGCAGAAATATACTACAAGTTAAATCTAAAGTGGTGTGTCACGTGCAAAATGGCTACAAAAATGAGTCAAACTGGCTTTGATCCCTGACGTGTGAGCACAAGTTGACTGACTTTTCACTCACAGTTACGTAAAATACAGTCATTTACATCCGCAGCCTCTCGCTACAACAAAGCCACACAATGTCCTGTGAGATTTGTGTGTTTCTTTCTGTGATTCTGGGGACACACGAGGATTTGTGCACTTTATATGACTGTGCACACAAAGACTGTGAAAACAACGTATTTCATTGTGTGTGTGTGTGTGTGTGTGTGTTACTGTATAAATGTGATAAACCATGAGATGAAGTTGCTTAATAAACCGTCCTTGGATTAATGCAGTCAAAAAATATAAATACTTGCTAATAGAAGATTTGCCTTTGTGATCTGCTTTAGGGAAAGAGCGAGGAGAGCTCTGAGATGTCCCATATCACCATTGCTCCTCCTGCACATCCGTCTCAACAACAACAACAACAACAACAGCAACAACAGCAACAACAGCAACAGGCCCAACACCACCACACACAGCTGATGCTGGCTGGCAGTCAGCTAGCAGGGGTGAGACAACACACACACACACACAGACACACACACACACACATCTATATATATAAATTGTGAAAATACAAATAATGAAAAATGTTAATTTGTCTACCTGGCAACTGATGTCCAAAGTCTAATGGATTACAAAGCAGTTCCAGTTAATTCTTTCTGTGTGTATCAGTGATGGTTTTCCGGACTTTATATGAAAACTGCTTTGGAAATATAGCAACACCTGAACACAGTTTATACAGAAATTTAAATTGTAGAGTTGTTATTTACAATCCAGGATGAGCAGATTTCATCACTATGCTCTTTCTTTCATCTGATCTACAGTGAAAAAAGCTTCTGTTCACTCTTAAATGAAGCAGGGTTTTTAAACAAATGTAGCCAAATTGTTTATTTGACAGATATTGATGACCTGTCAAGACGGTCCCAGTCTCACTTAACACTTTAGCACAGTTGACTCTTCTGCACTCTTTTCCAAGTAGCTGAATATAAGCACTGAACTGAAGGACAGGAAAACATTTCCACAACATGTAGTAAAATCTTCCGGGGGAACAGTATTATCAGTAGAGTGAAATACCTAAGCGAGATGTTCTGTAAGTTAAGTGGATGGCTTTTCCTGCTTGTCTTGCTCTGGCATGCTTTTACTGTCGGCTAACAGATTCACCTCTGTTCCTGGAATGCTTAGCTGACACTGCTCTTTGTTCTCTCCCCTGACTTTCTTTATGTCATCACTGTTGTCTTCATTTTATTCTTCTTCACATGGTATTGTGCTTTTGTTCTGTCATACTTCCACTTGTCCTCCACCTCTTCTGCCACTCCTTTCTCCTTGTTTACATCTTCATCTCATTTGCCAACACTATCCTCATTTCTCTCTCTCCTCGTTGCCATGGCCCCGTTGTTCCTCCTCTACCTCCTGCTCTCCCCCAGCTTGCCGCTCTCCTCCCGGCTCAGCAGCAGCTGCTCCTCCAACAGGCTCAGGCTCAGCTCCTGGCGGCCGCCGTTCAGCAGTCCAACGCCGCCCACGCCGCTCACGCTGCCCACGCCGCCGCGCAGCAACAAGCCAACCAGCAGCAGCAGCAGCAGCAGAACCAATCACAATCCCAGCAGCAGCAGCAACATTCAAACAAACAGGAACAAACAGTCCAAGCCGCGCCTCCACCACCGCAGCTGGCCCTGTCGCAGCCAATCCAGCTCACAGCCCAGGTATGAACACTTTGTACCTGCTTATTGAAGGTACGCCTCATGTTGACAACTGATACTGAACTGAAATTACATGAAGTAAAGTATGTTATTACTTCTGACACGTCACTTTATCAACTCAGGAATTTACTTTTCTGTTAGGTTGTCACTGCTGTTAGGTTGAAACTACCTTCAAGCCTAGTTTATTTGTGCTGCATATTGAAACATGTTTGTGTTTTTGTTGCAGGACATCCAGCAGCTGTTGCAGCTCCAGCAGCTGGTTTTGATGCCTGGTCATCATCTCCAGTCTCCTGCCCAGTTCCTCCTGTCTCAGCCAACACAGGCTCAGCAGCAGCAGCAGGGTGAGGGGACTTCTGGTCTTCAGTACAATAAAATACACGCTTACAACCACAAATAAGTTACTATGAAGAATTGAAACCACCAGAAATTCACAAAAAAAATCTAGTGTTTAATCAAAATTAGAGCATACATCATGTAAGAGCCATAAATCACTCTTGGTGACGCATTTCAGCATTTCTGTCGCCTTACCCAATTGCTTTACTGGTCAGTTAATTTAATGATTCGATTGATTGTTTGGTTTGTTGTTGGTTTTCCTTTAACAGGTTTGCTCTCGACACAAAATCTGATCCAGCTACCTCAGCAAAGCCCAGGGGGACTACTGACAACCTCTCCTCATCTGGGACTCCAAGCACAGGTAGAAAATCTCTCTGTGAACATGTGTGTGTTGTGTGTGTGTTGTGTGTGTGTGGGAGGGAGGGAGGGAGGGAGTGAAAAAAAAGAAAGAAAGACCTTGGATTACAGACCATAACTACACAACAAACCTGCTGCTGCTACAAACCACCTGCAGAATGCAAAACACACTTGATTGTCCTTCAAGTTGAGCTCCAATGTAGCAAAACAGCACAAGTCACTTTATATTTTAAACAAAATAGCTGATCTCTGCTGCAGCAATTTGTTTGCTAAAAAGGAACAGGGTCGAGATAGCTGCTTAATACAAAATATGTTCCATAGAAGGTTCCTTTCATAATAGATGTGTTTTTTTCCTGAATCTATATTATCATATATATATCTAATCCAAACTATGTAATATAGATATATTCACAAGCAAGTCCAACAGCTCACCTTGTGTCCTCAGCGTTTATCTTCTATAACATAATGCATGAATGCATCCTCACACTTCCAAGGGCCGTTATAGATTTTTCATTAAGCTGTGATGAAGTCATGTCAAACACAAAGGCAGGTGTTTCCTGCTTGTTTATCTATTTTATGCACCGAGACGATGAATGTAAATGAGGCGTGTAGCAGCAGATATCATGCATAATGTGTGGTCAATTAGTTGTTACTCCCGAAGCCCCTCAGGGTCAAATTCCTGCTTTGACGTGTGTTCTTGTCGTCAACAGACCTAGTGGCAGGCAGAGGGTTAAACTCTATTTCCAAATATTAAATTCATGGTATTTTTCTCCTGTTTAGAATAAAAGACGGGCAGGTTTTTTTGTGCATGATGCCTGTCAAATCTGTATAATTTGTCATAGCCCAGGGTCAAATTATTGTTTTTGTATGCATGTTTCACAGCTGATTACCTCAAATGTATTCACTAACCAGTTTACTTAATAATCATTTTTTTCAGATACTTTTTTTTTTTCAAAATATTGACAGCTCTGTATAATTTAGCTGTAGACTTTAGTACTTGCACTTGCAGGATTTAGAATTGATTGAATTTCTTGGCCCTAACATGCTCAACCTTTACACATTATATATTGTGTAAGGCTATTTGAATAAAGCGTGTACATTTTGTTTACTTACCTGTCTTCCTCTAACCTCTATCTTATCACAGAGGGAGAAGAGCAGTGATGCCGGGGTCGGTGGAAGCAGCAGCGGCTCTATAGTTGCCACCGGCAGCAGCGGTGTTGGCGTTGTGACGTCTGTAGGAGCTACCTCGGCGTCCAGCAGTGCCATGGCTTCCTCTTTGACGTCCGGCATGACTACAGGAGGTCACGGGGGTCACATGGGGGAAGAGCCTAGCGACCTGGAGGAGCTGGAGCAGTTTGCCCGCACCTTCAAACAGCGACGCATCAAGCTGGGATTCACCCAGGTAAAAGACGAAGATAAGGGCAGGTGGAGTGCGTGTGTTTGTGCAGGTAGACGTCTGTGTGTGTGTGTATGGGTTCTCAGTTTCATTTCTTACACTGTTTATCTGTCTCTGTCAGGGAGACGTTGGCGTGGCTATGGGCAAGCTGTATGGAAACGACTTCAGCCAGACCACCATCTCCCGATTTGAAGCACTCAACCTGAGCTTTAAGAACATGTGCAAGCTGAAACCACTGCTCGAGAAGTGGCTGAGTGATGCAGGTAAACATCCCAAACTGGAACAAAAAAATGCAAGCAGTTTGTTTCCTGCTCTCATTCATTTTGCATGACTCTGAAGTTTTAGTTCTTTCTGTGCTTCTTTTATCTGTTGGCCTGCATCCCTTCATGTGTATGTCTCTTTTTTTTTATTCTCTCTCTACCTCTCTCTGTCTGTGTCTCTGACAGAAACCATGGCAGTAGACAGCATGCTGCCCAGCCCATCTTCTCTCTCCTCCCCCATGTTGGGCCTGGAGGGTCTGCCCGGCCGACGCAGGAAGAAACGCACCAGCATCGAGACCAACGTGCGAGTGGCCTTAGAGCGCAACTTCAACGCGGTAGGAGATTGACTTATTTACCAAGTACATAGAAAAACTGTCAATCTGCACAGGGAGACTGACACAAAACCAGAAAATGTCCAGAAAATGATATCAAGGCATCAAAACACACAAAATATAAATATTTGGTCAATTATGAACTTTTCAGTAACTTAGAGATTAAAAATTATTTTTAAAATTCATTCATATTTCTCAGCGTAGCCTGTTATATTTCATATTTATAGTGTACTATCCTACACATAGCTCACTGTAACTTCTCATGAACAAACCCAAAATAGTCATTGTGTGCACTGCTCCACTGTTTTGCGGTTGAGCGTGGATGGACAGATGTGCCATCTCAAGTTATTTTGTAGAAGTTCCTCAGCTGAAGCGGTTTTGATTCATAAATGGCACACTCCAAACATACCGCATTTTCAACATTTTAGAGAAAAACATTAGAAAAACAATGCTTTTGATCATTTTAGACATTTTGACAGCAGAACATTGTTGAAGACAAATAGTTTGAGGAAATTAGTGCTTGCCTGAATGAAATAGACAGGGTGTAATACCTCGCTAAAGACCCATGGCATGCATTTAAGAGTTAAGTATTATGTCATTTCCCGACAGACGCCGATATTGGTTTCAGTATCTACTCATCTCTGTATTTACTCATCAGTCTGATCTTCTCCTCCTCAGAACCAGAAGCCTACCTCGGAGGAGATCCTGCTCATGGCGGAGCAGCTCAACATGGAGAAGGAGGTGATTCGTGTTTGGTTCTGCAACCGCAGGCAGAAAGAGAAACGCATCAACCCCTCCAGCAGCACCACCCCTCCCCTGCCCAGCCAGACCTCGCCTGTTGTGACGCACAAAGCCTCCTGCTATAGCCCGCACATGGTACAGTCCACTATAAATCCACTAACCCTTTACTACTCTTACTTTATCAATTTTTGTGTAATTTCAGAAGTTGGCCGTTGTTGATATTTGTTTCAAAGATGGATGGATGTATTTCCTGATTCCTCTTTCCCTCTCTCCCTCTCCAGATATCGAGTCATGGTCTGTCCCAGGTCACTACCAGCCTCAGCACAACAGGTGAGCTGTAATAACTGTTTGTGCCCGTGTAGAGTCTCGTCAATAAATAATTAAAGGTTAGATTACTTCTCAACTGTGTTTTTGGAACCCGAAGGTCGGTCACAGGAAGATTAAACTGGTCCAGACATTATTTTGAAGAAGTTGATATTTCTGTATTGTCGGAGCCTTTCGCTGGTTTGATGAAACACCAGAATCATCACTTTAAAAAAAAAAAAAAAAGATCTGTGACAGAGAGATTGAAATAGAAAACAATGATGTTTTGTTGACAACAACATGGAAGCACTGGTCCCATCTTGAGTTGTTTACCTCCACGAGTCATGACTCGTCCTCTTGATTTATAGACCTTGGCTACAGTGTGAGCTATGCCAGGCTTCACAGATATGACAGATGCCCTGACAGGTAACAAACACAGCTGGAAATTTATTGGCCTGTTGAGCCGAGGCTAATACTTTCCAGTCGCAAACTTCTCTCTGCAGTCTGTAGTTGAACAGAGTTAAAGAAGACGCTCAGGAAGCTCAGGATCCTGACTGTTGATGAAGAACTGTGTCACCAAAGTGTTTATTTAGTAATAACGCCGTAACTCATCCGTACAGCGACAGCCAACCCGCTACATGACACCAATATCCCTCTTCTTCTCGTCCCCTCAGCTGCCAGTTTGTCACCTTCAGCATCCTGCCCCATGACTCCCGTCAGCTCGGCCGCCGTGGGCTCCACCTCTTCTTCTGTGACTCCGCCCCCGCACAGCACAGCCAGCCCCGCCCCTCCCGGCCTCGGCGCCCACAGGCTCAACACCGGGTGAGTGTTGATGTCGTGGTACATTAAAAAAAAACATATAACGTGATAGTATTTTTATCTTCAGTCAATGCAGTTTTCATACAAGACCGTTGAATATGTTTCTTCTGTTTTCATCATAACATGCAATTACTCAACTAAGCAATTATTCCAAAAAATAGTTTCAAAAAATTAATCAAGCTCTCTTTTCTGAATAAAAAACTAACTCTTTGAAAAGGTCTAATTTACACCTCTGTATGAAAGCACAAATACAATACTTTTTACAGGTTTGTTGTTTAATTTAATTACATTTTAATTCACATTTTCTTACACATTTTGGAATGTTTGTGTTGTTTTTGCACCACGTAATGAAAACATTATGGTATTCAGCTGCAGGTATGTCAGACTGCTGCCACACCAGTTTGACTGCAGTTCTGCATGTTCACATACATCCAGACATGTGTTCAAGCTAAGGCATTGACCCAGATTTGTAAAATAAGACAAGAGAGCAAAGCCTCTAGTTAACCTGCCAATTGTTTCTCTACATGTGTGAATGTTCGTGTGTGTGTGTGTGTGTGTGTGTGTGTGTGTGTGTGTGTGTGTGGTCCATCCACATTTCAGGAACACAATGATGGGAGTAAGCACAGGGATGAACCAGGCCCTCATTGGCAGCAATACCCTGGCTACCATGCAAGGTGTGTGTGCATGTGTGTGTCGCTGCATGCAGACTGCCCCCCCCCCCGCAGAGCAAGTCTTCATGAGTCTCCATTTCTAAAGACCTCTTCCCATTTCACCCTTCATCCATTCTGTCCAAAATGAATTTCCTTGCAGCCACACTCCTCCTCCTCCTCAGCACAAACTTTTTGAATCGCTCAGTATGGTGAAAGATTCAATTTGATTCTCATACAATAGCCTGCTATTATCACAAAGTGACAAGAGCCCCTTATGGCAAAGCTTAGGAGGCCAAGTCAGCTTACAGTAAACAGTTGAACAGGCACAATCCCCTCCCTCTCAATATCAAGGCCTGTTGGCTAAATAACTAGTTTCCACTCAAAATTCCCCTTTTTTGAACGAGACGATCTGCTGCCAAATCAATTAAGCATCACAAATAAGCTTCGTTGAGCTCAGCTTTGAATCCGTCACGTGGTCCATCTCCCTATAGCGCCAATTCTCCCGCTCTGTTCGCCGTCATTCAGAGCCGGCCTCCTCCAGGCCATGTGTTGATGAGAAGGATACAGTCTGTTATGGAAACTGCAGCTCTGGCACCGCCGGCTCTGATAGAGTTATGGGCTGAGGGACAGAAGAAAGAGGAGCCTCGCTCAAAAGAGGGGGTTGAAATGAAGTGTTGACGTGAAAGGATTTCTGGTTTGAATCCCTCTGGGGCCACACACGCTATGAATGTTTACACTCATGGTGCTGTAATGGATAAAAGTGTTGACTATTACACTGGAATTCAAAAGTGGGCAGGTGTCACTCTCTGTTGCAGTGGAGCTCTGACGGATGTTTACTGCAGTAATTTTGCAGAAAAGTACCAGATTCTTTTCAGTGTTGGGGAGTTATTTCTAATTTCAATATAATGTAATGATGCCACAGCCTTTAAAAAGTACTTATATCTCAAATAAACCTCTTTAGGTCACTACTTGTATTCTTTGAACAGTGTGCCACCTAGTGTTGATTTACATCTTTTTATTTATTTTTTAAATGTGATACTTGGTTTTGTGTGCAGACACTCAACAGATGCTTGGTTGACAGGATGACACAGAAATTGTTCATTTTCACACGTTCGCAAGCATCCGACTGAATCCATTTCTTTGTCACGTAGAAGGTTGTGTGCTGCGCGTGTGTGCACATGTATGTAATAACCATCTTTATCCTTTGCTGACTATCATTTGTCTCCTTGCATTACGGGGTTGAGTTTTGAAAATGTAAATATTCATTTCTAAAGGGTCAGTTCACCCAGATTACAAAATATATATATATATTTTCTTCTTTACCTCTAGTGGTATCGATCCGTGCAGATCGTTTGGGTTTTATCTGCAGGTTTTAAGATTTCTGCCTCCACCCCAGTACAGTGAACCTGAATGGGAGTAGCACTCGCAGCATTAAAAGATTCAGGAACAGTGTGTCCCTCCAGGATTAGTGTCCCAGTTAATCCACAGAACAAATTGTCAACCGGTTTTGAAAGGAACTACTTTGTACCGCTAAAATTATTCTGACATTTGTTTGAATATTGTTTTGTTGTGACTTTGGTGAAGCGACCCTTTAATCGTTTACATGTGCCTATCAATCATTTATTTCTATACTATAGATAAGACTATGTAGAAAATCTGTTTGTGTGTCTACAGTTAGTCCACTCAGTCTGTCCTCGTCATCTTTATCTCCACCAGTCAGGTTTTAAATGTTTCTCCTGCTGCTGATGTGTCTGATGTGTTCACTGACTTCTCTTCCTGTCTTTTTCTATCCCGTTCATCTTTCTCTTTTCTCACCCACTCTGCCTGCTTTTCTGGAAGTTTGCCCTCCATCTTTCTCCTCTACTCCAATTTTTTTCTACCGCTCTTCATCTTGTGTCACTTTGTATTCATCACTTTTTTGTCCCTTTCTTTGTCTATTTTTATCCCTCTGCTTTCTCTTGTGTTTCTTGCACCTTTTCGTCTTTCCTCTCTTCTCACATTTATCTTTCCCTCCTCCTGTTTTCTTCTCAACCCTTGTCTTATGTATCCTTCCATCTTCCTCCTTCCCTCTCCAACCTCGTCTTCCTGTCCTTCCTCCATCACTCTCCACCCTCTTCCTCTCTTCCATCCCTACCAGCCCTGGCAGCCAGCAGTGGTCAGCTGCCCATCTCCGGCCTCGAGGGGGGAGCAGGTCACATACTTCTGGGCGGACCTGGGGGTCCCGTTCCCTCTTCCCTCCGCCCCTCCCTCTTCCTCAACCGCCCCACCCTCCTCCCCATGGTGACCAGCTCCATGGCGACAGCCTCTACGCCTGCCATAGGACTGGGCAGTGGCGGCAGCATCGGTGGTGGGTGCGGCCTGAGGCCCTCCTTCACCCGATCTCCGCCCCCTGGTGCCAGCAACCTCATGAGCCCGACCTCGTGCCCCGAGGAGTCCGCTTCTCCTTGTTCAAGTCCCGCGTCTTTCTGTTCCTTCAGCGAAGCCTCACCTCCGCCTCTGGGAGGGGCCATGGCCGAGTGATCCCTGACTGACAACCAAAGTATCCTATCAGAGGAGGACGAGGAGGAGGAAGAGGAGGAAGCAGAGCGTTAAAGGAGCTTTAGAAAATCTAAATTTACAACCTCGCCTTTCAACCAAAGCCATCTCTCTGTCTGATCCATTTCTGATTTCGTCTCTCTCTTTCCGTCCCCCCACTGAAGTCTTCTGAAGCCAAAAAAATACACAGATGGATGAGGGGAGGAAGCAAAGAGAGAGGGAGGATGGAGAGGATAGAGAGAACTGCAGAACGGAGGGGGGAAATTTGAAACCAAATAATGATCTACAGCTGGAGAGGTGGCATTCAGGAGTGTTTTCACTTGGCATCGGGAAACGAACACCATGCTTTTTATCGGCTGGAGAAAAAATAAACTCGCTGAGGGCAGGGATGAAAAGCGAAACTGTGTGTGAGAAATGGGAGGCAGAAAGAAAAGACTTGTTGAACAAGCTTGGAAGGTCATGTGGTCGCAACCAAATTTAAAAAAGAAATGATGCTAGAAGAGAAACACACACTTACAAAGATGAAAAACCAAAATCTCCAAATACCAAAAACTGAAAACCAAAAAAGACAAAAAAACAACAAACGGAGAGAAAAGCTTTAGTTCAAAAAGACTTTTGCATTCTGATCTGTCCAGGATCAGTTCAGTACTCCATTCTACATCCATGCCAAACATTTTCCATTTCAGTCAGGATTTCCATATTTTCATTTTCAGTTAAAGACTTACAAAACATCTATTTTTATATTATTTTGTATTCATAACTCTTTACTGTATTTCTCGCCAAATACGTACGTTTAATGTTTTACAGCTGATCCCACATGCAAGATATCTACCTACCTCTCTCTTTACAGCTTTACAGTGTGAACCGACCTAACATTAGAAGAGACAGTGTTTGTTTTATCAGGCCTGGAGTGGCGAACTTTACTACTTCAATTATTGTAGCATCATGGTAAGATGCCAATCCATACATACTGTAGATGAAAATAACTTTCCTGTGAATGCCTGAGCTCTCTGGTATTCATTAAATCCTACTGTGCGGCAAAACCCACCCGTCTGGCACGTCAATAGGATAAAATCAACCATCTGTGTTGGAAAATCCCATTTGACCCAGGTAATAATTAATATTTTGGTCAATTTTCTGGGTTATTTAGCTGTTAATGTCAATTTAAAAGATCCACAATGATTTTTGGGGATTTATTACATATTAATTTTCTTTTCAAAAAGATGATTCCTATCAGGATTTTCATCACCATTATCACCATTATTATCAGTATTCTCATTGTTGTCTTTAATGTTTGCTCAAACTGAAGTGTATACTTTATTACTCAACGGTATTTATACTGCCTACAAAGAAAAAAGACACACACCACAGGCAGATGTGGATAGGCTTGGGATTTTTACAGCATTATTTGCCTTCTTTTATTTATTATCACCCCATACCATCATCATGTCATCTTCCAGACTGCTCATCTACCACCAGACAGTCACTCTTGGATACCAAAGCATCGCCTCTGGCAGCGTTGTCTCTGGATTCGCCCGGGAGACGAGTGTCCAGACAAAACCTCAGCAGTGTCAAAGGGAAAAACACACACACACTATAAGCATAAGAAAGAGTCCAAACCAAAAAAAAAAAAAGAACAAAAGAAAGAGGTGAAGCACCGGCGTTCCCCTTACTGCCCCCAAACCCCTGCCCTCCATCCCTCCCTCCCATGTGCCCCTCTCCTTTGTCTCCAAAGATCAGATCAAAGGGCCAAAAGAAAAGAGAAGAAGAAGAGAAGAAGAAGCGGTCAGGAGCGGAGGAGCCAAAGGTATGAAAAGCTGCAGGGGGAAAGCATGAAGAAGAGGAGGAGGAGAAGAAGAAGGAAGAGGAGCAGGAGGAGGTGCGCTCGAAGCGGCGGACCAAAAAACCAAAAAGTAACCCAAAACCAAAAGCTACTACTACTGCTACTAGTTATGTATGAGTGACTGAACCGTAACTAAACCAAATACAAACAAAGAAGGGGAGAAAAGGGGGGAGTAAGGCCCTGTCTGTCTGTTCGTCTTTAGCTGTGATTGCTGTTCTTGTATCGACAGACAGAAATCGTTCCCTCCCACCCTCTGCCAGCGACCTCGGCTTTGTTCTCACTTTCTTTTTCCTGGATGGATAAAATATGGAATAACCTCAACAAACTGACTTTGAGAATATATATATTTTTGTTTTTGCTTTCCATAGTGTGTCTGTTAATGATGTATGAATTTGTCTCATTGCTTTCTACTTATTATGCGGCGGGAAGGAGGGAGGGGCGGGGAGGGGAGGTGGTGGGTCTGGCGACGTGTTGCCTATTTTCATATCTTCTTGTCTCTTCGGTTGTGCTCTGGGTTTTTATTTTCCTTTATGGTTGGAAATAGCTGTGAAAATGTAGCTTCCAAGATGAAAAAAAAAATGTTTTTTTGTTTTTTTGTTGATCCAGAATGTTATGAAAAAGCCAAAACTGAAAACCAAAAGCTAAACTTTTTAGACATACAACCAAACCAAATAGAACAACCAAACCAATGCACAAGTTGTACGAGTGGCTCAGCTGAAGTGGGCGTGCATGTGTGCGAGTGTGCATTTGTGTGTGTGTGTGTGTGTATATGTGCATGTGTGGGTGTGTGTGCTAGTGTGAGCATGTGTCGGTATAAAAAGATAATTCTCTTGCATCCAAACCAAACCGTAAAACACAAAATACACTCTTACTGTGACATAAACATGTTGGACAAAATGCTTATTTTAGACCGTTAAAAGCAAAACTCCGGTCATTTTCAACCTGGACCCGTTTTCACACAGTTCTCCCGTCGTCTCCAGCTCTCTCTCCTGCTGCAGTGATGGAGATCGTTTTAATAGAAACTGCAAAATTGAGACACAATGCAGCTTTTTAAACCCAAACTATTTATTTTTCCACTGCTTTATATAGCAGCAGAGATAGCGGCCGGCTTCTGAAGCTGAACTGTACAGTAGCTCGTATGTGTCACGTTTCTTTACAGAGTGAGAAGTTCTGTTTTGTTTTTAATACTTCACAGGCAGCCACAGGTTAAGTTGTGTTTTTGTAAGGACAATGCAGTTGAGAGTCATGTGACCTGGAAACCAAACCTAGAGATCAAACTGGAAACAGGAAAATGTGTACAGTCCATCAGGATTATTTCAGTCAGCTCTAAATAATACAATATTAACACGTGATCACAAAACTTTGCCAAAAAATAGGGTCAACGTGATAAACGTCCAGATGGTCTGATCACTCTGATGGAAGAAAAAGACAAAGGCCCAGGTTGAAAACCGAGTTAAGCTTTAATGTAACAGACACAGGCACTGAGAGCAACCAATGATAAAGATGATATGGGGAGGGGAGTGGGGGGTGCTGACGTCCGAGACGGATTAAAGGCTGTTAACGTCCACTTTTAGAGGGAATGTATCCATTAGTTCTTATAGGTTTTTGTAGAAGGAAAATAATCTATGTTCAACTGCTCTTACTTGTTGCTGATGTATAAAAAGGCTGGGACTAATATCCTTTGATGATGACGACCGAACACGATGACTTGATTTAAGAACCAAAAGCTTTAAAACTCTTTATCTCTCACGGGCTCTTTGTTGGATAAAAATATTTGTATTTATTGTATGAGGGAGGTGTGTGCTTTTTCGGGGATGGGAAAAATGGTTTGTTTGTATTTTATGAACCTCTTTGTCTCTCACCTTGTTTATTTATTGATTCTTTATTTATGTATTTATTGGATTCTATTTATGTCTTTCTGGATCTTTGTAATAGTTTTTCAGGGGTTGTTGTGAGGCTTGTATCTGCAGAGAGGGCTGTTCTTGAGATCAAGACAAGAAGAGAAGATGCCAAACGAATGTTTCAAAGCAAAACCAAACCTAAAGACTGTTGTAACCTGAGACAGAGAGAGAAAGTAGCAGGGAAACTGTGACGGAGGAAAACGCTGTTTTTGAATCAGCTTCTTGGGGGAAATTGTCTGTTGAAGTGTCCCATGTTTCTCACATGTTGTGTGTTCCTGTTTTCTAATCTTCAGTCAGGGATGTTTACTTCCCTATAACACTGATTTTTTTTTTTAAAGAAGTCATTATGGATCAGACTTCTGGTTTTAATCCAGTTTTCTACAGAGTCGGTTGCACCAGTTCTTTGTTAGTTCAAACATAGCCTAGTTATAACACCAAGAGTTATAACTAAGTGGAGATGTACACATTACTTAATTAAAATTGGTTATTTGTATGTAAACTTAGTTGTTACTCAATATTTACACAATATACAAATGGTCGAGATAACTGACCTGACCACTGATCAAAAAGTTATTAAAAACAATATAAACTGAATAAACTGAATTTATCTAATTCTATCTCTTAAGTCTTCACTGTTAAAACATTTCTTTCTTTATGGTGCAACCTGATTTAGTAAATCACTTGTTTGGAAGTAGCCAGTAGTTTCTAAAAACGAAGGATGGACTTAACACACAAACGTATTGGCTTCAGGATGTTTCACACAGCGATTCTGGTTTGCTGTCAGTCATTGGAAAGTAAACTAATCTGACTTTGAGATGCTCACTGTTTGACCCAGTTCAGTTTCTCACACTCTAAACTGGTTAAACGGGTCAGTGGCTGACTACTTTCGCCCTACGTTTTGTTTGATGATCCAACATTTCTGTCCCGCTGAGTGAATTTCCTCCGTTCACGTCTCCTCCTCTGCTCTCTAAAAAGCTTTCTGGTTCCCTTCGTCCCGCTTCCGGACGAGGGCTTTAACTCATACCTCTGATACTCTGATGAAAAAACCAAATAGACATTCAAGCTTTAATGACAAACAAAAAAAAAACAATAAAAAAGACGTGACTTGTCTGAACTCAGGAGTGAGAGATGTGAAACTGGCCCTAGCAAGTTAGTTTGATGAAGGAGAAACAAAGATTTTCATTAACCAGTTGTTCTAAAGGCTTTAACCTACAGAAACGCCACCGCGTCCTCTCACGCTCACTGTGTGGAGTTCAGTGAAGTGCCGAGGACGTGGCTGTGTTCTGTAGAGAGGAAGGTGTGTGTATATTCATCACTGCTGTCGGAGGAAAACATCTGAACTCCAGGTGATTTTACTTAAATGACACGTGCTAATTTCTGTTTTTAGTGTGTGTTGCTCAACGCTTGGGCCGTTAAAGATCCACCGCAGAGCTTAAAATCTGCACGGACGGCGGACTAAACCTACTAACCTAAGAAAAAGACAAACCCATATTTTTTAAGATTTGAGTTTCTCTTCCCCGACAGCAGTGCGGCTCCGTCTGTATGTGTGCCTGTGTAGTCCGACTCTGCTGTGGTGTACAGAGAATAATACCAAAGTTAAAACTACCACAGTGAGACACTACACTACAAACACAACACACACACACACTCACAGTCATTCCATGTGTATATAAACATTCAGGATTCTTGTTAGGGACTGTAACTGCTAAAATAAAAGGTATCCAGCGCCTGTCGTTAATATAAAAACACTGTCAGATAATAAGAGCACTTCAGGCCTTGGCAGTTTTCTACTGTAGTTCTTCTGTGGCTGTGAATGTTAATTTTACTACTATGCTCAACTTTCCAAGTCACCGTGACGTATAAAAGACTCTTTTTTTTGGCCTTGAGAACACAAAATGTAATACCTAATAATAACAGAGTGAAAAAAAGGAGAGAATAACTTCAGTCGATATTGTTTGCCCCGTGTTACCGTTTATTTATTTAGGAGAAATTTAAAAGAAACGTTTTCCTTTCTATTTTTTCTACAATGCAGCTTAAATCCAAAGGTTAAGAGGACAGCAAAGATAGATTTTACTGCTAAAGAAAAAACCTCAATAGTGAAAACCAAAGAGCTCCACTGTATCTTCTCACCTTGATTTTACTTTTCTCCACATTGTACAACTCCCACGTTTTTATGATGGCTGTAAACTCTGAAAGTATTCTTTAATATAGCCTAATGATGATGATGATGCTGATGGTGGTGATGAACATAAAAGATGAAACAAACACTGCTCTGTAAGCTTTAGTATCTGTTTTATGGGTCTTTTTTTCTGTTTTAAAGTATGCTTACAATATGCTGTTTTTTGACCTCGAGGCTCTCTCTGTCTGAGTTGATTCTATAACCTGATTCTGTTGGAAACGTTTGGGTTTGAAACTGTTCTCTACTGTCCCTTAACTCATCGCTATCTGTGTGCCTGTTGTTTTGGGGGCCAGGGAAACGGGGACAAAACAAACCTGTAAGTGTTAGGAATAAAGTGCGAATTTAGACCAAAGTCATCTCCTGTGTCTTTGTTGTTTTTGTTGTTTTGTTTGTTTGTTTGTTTGTTTGTTTTTGCTGTATTCAAGAATGACAGTGTCGAAATTATAAAAGCAAAAATCAGACCAGACGTATGATAGAAAACAAAAAAGCAAGCAGACTACATCCCCCAGAATAAACACAAACATGATGTAACATTTCTAGTGTAGGAACATGGATCTAGAAGAGTTTTGGGAATAATTATATAGTTATTGTATTATTTACTGGTTGGATTTTTATATTAAAGCTGCAGCATTCAATATTTTGATTAAATTGATAAAATGACCATGCACAATGTGAAGCGATCACCTGGCTGTAGTTCCCCTCAGCTCTGCAGAGCGTTTTAGTCTCTTTCAGCTCACTGTTTTGGTTCAGTCTCACCGCTCTCAACCTCGTTCCCAGCTGCAGCTGTTCTAAAGTAATAAATCAGCCTGCATCAGATAAAGTTACTGACTAGCTGGTGGAGTTATGCTTTTAATCAATAAAAAAATGTTGACCATCAGTTTGAAATCGGAAATGTGCAGTTTTGTCCGGTTGTCGTCAGATGTTTTAACGGGTTAAGAAACATCCTTGTTTGGGTTAAAATGACGACTTTGTTAAGGAACTGACATGAATGATACGTTGGTTTTCCAGAAATACTTTAATGTATGTGAAAATTAATATATAGACAACTGCCATGTCAACTTTATAAACTTTATACGGTCACAAAAAGAAACGCTCAGCCGGCACACTGTATTAAAAGCCTGACCCTGGTGAGGACTCTGTGAGGTGGAAACAGGTCTGGTTTTAAACCACTATTATAGTCCCGATTAAATAAAGGCTTTCTCCGTGAGTGCCTGAATAAAGATTCTTTTCAATGCCCACACACTATTGTATATTGGCAAGTAGAATAAAAAAATACAGTACTTTATATTTCAAAACCTCAGTTGGTTCCAGACCAAACTGCGTTTTTGTGCTTTTTTGTCTCTCTTAACGTTTTATTCTAACTACAAAATTGATGTTTTCAAAACAAGATCTTTCTGCTGAAAAAATATTAATGTGGTTTTCTAATTTTGTTTCATGTTTTCCTGTCTTTCACTTGTCCATCTTTCCTTTCTCTGCACTGTTTATCTCTAAATCTAAATTTCTAAAAAGTCTTGTGTTCATTGCAAAAAAATCTTTTCTAGGGGGCCACTAGAGCCCTGGGGGCCTTAAGCAACTGCTTATATTGCTTAAAGGGTAGGGCCAGCTCTGTTTAGCACACACGTGCACTTTGCTTTACAGTTCTGCAGTTACACATGTGGAGGGCTGCCGTCGGGGAGGGAAACCCCTGAATCTTTCAGGGGGCCTGGAGCGGGACAGGAGCCCTGCAACCTGCCAGGGATTATAGATATTTAATGTGCCCGTGCTCTTGTTGAGCTTCCAGAGTCGTCGCTCGCGGCGCCCCTGCACACTTTCACAACTTATTCCTGCACAGTAGTAGCACAGTCTTCCACACTGCAGCAGCTGGAGGTTAAAGTGTGTTGTTGTTGTTGTTGTTTAGGGAGGGGGGGAGAAAATCAAACTTGTTTTCTTTCCAAAAACTACATCTTCTCAGCCAGTTTCTACATGCTTCCTCCTCCTCCTCTCCCTCTTCTCCGTCTTCTCCTCGCTGTTTTTTTTTCATGAGTTGGATCCAAGGTGGTTAGCAGCTCTGTAATGTCACAGATCAGCCAAACCAAAAACCCCCCACAGCTCCCGCCATCTACAGTAAATCATACCAGTGCATCCAACCCCACATACTGATAGCTTCAGGGTACAACTGAGAACTTAGTTTTCTCAGTTCCCAGTCCAGCAAATTACTGGGCGCTGAGGTATCGGGTCAGATGCATTGGTTTCTGTCATGGCCGCCCATTTGCACAAGAAACATAGTAACCTGAAAAACACACATTTTCGGGTCAAATCAAGAATCAACATGTCATTTTGCCTTTTAATATCACTATTTTTATCTGCTCCCTTTCTTAAACCTCATATGTTTCCCACTATATTTAGTTTGACTTTGTCCCAGTCGCATGAAACGTTTTCTACCATCAGCTGCCAGCTGTGGTGAAATAAAAGGCAAAATGGCAGATGAGGCTTCTGTGTGAAACTGAGGACTGTCAGCCGCCTCCCTCATGAACTGATCTCATGAAATAATGATGCTGCTATTGGTCCTGGGTGGTTCAGCTCTGGGTGGCCTGGTGTGTGTGTCTGTGTGTGTGTGTGTGTGTGTGTGTGTGTGTGTGTGTGTGCGTTTCCAGTCAGTCCCAGTCTCTCTTCTGGGAACTAAGATGTTGTAACCCACAGGTCCCTTAGGAGCAGCTTCGCCTGCTGCAAGGAAGAAACTAAGTAACTGTGTGTGTGTGTCGAACACACACTCAGCCGCTCACAGTCCTCACGCCGTCCTCGCCCTCTCGTACTCTGTTGCTCTGTAACCATGAATGAACATCTGTGTTTGCACCTTCACACACTCCGCCAGCCAGATGTGAATGAGCCAAATGTTTGGGAACTGAATTGAGATACCAGGCGTGAAGCAGGCGTGAAATCAAGCAGCTTCAGTCTGACCACAGCAGCGAGGCTGCAGGCCGGGGCGGAGAGGTCGCAGCGCGGCGGGCTGACCTGCAGACAAAAAATAATAACTTCATCTGTTTCCATATTAAAAAACAAATCATTTGTCAGCCATCTTTTATGTTTTTGATATTTTTT
This sequence comes from Lateolabrax maculatus, assembly GCA_031216445.1. Taxonomy (NCBI): domain Eukaryota; kingdom Metazoa; phylum Chordata; class Actinopteri; order Acropomatiformes; family Lateolabracidae; genus Lateolabrax; species Lateolabrax maculatus. Next base: position 4,416,430 of record CM062218.1, read on the forward strand.
ACTCGCTCCTTCCAAAAGAATACCCAGAAAAAACTGAATATTTAATAAAACTCCCCTTTGTATTAATTCATATTGACCAAGTTTCATAGGATATCCAAGTCACAATAATAAACAAACAAACATATATATCAACCACTGTAAACACTCAACAAAAGGAAAAAGTAATAAAATAAAAAAGAAAACACCAAATAGCAGTTTAATACTGTTTTAGTTTTCTCCATGAAATCTGTCCAAATACTTTAATATCAAACATTTTCATTCAGTATTAACCCGTCCTTTAAAAGTTACCACAATCCTAATATAATTAGCCATAATTTCCATATTTATCATTTATTCTGAGATTTCATTGCATTTACTTTAGACTAGTTTTGACATTTTTTTAATGTCATTTTAAATGACATTAATGATATTTAATTTAGATTGAACACTCTTCTAATAAGAGTCACGTTGTGCCTTCGGCAGTCAGTTGAGTTGCAGCATCTCAGAAACCACTAGATGGCATCCAGTCACTATACAAAAGTCTCAAAGACTTCACCGGGAACATGAACAGGTCACTTCACTTCTGTTGCTCTCTATGTTCTTCTTTTGATAAACTTGTGTTTCATACCTCTTTGGGGAAATATTTTAATATGTGGTGTTAATTTATAAAAAATGTACTCAGGAAGCACAAAGAAATGCATTTGAGTACATCGCATTTGCATTTCGGCTGGGAGAAGAGTTTCATGTGAACACTGAGGTGTTTTTCCTTACTGTCTCATTTGAGACTCTGTGTACAAATGAACATGTGAATGAAATTAAGAAATGCATGAAAAAACTCGACTTACCACAGTGAGACAATGGAAGGGTTGTTTGTTTGGAAGCAGGACTTCACGACAATGCCAAGGCTCAGACAAACAAGCTATCTAATGTCAGGATTTGAAAACCATAGATGTTATCTTATTATACAGTCAGAAAAACAAAATCACTCCCCATCTTCACCTGAAGGCTGAGTAGTCAAAAAAAAAAGCGTTTTTACGGGCACTGGGTAAGACCAGTGCAGAGTAGTGACAGTTCTGTAAAACTTTTAAACTTCCAGTTTGGTAAATTTTTATATTTCCTTTCAGCTGAAGGACGACACACTTCTCTTTAAAACTTCTAGGTCTTAAGAAACATTTTCAGAACCAGTCAGCAGTGATGCAGGAAGTATTCACTTTAGTAAAAGTAAAAGTGGAGCGAAAATATCCGGCTGCAACTACTGATCCATTTAATTATGGATCACCCAGAGCTTGAAGTGACACCTTTAACTGTCTTGTTTTGTGCGACCAACAGTCCAAACCTCAAAATTGTTTTGTTTACTTTAATAAAGACAAAAAAAGAAGCAAATCATCACATATGAGAAGCTGAAACCATGAAATGTTTGACTCAAACGATTCATCTGTTGTCAAAACAGTAGCTCATTAATTTTTTTGATAATTGACTAATCAACTTATTGATTCCTCGTCTAAACGTTTAAGCTCAAATTCTATACACTGTTTGGTACAATGTATCATATTTTAAATGTTCCTAATATTTTTTGTATGTAAAATCTTTATTTGTAAAGTAACTCATAACTGTACCTGTCAGAAATATGTAGAGGAGTAAAAAGTACAATATTTCTCTCTGAAATGTAGAACAGTACAAGTATAAAGTGTCATGAAATGGACATAAGTAAAGTATTGATACTTTAAATTTGTACATAAGTACAGTACTTTAGTAAATGTACATTACATTCCACCACTGCCAGTCAGATGAAGTCAAAGCTCAGTGGTCAATCAGAAAAGACAGATACTTGTTAAAGCTGTAAACAGACAATCTATTCCATCTGCTCTCAGTCTCTGTTATAATAAATGTAAAAGGTTTTCGGCGTGTTTTGAATTGGAGTCACTTTGCAGCAGTTGTGTTGTTACATTTTTCATGTAAATTCGGCCTCAGCGGTTAAACTGTCTGTGGCGTAAAACTGGTACAAACATGTCACACTGGTTTGAACCATTTTGAATAAATATTAAAATTACTTGGACAAACAGCTTTACACTGCACACTCTCATGAGCCTGGGCGGTTGATTTTCTATTTGTTTAGTCAATGATGTTTTTAAAGTTACCCTCAAATTATTTGTGCTACATTTGATAGCACTCATATGTGTCAAATGCAAAAGTAAAAGTCCTGGATTCAAAATCTTACTTAAGTAAAAGTACAGTAGTATTATTAGCAATATGTACTTAAAGTATTAAAAGTAAAAGTACTCTAAAATTGACCTTGTGACTGAGATGTTATCATATCTAGTGTCTTAAATTGTTAATACTGATGCCTCAATGTGTACGCAGCCTCTTTACATTTGTTTTAACTACTTTATATACAGTTAGGTAGTTTAGCCCTTGAAAGCCTGAACGCCTGGACATAGTTTTATATTTTTGTTTCTTCTTTCGCTCAGGATCAAGTGTTATTCATCATATGACTGAATACAAGATATATTTGACATTAAAAAGAAGGGTTAGTGTAGCATCGATGCTTCGCTTGGTTTTAAAGGGTTAATGCAGTGGTTTGCAACCCAGGGGTCACAAGATGAATCTCGTGAAGAAGTTCTGCGATCATTAATGGGAAAGTTCTGCCACACAAATTACTTTTTTCTGATTATTTAGAAGTGAGAAGTTCAGAGTGTAAATGTCTCATTGGTGGACACATGTTTTTGTTCTATGTAAAATCTAAACCTGGCTGCAGCTAAATAAATGTAGTTGAGTAATGAGTAACATTTCCCTCTCAACTGGAGTGGAATTAAAGTATAAAGTAAAGTAAACTGAAATACTCAATTAAAGTACCTCAAAACTGTACTGAAGTGCAGTACTTGAGTAAATGTAAGTGTTGGCTTGGTGTAATCACAGTTGAATATATCAATCTGCGAAGTGTCAGAAGTTACAGAGTTATGTAGGCATCCTGTTTCCCCAGACTCTGTCTGTTCGTCTGCGAACCCTCGGATCAGGATTTCCCCTCCTGACTGTCAGGATGGATTTGGTGTGAACTGGTCTCGTGATTTGCCCTCCAGCCTTCTCGTCTCTCTGTGTGAGAGAGCACATGGCTCCAGGCCTAAAATGTAAATCCACGAGCCAACGCGACACCGCGTCGTCTTGTGACGTTTGACTGTCTCTCTGAGGTCCCACAACCCAGACACCTCCAGACACAACGTCCCCTGGTAACCACGGTGATGCATACAGTCACTCTGTAGCTATAGAAACAAAACTGTGCGCTCGCGGTGTGTGGTAGGTGGCCGGCTGCGTGCGGTTGGCTGGATGGCTGGTTGGTTGGCGCGTTGTCGGGCTGGCTAATCACCGCAGCCCTGGTGTGATGTCTGTTGCCATCACGCCCTCCACCCCATCCAAAAGGAGCGGGACTCTTGCATATTGCTGAGCGTATAGACGGCTTCCCGCCCGGCCAACCCGGCCAGCTCAGCCAAACCTACACAAACAGAGCGCCAGCCAATCTCAACCCAACTCAGACAAACTCCGTCTCAATCCAAACCCATCCGAGCGTAACTGTGTGCAGCCGAGCCCACCACACTCCACCCTGCCCTCACCCAACATGTGATATTTAATACTCTGCTCCAGAGCGATTTATAACTGCAAACAGTGGAAGAAATCATCCTAATTGTAGGTGGCAGGATCACCCTGTGGGTAGAGGGAGCGTCTTGTAACTAAAAGGTCAAAGACGTGATCGTATCGACAACCGATTTGTCTGTCAGCCTGCTGTCAAAGTGTTTTCACAAGACACTAAACCGCAAACCACTCAGTCTTAGTTACTTTGGATAAGAGTGGCAGCTAAGAGCCAAAACCACACATATATCCAAGTATGAAAGACGTGTAAAAGACAATAATTTAAATGCAAATAACTAGATGAGAGAGAGGTTTTTTGTAGAGGACAAAACTAAGCAGCCAAACCGTCTCTGTGATGCAATCTCTCTGTTTTTCTTTCAGGTTTTGTGGGACAGAAAGCAGTCAGGTCTGACTATGGAACCGGCCAACAAAACACTTTGTCAGACTTGAGAAAATCTTTCGTTTAAAGTTTTCATTCAAACAAAGAATCAGAGTCTTGGTCTCTCAGTACAGTAACTACAGTATATTTGTCTCTGAGACACGCAGGTACAGACAAGTGTGGACACACAGCAGGGCCTCACGTGGCTGTATAGTACAAGACAGTAGACTATACATGTCAGTCTAAATATATACACTATATTCAAACAATAAAGACACGGAGGATGGAGTGAAAAATGGGGAAAGAAGGCTGCTGAATCTCCAATCTGTTTTCTTGTCAGCAGGACGTGCAGAGAAGGAAACAGAACAGAGAGAGGACAGAGTGATGAAGAGCAGGGTCAGAGGGAAAAGGAGACAATGTAGAAAAGGAAGTGAAGAGTGATTAAAGATAAATGTAGGAGATAGTGAAATAGGCCCATTGCTGAAAAACAACAAATCTCCCTAAATAGTAATGTTCAAAACTTCTACTAGAGACGAGAGTCGCAGCAGGAAAATAACCAGTTACTCACTCCTGCGTCTGCAGCTTCGCATCCAAGCCGCAGACTTTAAGATCCACACTGAACCAAATCGTTAGTATTTTCATTGGCCTGTCACTGTGATACTGCTGTTGACTTTTACATACTTCTTTGTCTCTGCTGTCAACAGGCAGTAAAAGGTATGAATGAACCACTGTGAGATCCTTGAAGGCAAAGAGCCTGTTAGCATCGCTTTCATTACCAAATCATATCTAATATAATTCAGTTTGCTGAAGGTGATTCAGTCAGTTTGAACGTATATTAAGCATCCTCAGTGTTGAAGTTCAAGGATGTAAATTACCGTTGTGTTTCCTTACGCTTTATTTTTTGCATAACTACAAAATACTTACTTGGTTTATTACCATTATTTAGATTTCTATCCTATATCTCGATATGTTTTACATTTTGTGTGGATTGGTTACTCACTGTCTTACTGTGTATTGTTTATTTCTACTGTCTGTCTTACTAGTTTGTCAGCCCCCTTTTATAGCACTTTGAATTGCACTAATAAAGTAAGTTAGTGTTTGATTGATTGGCTGTAGAAACAAATATTGACTTTATCAAATAAGAATTGTAAGGTTTTGTCAGCGGTCCAAAAAGATGAGGTTTGTATCAGCCCTCATACAGGTTTACAACTCTGTTAGAGGTCTGACGATAGTCTCAGTTGCCTGTGTACACATCCTGCCAACACAAACTGTAGCAACATTATCATCCCACTGGTGTCTTGTCTCTGTCCACCCGACAACTCTGAAGAAAAGGATCGGGGTTATCGGTCTTCATCGACCTTGTTTCAAGCAGCCGTTTTTAGAAAACAAGATCTGAGACACCCACGTACGCTCCCTGTCCAGCAACAAACTGCAGACAAGACCCAAATCGTTATATAGAGATCTAACTAGCCCTGAAAAGAAAGTGAATTTTGGATTTGCGTTTGTCAAGTGGAAGGAAAATGACTCAGATGGGAGGATAAAGTTGCTCTGTGTCTGCTGGATGTGTAAGTGGGTTATTGTTTGATGATATTTTAGGTGTGACAGGCGTGTGTCTGTTACCTTGTTTTGGATTTCATCTGACCCCCTTATTTATCAGATGGAGCTTCAACAACTTTATAAGGTCACAGCACTTTACGTGTGTGTCTTTGTTTTGAAGTTCTCTGGCTCCCTAGGGCCCAAAAATAGATCGAAGCAGCTTTACATAAGCAACATGGCCTCGACCATTAACAATAACCAGCTTTATCTGTAAGCTACACGCTCCTATAACTCACGCACGTTCCCTAGGGACTGCTGGAAGTAATTCTGGGAAATGTAGGAGGTCACTTCATAAAACAGAACTACAGGCAGCAGATTGAAGGAACATGATTGATGATGTGCAAGCTGAACACGCAAGGTTGCAGTTTTGCTCTGGCGTGCAGGCAGCGTGTTTCTATATTGACAGAGTTGACGGAGTAGTCTGGGTATTTGTGGAGTGCATTATGGGAGGAAGCGGTGCATGGTGCCAATAGGAATAGGAAGAGGGAGTTCCTCCAGAGATAGACAGAGGAGACTGTTAACGCATACACACTGAGCTCTATATAGACTGACACCGTTCCACACATACCTGGCTCTCACTCTGACTGACTGACTGCTCCACTCTCTAATCCCCCCCCCCCCGCTCTCTCTTTTTGCCTCCTCCTCTTTCACCGTTGCCCCCATTCTCCCCCTCTCTCCGTCTTGCCAACTCACACTTCTCTCCTTCACTCGCCGACTCCTCTCGTCTGTGAACTCTGCCTCTCGGGTTTCCCTTACTCATGCTCTTCTTCTTCGTCTTCTTCTTCTCCTCTCTTTCCATTACAGACTTGGCACAGGGCCGCAAATAGGTCAAATATAACTCTCACATTCCTCCCCGCAGTCCCTCTTCCTCCTCAAGGACTGAATGTGGCCTCTATCTCTCTCCACGTTACAGCTTTATTGGATGTGACTCCACCGTGTCTCTGCAGAAGAGTTGACTTGCACCTAATTAAATGCTCACTTTTTTCATGTTCCCACTACTTGGCCGCATGGTGAGTGTTTGAGGATCTCCTGTGCAATTCATTTTGCAGAGGAAGATTCTGTGGTGGTTCATTAGTGACAAAACTGTTGAGTGAGCACAAAACATATTGAGGTAGTATTCATTCTGCAAGTGCACTCTGTGTTAGACTGCGTCCACATGTAGTCGGCTGATTTTGAAATGACAGATATGTGTGAAAACGTATTTTCATTTTTCAGGCTGTTTTGATAAAGATCTCCAACCACACTGAAACGCTGACACATAGGAAAAATGGTTAAAATTTCTTCTTCTCCCTTTTTCTGTACACAACCTTTTTGCATCACAGCCAGCATCTGATCAGGAGTGGGACAGGCGGTGTGATCAGCTGGTTAAACCTCACTTCTGTCCCCTGCTGCTCTCTGTGATCATAAATATATCCTTGTGACTGTGTGATTGGCTATATTGGCTATAACGAGTGATCAAAGACACGGTTAAAAACGAGAGAAAGTTCCCCTGACCTGACTTTCATATTCATTTTCCAAAAGCTCAGTTTCCCTCTTCCACTCTGAAATAGGAGGCTAACGTTTTCAGATTAATCCACTAGGGTTACCATTTTCAAAAAGCTCAGTTTTCAGATGTCAAAAACACCAGTTCAGTGTAATGCATCAGTGTGGGTGTCGGTAATTTGGGACAAGTCACCCAACATACAAACAAATCACAGATAACTAGATAGATAACCGTCACTGAGATTTCTGCAGCAAACCTACTGAACAAAAGGGTCTGTTTCCTAAAGGGTGGAAATCACTTTGCTGATTCGAATCATTTTGTTCAGTTCAGTTAAAAGATTAGGAGTCACTGAGCCTATGTAGTTTGTTCCAGTTTGTTCCAGTACGTACGTCAGTAAGTGAACACATCACAACAGCCGGTCTGTTGTTAGTTCAAGCTGTTAAGTTCAGTTCAGTACAAAACTTTTGATAGAGTTATCGGGTTATGATTGTTTCTGTGGCTTTCACGGTCTCTCAATAAGCTTTTGATGAAGAAGTCACCTACTGCACATTACCAGTGACGGGAACTCCACTGCTTAAAGCCACAGATTCAGTCTGAGACAGTGGTGATTCACTATAGTCAGTTCAGTTTGAAGATTTGTTGATAAAGATTCATAGTACAAATTCCTTTCACGTCCAGTGTGTTGAGGTGGAAGCATAAATCTTGATTCATATGTCAAAACTATGGCCAGATAACATCAGAGGTAAGTAAGAAAATGATTAGATCTGCCCCTTTAATCCTTGCCAGAAAAGTAACAGCACTGTAAAGTCAACAAGTACTATCAGCTCGTAGTGAATATAGTGATTCAGCACCTCAAAACATCCTGACAGGCACCTTTCTGTACTTGCATGAACAGATCCTCCCTTTTCATTCTAACTCTGACTTGTCTTCTGCTTGCTCAATTTTGACTTAAACTGCCACATGATCAACTCAGCACGATTGATCGTTTTAACATATAAGACTGACTGTATGCAGATAGAGCTTCAAGGGAGCCGCCCTCCCCGAAATTCAAATGAGCCTGAAATGTCCCCCGTGACCTCCTGTAGCCTAATAACAAACTAATGGAAAGATCTGTGCCACCCCTCTTTCTTTCCCCTATACATTTGTTTTCCTTTTCAGGAACGCTGCTCTCTCCTCCCCCTCAACCTTCCCCTCTTTAGCCCCCTCTCTCTCTCTTTCTTTCTCGCTTCTCTCTCATCCTCCTCCTCCTCCTCCTCCTCCTCCCCCATTTCTTCCATGGCCTCATCCTCCCCTCTTTCCTCCGTTTCTGTCCTCTCTCTCCTCCCCAGCGCAGGAGCGTGTTAATCCCATTACACACGTGTGAATACCAGCTGGAGGAGAGCGGGAGAGAGAGACAGACAGAAAAGAGAGAGAGAGAGGGAGAGAGGGGGAGGCAGGGGGGAGAAGGGAACAGAGAGGGTTTGTGTCCGAGTGTGACTGACTACATACTCCACGACTGTGTCTGCTTGATGCAAAATCCCCTAATGTAATGTACTGTTTACGGTAATATCATGTAATACATTATAATGAAGTGTAATGTGGTGTAATGTAGGAGTTTTTCAGTTTCAGCTCTAGTAATCATACAGGCCCTAGACAAAGTAGTATTTATTTTTTTCTAAATTGGTAATTTCAGTAAGTATAATTTACTTACTGAAATTTCTTTTTTTGGACAAATGCTAGAGTATCCGTGTCTGCTCCTTACGTGAGGTAACACAATGTTCTGGTTTGTAATATTTAAAGAGTTTAACGTCTCACCCCAAAACAAACCTGCAAAACTTTATTTTAAATTCTAGTGGTGTGTCCTCAATATTTCTAAAAATACCTAAAATATCAGGATGAATTTGGGGGAAATTTCTACAAAATGATGCATTAGATCCATTAAACGAATGGTGCAACCATAAAACAAATCTGGTCTTGCTCTGGTAAAATAATTGTCACTCGAGGTTGACTTACTAGCCTTTTTTTTTTTAAACTTTTAACTTCAACTGCACATTGAAATTGGCTCAGTAGTACAGACACTAACCAAATCACTGGAAAAAGCTAGTAAGTGCCCCTTTGATTAAAGAGGTCAAGAAGGTCAAGAACTCTCTTGCAGTGTCAATATTTCACTCAGTGTAAACATCAAATAGCTTCATTGCGAAGCTGGAACAACATAATACAGAATATACAGTTTATACTACATGATATCCTCTATTCATCTGGAAAGAAAATGGGAAACTGGAAAATTGCAGTGGAGTTCAAATTTGTTTTACTAGAGAACATTAGTAGACCCTGTATTCACTTTGCCTGCATGCACCATCTCTTACACCTGATTTAAGTGGCTCATTTTTGCCTTTTTTGAGCTCCCAGCTCTTTTTTTCTCATTTTTTAAATTTCTGAAATACAATTTTCAATTATTCGAGTTGAAAGAGAACAGGTTCCTCCGGGAGGCCAAAAGGACAAACGTGTTACAAAATGAAGTTGGATATGGATTTTTATTTATTTTTTTTGCTCATATCCTGGCTCAAAGTGCTTCAGACACTACATTATTTAAGTGCAACATGGGAAAACTGTTCTAAGTTTATGTATTTTTGTCCTATTTGAGATGTTTAGGAAGATCCTTCAGATCCCCTCCTTCAGGAAAAGTAGCACTACAACTGTGTAAAAATATTCCATTTCAAGTACGAGGAAAAAGTCAAATAAGATTGTATAAGCATGAGAGTCACACATAAGAAGCACTTGTTTGAACTCAATTTGGACTGAATTCAGGTGCCCAGGTTGTTGAATCAAGTGCGTCTCAAACTGTTTAAAAAGACATTTTCCATGTTTTAGGTGCTTGTTTTGGTTCTGACGTGGCCCGGCTCCTCTTTGTGATCCAGAGCCGGTTGCTGGGATGTCGGGAAGGCGATGAGGCTGCGAGCTAGACAGTGCAGACAGGCCCAATGTGGCTCCTGAGGAGTTCAAGCGCCAAGAAAATAAACAAGCCTTTTGATCACAAAGGGCCCATTCACTCTCTCTCTCTGCCTCACTCTCTTTCTTTCTCTCTCTCCCCCTCCCCCTCCCCCTCCACTTATCCTTGGTAGTTTCTCCTCAGCTCTCCTCTCCTGACCTGTATGTGTTTATCTTTTCCCCCCTTTCTTTTAAAACCTCTCCACGTGTCTCTTCTGTCCATTTTAAACTTTCTTTTCTATCTTATCCGTTTGACTGAAAGACAACAGCAGCAGAGAGACAGACAGACATCATCTGACCAGCCAGGGGGCAGACAGACAGACAGAAACCCAGACAAGGGCCCCCTTATTCCACAAACATACGGTCATGGTGCCGAGCAGAGGAACACAACATGGAAAATGTCTTCATCACTCCATCTTTAGCACAAAACACGACCAGGGACTCTGGAGAAAACTTTCCCCTCGGGCCGCTCAAACGTTTTCTGCTGTCACGAACACACTAGCGGCCTCGCTTTCACTCTTCTGCTGCGTGTGTGAGAGTGTGTTTTCTTATGCATACAGATGGAGCTGGTGTGAAAAGGCCTCTCCCATTACAGTTTTGTTGTCGGGAGTGAGTGCTGCTCACTCTGGGTGTGGCTCTGTTACCATTTGCCCCCTCAGGCCTATTTTCCATTTTAAAAACTCACCAAATTTCCCCGGATAGAAAACACTTGGCTAGAAAAAACAAAGGCCTACCTAATACCTTATCTTCACATTGTTAGACATTTATTTTAAATGTATACAGCAGAATTTGAATGTCACAATCTGTTACTGATTGTAAATGAAATGTGTATCCTTTGCAGTTTTGAATGTCATATACACATCATTTTGTAACCAATATGAGTTTAACGGTAAAACTTACGCTAAAATGTCAAAGAATTGTCCAAAACCTTAGTTTGGATAAATAACCCAACAGTGATATAAGAAATAAATCTAAAACTGGGTCAAAACATCCCCTGGTGTTGTGTCAGCGCCCTATTGACCCACCCTGGGTACATTTTTGACCGATTGATTTCTAGTCAAATCAAATATGAGCTTATCACCAAATTCCCACTGATCACACGTTTTCAAATATCCTTATTCATTAATCCTTCCATTCTTGTATTTCTTCATCATTTACCAATCACTGGTGAGTGATTGCTCCTGTTTACTGATTAGGGTCATTACCACCTCGGTAATGAACTGATAGTGACTCTGGTGATCAATTAGTCCCAATCACCCCACCAATTCACACGTATGTGGCCGTCAGAGCTCCTGCTGAGCTTTTGTCGCCGTTGCTTTCACATGCAGCAGGCGTCTGCATCCCCCGACCAGGCGGTCGCCCCTGCAGACACTCGTCCCTCCTGTTTCATCAACAAACTATTATTTCCACCGAAGCGTCTCACTGCTGGCTTCCCAACACGGTGTCAAAGCAGCTCCGCTTAAAGTTGTTGTGTTGTGAGTGAAGAAATTGGCTTGAAGTTATATAGCACAATATTTCAAACCAGACTCATCGCACTGTTGTGGACGAAGTCTTGCTGTGAAACATAAGGTGCCGTTTTTCCCAAATCTGTGTTTTGCTGTTGTATTTTTGAATCGAACCGTCTTCCAGGAACGCTCTCTGTAACCGTCTTCTTTTTTAGATTTTAAAACATGCACAAACAAAAAAGCAACTGTGACCCATTTCTAAGGGAGTCAGAAAACGAATAACAAATGCATTCTCAAAAATGAAATATCTGCTTAACACACTTTCTTCTCCCTTTCCTTTGCTGAGCAGAGTGACCATGTAGATTTATAATTATATAGCCTATATTAAAGAATCTTTCAGGTTTAACCATTTTAAACCACTCTCGAATTGAATGCATTAATGCAGAAAATCGACTCCTTGGCAACAACAGAAGCTACTATATTTGCATGTTGTTGATTATGCATACCTCCTTTTATACAAAGTACAATAAATCAGGTTTAATACACTAATAATTCTCTGGAATATATCAACCCATAACTTTTAAACAGAAACAAATCGCCATAATGCAGCTGTGATGCTTCATTACACACAGACACAAATGTACATAACGGTTACATAACAGTTCAGAGTTTATTTGTACATGTTTGTTCAGCTTTGTTGTCCTTGTTTTTAGCTGCACGTCTATTTCTTTCAGAACCAGTGTAACGGTATGAGGGTTATGATGATTGGACACTTCATCCCGTCTCTTAAATACAGTTTTGTGAAGAGTCAGAAGTGCGTGCAGTGAGAGTGTAAAGGAGAGGATGTACACCTGATTTTCAGGGATTCAAAGTGTTTACCAGCACATTAACACTTTAAATTGGTTAAAACTACTATTTTTTAATGAAGGTTTGGTGGAAAGATGTGTTCATATGTTTTTCTTTCAGTGGCATCTCCCCACCTACGCAGCTACGTGTATCTGTGGTTACTGAAGACTCAAATAACAGAATGAGAAACAGTTCAATTTGCATTATATTATTATTCACAAGAATTTTTTTTCCGAGTAAACTGGTTGGTTGCCAGCCTTTAGTTTAGCAGTTTTGTGAGCTTTGCAGAACACGTTTTAGTGAGTATTTGTTCCTGTTCGGGTGCGTTTTGATTTCACAAACACGTCGTACCTTGGATCATGCTGAGCGGACCAGACACAACAGGAGCGTTCACACTTCGCTCTCTCAGCGTGTTTGTCTTGACGTGTCCTCAGGTGGAGCAAAAGGTCAGCAGCAGGGCAGAGAGGCGAAGAGTGACAATACCACGAATGCATCCACGCTGGAGCTGCAACAATCAGTCACCGGGCCTTTTTCACAGCTGCCATTTTGACTTGTTATAGTAGTAAAAGCCAAAGTGTTACTAATAATGCAAACAGTGGCTTTGTAACAGTCACGTGTCCCAGTAAACCAGTGCTGCACAATACCAGGACCCTGAGACTGAAGCAGCAGAATGGAATTCAGCCAATTTTATAAGCAAAAATTCAACTTTTCAAATGTAAATATTTGATATATTCTTAGTCTGCTGTGATAGTTCACAGAATATCTATGAGTTTTGGACTGTCGCACAAAAAAATACATTTCTAAGACGTCACCTTGGACATTTTTCACAATTTTCAGATCTTTTATTGACCACGATTGAACGATTTAAGGAATAGTTTGACATTTTAGGGACTTGAAACCACTCTTGTGTCCGTTGGTTCGATATGAAGCTGGAGCCAGCAGCTGGTTAGCTTAGCTTAGCACAAAGACTGGAAACGGGGGGAAACTGCTAGCCTCTTATTAGCTGTGGACGGAGCCAGGCGAACTGTCAAACTATTCGTTTAATCTGGAGGAAAATCTACTGATGAATCACTCGAATCACACACACACACACACACCTGTGGATATGTCGTAGGAGGAGAGGAAGCATCATAGGGAGGAGGTGAACTCAGGTAAAGAGAGGAGGGAGTCGGGTAGGCGAGGAGCAAGAGGAACTTAAGGGCGCTGGAGAGCACTTGGAGGAGAGGAAGAGGCGAAAAAAGAAGGTAGGTGATGAAGTTACAAAACTGAGGAGGATGAGCAGAGCAGAGGAGGAGAAGAGGAGGGAGAGTGTGAGGCATCGGGTAATGTGAGGAGGAGGAGGAGGAGGAGAGGAGCTCACAGAGGAGGAGGAGGAGGAGGAGGAGTGACAGCAGAAAGCAGTTTTCAGTGATGAGATGTCTTTTTGTTGTATTATTGCCTCTGTGTGTGTGTGTGTGTGACAGAGTGACAATGGCATGAAATACTTCACCCACCTGCTGGCCTTCACTTCCCACATGCTGCCACTCAAAGCAGATGAGCAGAGTGGAGGAGGGAGGGAGGGAGAAAAACAGTGGGATGACTGATTGGGTAGAAAGAAGAAGAAGAAGAAGAGGAAGAAGAAGAAGAAAAGTGGCTACCTTCAATCCACACACTTGTTCTCTCCACTTCATTTCCTCCCATCCGCTCTCCAGCTCGGGCTCTTGAGTAATTACTGCTCCTTTCTTTCAACTCCCTCTCCCTCCGCTGCCTCCTCAGAGCTGATGTAAGTGCTGGAGGGCCCTTCATTAGAGAGGAAGAAAGGAGTGTGGGAGACAAGAGCTGTATGTGTGTGTGTGTGTGTGTGTATATATGTGTGTGTGTGTGTGTATGTGTGTGTGTATATGTGTGTGTGTGTGTGTGTGTGTGTGTGTGAGTGTGTGTGTGTGCCCATAATGCTAATAAGCGCCTGATGGGCTACAGGCGACGTCCTCTTATAATTGTAGTGTATATGTAAATCGCGCATGTGTCTCACCCGGCCACCGTCCGTTCCCCCGCGGGACGCGACACCCGTGGGTGGGCCGGTCCTCTCCCTCCCCCCCCCCCCCTCCCCGGGGGTGAGCGGCGGCCGGCGGCTCCCTGGCTGCCTCGCTGTCGCAGTTTACAGGTAAACACGCCGCCTCTCATCACCCGCGGCGGTAACGGGTCTCCACAGCAACGTCGTGACGCGCCGACCGGGAGCGAGCGGCGGCGGCGAAGATCCTCTACTGAGAGGATGAGTCACTCAGGGAATAAAATAAAATGATGTTCCTATTTAAGAGTTTAAAGTCACGCAGCAGGTGTGTTTTACCTTCTTATGCACATCGGTATTTATGGTATTTATCATTACTTTGAATTGATTAAAAAAACACGTCAAATAGCTGAAATGATGAGTCAGTATCTGAATTAGATTGAGGTTAAATTATCAGTCACTATTAGTCAATTCAATCGTCATTTTCTGAGCAAAAACTGTTTCAAGCTTCTCAAAAGGGAATATTTTCTGATATATTATCATCTTCTATGATTTGGTTGAACCAAACAAGACATTTAAATACATCTACTTGGCCTTTGGGAAAATAATGAAGTGGTAGACTTTGAATATTTTGAGTCTAAAGGTACTAGAATCAGCATATAAAATACACACAAATGTGTTTGTTTTTAATTGTAGGGGGTCAAGCAAAAGCCAAGCGAGCTTTGAGTCTGTACCTGGAAAAAAGTTATGGATATAATGATAAATAAGTTTTGTATCACGTGTAATTAAATCCAAATAAACTTGACATATATTAATGGAAGTTTGGCACTGACGCTCCCATATATTCTGTATTGTAAATATTTCTATTCCTATTTATGTTTATCTTGACTTTTGCACCACTTGCCTTCTACTTCTACTAAGTTTTACTGTCATGCACCAATACACCACAGCAAACCCGATTCTGATTCTGCTGTTTTGTTAAAAGTTTTATCTCAACTGTGGATAATTAATTACACACACGTTTGTTTGTTTGTTTCTCGCACCTTTGTAACTCCCACAGTCACTTACTGTTGGACTCGTCCGAAAAATAATAGACGATCTTCGGCAACAAGTGGGCGTCGAGTTCCTCCCCCCTCCTCCTCCCCCTCCTCCTCCCCCCTCCGTGGGTCAGCGTGGGCGGCCCCGTGTGGCAGGAGGAGAGCGAAACACGACACCCCGACGGAGGAAGGAGGGGGGAGGCCGAGAGAGAGCACGAAGTGAGTGAGCGAGTGAGTGGAAAAAGAAAAAGTCGGAGCCGGAGACAGAGCGCAGCAGAGACAGAGGCGCACTCGGCTTCTGTTGTTGTTGTTTGTTTTTGTTTTTTTTTTTATTTTAACTTTTTATTTCACTCTCGTGCCCCTCGTGCCGCTGTTCCGAGGAGGAAGGACGACGAAGATGATGATGATGATGATGTGGAGGAGGAGGAATCGACCATGCGACTCCGCTGCAACAAGCGGGATGAACATTTAGACTCGTCGCATTCCGTTGCTCCACAGCTAGCGGCGACCGACGGCGGCGAGACTCCTTCACCTCCGCAAACTAAACAACAAGAAAAAAAACCTCCCGAGCTGCGCCATTCAGCCCCGGGCGGCTGGATCTCCTCCTCCTCCTCCTCTTCCTCCTCTTCTTCTTCTTCTTCTTCACCCCCCCGGACTGTCGCGAGAGGCTCGGGGCAACTTTTCCGAGCAGAAGCGCCGCACTTTAAAAACAACAAACAGAAAGTTTCCGAGCAAACCGCCGACAGAAAAACTCCCCACGACGGTTTATTCCTTTTTGTTTTAACTTTATATATTTTTTTATTTTTAAAAGAAAGCTGAACACACCGGGTGGGGGGGTGTTGGTGGTGTTGGGGGGGGGGGCAGGTTGTTTCTGTAACGAGCTCGTGAGAACAAACACCGGAGAGAGAGGGGGGGGGGGCGGGGGGGTGTCGTGAGCTAACTCGGCTAACGGCTAACTGAAGTGTTAAAGTTGCGAGTCGACGGGAAGAAGAAAGTGAGCGAAGGAGACATGAAAACCCCCGGAGACACCGGTAAGTCCGCCGCCACACGCACCACACTCACTTCAACTGCTTTTATTTATTAGTATTTTGAGGAGGGGGGAGGGAGGGAGAGTGTGTGTGTGTGGGGGGGGGGGGGCTGCTGTTGTTCTTCACATGAAAACAACGGCGGGCTAGCGGGGTTAGCACGCGGAGCTCCGGGGGGAAAGTGAGGTTATGGCGCCGGGGCCGAGGCTGCTGCCGCCGGGGCACCGCGGCACCGGAGAGACCCCGCTCACCTCCACGCTGTGTCTGTGTGTGTGTGTTTTCATTCACCCACCGTGGATGCGTGCAAACACAACAGGCTGTTTGTTTAAAAAAAAAAAAAAGTTAGTTCTTATATATTTAACTTTAGAAACTGATGGATGAGTTTTGCAGCGGAGCCTCGTTTCTCGGATCAGGGTCGGGGCCAAAGTGCACGGACCCTGACTGCGGTAGATTTGGGTTTTGGCTGATGCACGAGTTAAATTACGGGAACAAAACTTTTAATTTTTAGTCAATAACACATGTAAGCATCAGAGCAATGCACAATGATTTCTACTCAAATCTAAAGACGAGGAAAAGGGGTTAAAAGAGGGAACTATATGTATTTTTTATTTTTTAATTGCATGGCAGGGAAGGCAATACAAGACTGTCTTTAATAGTTTAATAGCATTCAGAGGAGATGATTGTGTGAAGTACTGCTTGCATATGTTATGTGTTGTGTTATGTATGTGTTGTGAATATATTTTAAAGTACACAACTTCATAATCTTTGTTCATATTGGTGTTCTCATTTTCATTAATGCAAGCTGTGGATCACTTTTTCCCCATTTGTGACCACACACAACCTGCAGTGAAAGGTAGAAAGTGACTGCATGATTGGATTGGGGACGTAACTGCCAGTGCAGTTGATAAGTTTGGGGTCGTTGTGGAGGTTAACTGAGATAGTTAAACTCTCCTGGATAATGTGTCTGGATGTTGGTGTGAGATACTAAGAATAAATCAGGAAATGGAATCAAAGTTCAGCTTGTTCTTTTCTTCCTGTGAAGCACTTTGTAAGGAAACCTGTTTGACCTTTGACACATCCAAGAATTGGATCCAAGTGGATTGTTTTACCGGTGAAGTTAACAGCTTTACTAAGCTACTTCAGGAACTTAAATAGATTTCAACTCTGAATTTTTTGGCGCTACTATTCCAAAATTCCACTCATTTCTTGAGCCGTTTTTGTTGTCATTGAAATGATTGTGATTTTCCATCCATAACTCATGATTTCTCCTCCATTGTGTGTTTAGGTGCTCTTAAACTCAGTTTAGTCAGAAGTCTTGTAGGGTAATCTCGGGCAGACAAAGATCCAGTACCCATAATGGATGTTTAAGTGGGGAATGCCACGCCACAACACAACATCATAATTAGAGATATGACTTTTAGATCCCTGCACTGCTTCAGATAACTTTTTATATCACAGAACAACTATGAGAAAACTCAAACTTAGCCAACTTCATAGTGGTAGCTGCAAAGTACTTGAGAGTAAAACTGCGTTTTGACCCATGATCTGGACCATAAAGTTCATCGTGTAGAAAATTCTTAGCAGGCGTTGGTCATCCCCGATACATCCAATTTTCTTGGTTCATAAACATTCAAATAAAAGGTCTTAACTGTAGGGAACTGTTTTATTTTTTTCTTTTCCATGTGGTCAGACCACAATATTTACAAATTACCACTAGGGCTAACATGTCATTGTCGTTGTTTTCTCTCCTTCAGACCAAGTCCAGAGGATCAGATTAGGAGGGTTATGCTGCACTTCCTTGTAGTTTTAAAAGTAGACAGCCTTGTTTAGGCCATGTGCCATGCAGCAGAGGATAGCGCCTTTTGTCTATTTATAAATTCTTTTATGGTTTTCTTATGCTGTTGGATTTACAAACAGCTTAAATGAGTTCAAAATGTTCTTGGTGTGTCTGCTCAGCTTTTAAATAAAATGCCAACTTGCTTTTTAAGTCTTCAGTAATTTCCATTTTCAGCATTTATTGTGTGATTCATACCAACTTCCCTTGTTGCTTTTTTTGTACTAGTGAATCACAGCTCGAAGTGAAGCTATGTAGCTTTTACAATGACATCAGTGTGATGTAGGTCATTTTACTTTTTTACGTTTTTTTCTTTTGTATGGAGACCAGTGCTTATATCAAAGGAATCCCATTGGGTAACCCTGCTCTATATCCACATTACATTATGCATGGAGCTACACAGACCCTTTGTCTGTCCCTTTTTGTATTTCCCTTGGTGTTGGAGCCTGTTGACTACTTTATGTATATATGGGTCAACCTCCACTCTCTTCCTATCAGGAAGTCAGCAGTCTGGCCCCACCAGCTCCAATTTTCCACTTGTGTTACTCCTTATATCAACACAGAGCCACATGTGAGACGTCACAGCTGTAGACGGCCTGGGCCAGCGAGCCAGCACGCTTTGTTGCAGTGTGTGTGTGTGTGTGTGTGTGTGTGTGTGTGTGTGGAGTGAAAGGAGCCATACATGAGCAATTAGCTGGTGTTAAGTCTGGTATGGGCTGGGTTGCTGTTTACGACCGTGAGCGTATTTATGTGTTTGTGGGTGTAAGTGTGTGTGTGTGTGTGTCTGTGTGTGTGTGTGTGTGTGTCGCACCGTGCATACATGCCTGCACGTGTGCACCCATACGTCTGTCAGAGTGCGGCTCTACCTGACATTGATGTGGTCACAACAAAGTGAGTGTTTGACATTTACTAGCAAGACCAAATTGCCCTTGAGGAAGACCATTTGGTTGTGGGCAGTTGACTCAGCCTATTGTAATTACAGGAAGAACAACTAGACGTCTTTATGCAGATTCAAATAGCTCTAATAACACTGGGTAAACCAAAGCTAATGAACCAAGGGCTCATTTTGTTTAAAAAAAGACGCTGTTAGTTTCCTTTGGGAAGGACTCTGTTGTGTTACTGTCTCACCATTATGCTGTTGGCACCGGCAGCAGAGACAGCACAACATGCTGGGGCCAAGTTGTTTCTCTCAGGGAAAGTTTGAGAAGAGGTGCTGGCAACTGAAGTGTACAGTGATGTGGTTGTGCTGTCTCTGTGTTTTGGGACACCCTGTCTCTCTGTGATTTAGTGGAGATGCTGTAGTGTCAACGTGCTGCTAGTCACCTGCAATTTGTATTGGTTTATGTCACTAAACATTAAAGACGAATGGATTATTGGCTATCATAAGTTACTTGTGCTGTGTGCTGATGTGCCATATAATGTGTAAATCAAATACATAAATGGAGTTCTAATATTATAATCGTAGGCTTAATTTTTCATGCCATAAACAGGAGGGCACGGGCCTGGTTCAGGTCTCTCTAATAGATACTAAATCATGACAGAATCCGTTTAGGAGGAAAATGCCACTACTGAAAAAACCCCTAAATGCCAGTGTTCCTCACAGGATGTACTTTTCCCTGGTTTTCCTCCCATTATGTGATTACTGTGAGTGATCAGGTCAGCGCAAAGGTTGACCTGATCACATTCCTGATTACTACTGAGCCGAGTCCGGGCAAGCAGACCCTGGAAAAAGTACCGTAGGGTGACGTCAGCATTTCTCTGGTGTGTTGTCAAGTGGCAGCCCAGGTCAATGTTGCTATGATAATTTCTCGATGTTGCGGCAGGCCTCTTTTCCTGGAAGTGTGTATGCACAGTGGCTTTAGTGACCCATACAAAGCTAAGAGAATAGACAACAGGTTGCACGAGCTGGGACATGCTGGCCAAACATACACGGGGGCCTCACGCACAGGAAAGCCTGACAGTCGGCCTGGGAGTTGAGTGTTGATAGCCGGCAGTTTTATTAAGTTTTTTTCAAATATAGACGATCCATTTACTAAAAGGGGTTTAATAAAATCAACTAAAAAGTTACATTGCTAGTTGTCCTTCAACGAGTGGTTTCAATTGGGTGCTGTTCATCATATTGTGATTGTGGGTCTCACTGATGTCGAGTTATGGATATCTAATTTTGGAATTATAACCTTCACATACAAGTTAAGGCAAGTGCGAGGTGACATGTTTTATTTAGTGGCATTGAAAATGTCTCAAGCTGCATACCAGCTCAATTTTTAGGCAGGTTTTTTTTTTTCAGGATTTGGGATTTTTCTGATATATGATACACATAATTGTTTACACATCAGAAAATTCATATTGTTCCGATACTTATAAACAGTCTTTGCTGTATACCAGAGAGAACATTTAGAACAACCTGTTTACAATCTGTTTTCATTGTCATTAAACACAAACATGACGCCTGTATATTTTAAATCTCAGCAGAGACAGTAGGAGCTTTCAGGATTTTAAGTGCCTTACCTAAAGACACTATGGTGGTGGTTGTGTAGCAGTTCAGATGTTAAAACATAATCCATCCTCCTTTACTGTGAAACCATTAGAAATGATCAATTTGTATTGTTGCAGTGTGGTAATTTTCTTCTTTGTACACACTTCTGCCTGCCTTATCGGCTTCTAATGCAATTACTCATCTCCTACATTTCCCATGATGACTTTTAACAATACCCATACACTGCTCTAACCTGTAAAATTCAGCTGTGGGCTGTACATGCAGGTGGAAAAGCAATAACAATAGAGAAAACTTTTCCAGTGGAGAATAAATGAGTGTTGCACCCCATACTCTAATTGGAATGCATCTCGGGGCGGTACTGTATTATGGTCTATTGAGGCTACTGTTCTGAAATTGTTATCTCTGCCTCTTCGATGATGAATTTCTCTCTTCGTGGTTGTTGAACATCTGTATGAAGTGTTGAGTTTAGAGAAAAGCCCTTGCTCTTTGATTGATCGGCTGACAAAACCTGACATTTATGTTGATATTTTAGATAGCTGAATCATATTTTATTGTGGCACAACATTGTTTACATGCATAGACATGCCACCAATTGCTGTTTTATAACACTTTTTGAGTGTTGTGCTACATTTTTCACCTGAATTGGTACCATCTCTCTCTGTCCAAGCATGGGAAATCTGGTGTAAGAACATTATGGAGTCTAGGTGCTCCTGAGCAGTATCTTTCTATGTAATTTCACAATGAGGAATTCAGTTTTGGAGCTCTCTAAAAGCAGAAATACAGGCCTGGCTTAGACAAAGTGCTGGTTACTTCTTTATCTGTGCACTGTCATTTGTAAAGTTCGGGCAGCACCAGTCTTTAGTCCAAGGAATGTCCTCTTCATCTTAAATGCCTTCGTCATCATGTCTGATTGCTTGGTATCTGCAAGTATTTATGATTGAGTGAGTCTGTGTTTTCTCGGTGACAGTCAACCCCCAGCAGGGCAGAAGAAAAGACTGAGCAGGTCAAGTGGAACCAGCGACTTGCTTCACTGAGCAGATAAGGAAGATTTCTGCAGCAGAACAGATATCTCTGAAACACCTGACAGGATACTTGGTTTCCGGCTTCACTGTAGTTTGGTCACACACTTACAAGTCACTTTTGCATAAACTTGCCATCTTGTGTCAGTCAATCAATATTTGCAGCAAGAGACTATACACACCGATGTATTTTGAATATTTTTTGTGATAAAATGTGCTCTGAACCATTCACCTATCAGACTGATAGATTTATAAAGAAGGCCTTCTGGGTGATGCGTGTAAAGCCTTTGTTCATCCCAAAAAAATGTAGAGTTTTTTTAAAACCATTTTCCCTTGGAGCTCTTTTGGAGGTTTTTTTAATCAAACCAAGGCTGAGAGAGACAGAAGGTGTATAGGAGGTAGGTTTGTGCTTTGTCTGCGGATGTTTTGGCTGGAGTCATCCTAACTCAAAGAGCTGTGGAGAGTTGTGCTGTGTGTTATGGCTATCATCTGTGGTTTGTGGAGAATGAAAGAGGATGGGGGGGGTGCTGCCCTGGTTGGTTTGGCATCTTTTATGGTCAGATGGATTGAGATAGGCCTGTGCCATCTACACACAGCAGGAAAGATAAGGGGGCAGACTAGGTGTGGTCCTGTATAGTTCTGTATAATACTGCCCACACTGCCTGTGCCACTGCCAGTTCGAAAGTAGTTGCAACCCAGTTGCTGTCAGAGCAAAAATATCCACTAAATGCCATATGTTTTAAGGGAGTCTGTTTTAGTTAAGAAGAGCGGTTAGAGCTCTATGGGAGGTGGCAACAACTAGGTTATAATGTGTTTTTTTATAATGAAAAAGGAGTATTGACACACACTAAACTGCATTTGTGGCATTCATTTGCAATGCATTGCTACACTGGTGGAAATTTTTCACTAAGAAAAACATTTGAAACTAGTTGTAAAATGAAGCAAAATAAATTGGATGCATTTATTTTTTTTTCATAAGGGACCACCTCATGAGCCACTGATGGGGAAACCGTGCCAACAGGTTGCAGAGAGTAAAAGAGCACAGTTTGGTTTTGTGGTTGTGTAAACTGGGTTGATCCAGCCCAGACTTTTCCTGCCATTACACTTGTTGGCGTTGCACCTGCATTTTTAGCCCACACTGCGCGATTGAAAATGTGAAATGTCCACCTTTCAGAAATGCCAAGCAGATTTTGTATTCATATTCTCACAAATAGGAACCTTGGTACTAGTCTAAATACTGATTTCTACAAGCCCCACTCTGTTGGATGTGTTGCCACCTCAACCACCATGAAAAGGTAGGGGAAAGTCACGCTCAGAGCATAATTGAAACCACACTGTTGGAATATATATTAAAACCTGTTTTGTGTGGTGCTTTGCTGGGTTCAAAACTAAGGACTGACTATGGTCCCCAGGCCAGTAAAACCTCTAATTTTATTGGATGGGACAGACACTAATTCAGGTGGCTCTCCATTGCTTTTGTTTTAGAGGTTTGGCATATTCCATAGCTAACTATGAGGTGCTACAGTGCGGGCAGGGACTCTTACATGTTCACACTACGCAACATATACATGCTTCCCTGACCACCTCCGAATGCAAAATTCCTGCTGCAGAAACTTGATTTCTTTGACATTCCTAAAGGAATTTTTACAAGAATGCATGTGCATGACAAAAAGACTGAAGTATCAGAGTGGCTTCAGGCCACGGGCTGAAAGAAAAGATCATTACTTGTAAAGCATCCCTGTATCCAAAGCAATTAAATCCAAAGCCAAGACACCCACAACACATTTTTAGCTGGCTCCAAACAGGAACTGAAAGGCATATTTGTTATATTATGAGAGGGACAGTTTCCGCCAGCTGGATTTCAGTGATTTTGGTTGTGCGACATAACAAGATTTATGATATATGATAAACCTCTCTTCAAATCTGTGTCACTACAAGATGCTGTGGGCTCAATGTAAGTTTCTTGCAGCACATTGCTTAAATGCCTTGAATGAAAATAAAGTTACGGTGAATGATGTAATGTTTTGACTAAATGAAGTCAGAGAGAGCTGGGGGAGGTTCTGCCGACGTTTCTGGCAGATATTGTCTTGTCTGGGACCTTCAGAGTCCAGAAAACCTGTCGGGGTTAGTAGAGGGAAAAGAGCCAACGAGAGAAAGATAAGGATTCAGCGAAGCACAACTTTTCTTGCCATTTGTTTGCTCCAGTAGTTGGTCTGGGTCGTCTGTTGGGAACCCTGTGGATTTTTCTGTTTTAATGGCTGTCACAACTTGTCCTGGGACTCTGTAGCTATCTGTGTGTGTGATGTGTTTATGTTTGATGTGACTGTGTATGTTTCATACCTAAAATAGTTCAAGATTGTGTTAACTAAAGACTAACTGCCTAAAAACTTCTCACACCCCAAACCACACACATGCATCTTTTCTCACACATGCCATCATGTTCTCACCCACCCACATTCAGACAAGCAGAAGTGTTCAGTGAACCCTTTTCTCCCCACAACACATATAGACATCCATCTCCAGCTCAAAGACACACACACACACACACACACACACACACACACACACACACACACACAGTGTACAGCTGACAGACCTGACGTCTGTACACTGTGTTGTTGACCAGTTGGTCCAGAATCCACCATTTTGCCAGCCCAAACATGCTAAATTAGATTTTGTTTATTCCCAGACATACCAGAAAAACATGAAAACAGAATGGTGTTTTAATGATATACATCTACTTTGTGGGTCTACAAGATTATGATAAATTGTCATGAGATAGAGAACCAAATTTGGCCTCCATTCAAATCATTCCACAACAGATATTTGCAGTTCTATAATTGAAAATAACTTAAAGCAGCTGCCAATACTGCTGAAGGGAATGTGGGGTTTGGGCTTGTCTGGTTAGCTGCTTCAAAGGTTCGCCATAAATTACACGAGTGATAAGACTGGCACCATTTGATCAAGTCAACACCATCAGTCGGCCATAAAGTTAAAGTTTTCTGTTTCTTCCTGTCTGTCCTTTCTTTGTCACCCACTGCACACAGACTCCACTGATTGTCTTGATTATAACATCAACTTAAAGCTGAATTCTTTGAAATCTTAGTAATCTACACTTTTTTATATATATACTTAAAGGATATGATGAATGCGCCAATTGAAACAACTTATCTGATTGAGAAAGAATGCAGACTCATTAACCGTTGAATGAGAGTATCACTTTACATGTTGAATTTATTAAGTTGAGAGTGCTCCCCTTGTTCATTTAAGCAGTAGATTTGTGACCCATTTGCTGTCCCTGTTGGTTGTTTGAAACCCCCAAACCAATGGCAGTGATGAATGAGTCGGGTCTCTGTTTTATTGAAACGTGAAAATCAGGCAGTCCCTCAGACACTCACTCACTCATTTCGCCCACTCACAGCATGCACATTTTATTAGGGGGCCTGGACCCCCCACATGTCATGGAAATGGGTGATGTCTGTCTTGCATTAACACACACACACACACACACACACACTTTTTTAATTTTCTCACTACAGCTAGCGAGCGTGGCTTGCTCATTTGGGTTGCCATCTCCCTGCGGTGACGCCGTCGTGCCTCTGTCTTTAATGTTTTAACACAGGGAGCGAGCCACTCAGTCTAGAGACTGGAGGATCCAGCTTTAATGCAAAAGACTGAAGAATTAAGACTGCGGTGGCTCTGCCAATGAGGAAAGGCTGACTAACGCACCCAGACATCACACATGTAGAAAGTCCCTTGCAGGCTGTTTCACATGTTGAGAATTTCACGGACATACTCACCCGGAGCGAATTACTGTCATTAGGATTGTGCTTTAAGCTACAAGTGGTAGATCAACAACATTATGAGCCAATATTGAAGAGTGGCAGCTCAGAACCACAGCGTTCTGGCAGTAATAACAAATATTCATGTTTGAGTTGAGAAGAAAATGTAGAAACATTTTCTTTCAATTCAGTGAATTGTGAGTTTTGAAATGTGAAAAAAAGTGAGAGACGAGTTTGGGCTTGTACAAGGTGTCCTTGATGGCTGATGTTCAGGAGCAGTTTGACGTAAATTGTTTTTTGGGTTTCTTCCAGTTTGAGGCTCCAAGTTGATCTAATCAGAAACAATCCCCACAGAAAGTAAATGAAAAGGAGGTTAAATTAGACATGTATTAAAAGTATCACACATGATTAATAAAGTATTATCTTGACTACTGGAGAGCACGAAACTCACCAGTGAACTAACTAGTTTTATTTGAGCACTGATCTATACTTGATTAAATCAGCTGTCGGCCCTAACATGGCCGATTAAATACAGTTTCTTCATAGATATTGTCTACAATTCAATATTTCCACTTCGAGTTGCATTCATTCAGCCACAGCGGGCTGTTGACTCAGTTTATAGTGCCACAGCTATCCCTTGCCCCATGTTACCTTACATTTAAATTATTCGTATGAGTTTCACACAGTAAGATATACAGACTTTAAATCGGTATAACAAGGGAAAAAGTGGTTTGGTTTGTTTCTCCATATTGTAATTCAGCTACTGCTAATTCTGTCTACTCTGCGTACACAACACCTATTATATAAGTTTCTCCTTTTCTTCCCCCTTATCCGTATTAAGGGTTTGAGGATCGGGATGTCATATGATGTACATATTTTAAATCCTTCTAAGGCTAATGTGTGATTTTGGTCTATACAGTATGAATTAAAGTTACTTGACTGCTCAAAGCCGAGCATGTTAATCAGTGCACAAATATGCACATTCCTGTCTGATATTTGCTCTTGACACACTGATAATAAAAGTTGCATGTGGAATGTGTACTCTGCTTGCTATGACTGATGTTTTATGACTTCAGGAGTATTTTGGATACACTTACAACTTATTTATAGAAATGCAGAAAGGAATTGTTTGTTAATTCTTTACGCC
This sequence comes from Lateolabrax maculatus, assembly GCA_031216445.1. Lineage (NCBI taxonomy): Eukaryota > Metazoa > Chordata > Actinopteri > Acropomatiformes > Lateolabracidae > Lateolabrax > Lateolabrax maculatus. The sequence goes on from CM062218.1 coordinate 4,443,074, forward strand.
TTCCTTTCGTCACATCCCAGAACTCAACCTCTAGCATTGTTGTGCTGGTTGTCCTACCAGTTGTAATCAACAGTGGAGCCTCTTTGTCTGTGTGGAAAGATGCTGAAAGGAAAGCAGCATCATGGGAAAGAAGGAGGGGGAGGTGAGAGGAGCAGATGAAATTTGATTGGCAGGGAGTACGAGAGTGAGTCACTCATCCAGCTCCCTGGATTTGGAGCTACAGGCCTATTCTGGGCTGTGGTGACACGTGTATGTGTGTATGTATGTGGTTGTGTGCATGTACGCATGTACACCAGTGTTCACAGGGCTCAATCCAACAGCTGAAGTCACCAAATTTTAGTTGTTGGCCTAGCCACCGCGTGCATGTGTGTGTGTTGGAGGAAAATGAAAGTAGTCTGGCGACCAAACCACAACACAGAAGCCAGATTTAAGCGCAGATATTTATCTTCTCTTACTCCTTCTCTGAAGTCCCCTCTGTTACACCACCAGTCTGTAAATCACTCCAGTTCCTCTATCAGGTTCTACTTCACTCATAAGTTGTGTTTATATGGATTATTCTCTATAGATAGTCAGGATAACAGTCAAGTTTGTCTATGGTTTGCTGAATTTAGGGCATAGCTGTCAGAATGTTTTCATTCTCTTTACTGACAGTGGTGCAAGTACAGGACACCTTATCTGATTATGTCATTTAGTCTTCATGCAAATACTTGTGTTGCAAAAGCCATTGAGATTGATTTAATCTATTTCCCTTAGTGAGAAGAGATTGCCTTTGGTTCATGGTTACACTTCCTCTTCCCCAGATATATCGGTGTTTCCCGTACTTATGAAACAAGGGATTTAATATCTTGCTTGATGACGCTTCAGAAAGCAAGGCATTCTTCTTTCAACTGTTTTTAGCCGAAGCCTTCCGGTTAAAGGGTGGTCGTCTGCTTCATTCTGTCAGCTGTCTGCCCAGTTTGATGTTATTAATCAGCAAAGCGACTGCCTGACTGTGGAGCTGGCTGGTTTGTTGGGCTTAACATTGGTTGACTTCACTCTGCGGGTTGCCAGCCTTCCTTATTTCCTGGAGACAGACACTGTGTCATTAACATGTACAAGTTAGGTGGGTTTTTGTGTGTGCACATGTTACATGATGCCGATAAACCAAATCAGTGGCCGAGTCAGTGCATCTCTGCAAAGAGAAAATAGTCATATCACTCACTCTATTGATTTTATTTCTGTCTCATCCGTCTCTTATTATATTTCTCACTCACTATCAGTCACACATTTGTGCACACAAACACACACAGTTCCTTCCAAACAAATTTTGCCCTGACAATAGGAAGCAAGCTTGAAATCTCCAGCAAGGCAGTCAGGTAGCCAGGAGCACAATACAGTTGAATGTTTTACAGGGTTGTCATTTCTCGGGAAGGAATGCATGCTCAAACAAGTTTCAAAGCATGTGTACATGCATGAATGTGTTCTTCCTCTCTGGGACTATAGGCCTGAACCCGATGTCTCCAACCGTGGCTCAGTTTCTGGAGATTAGGAGATAAAGGTTTGAGCTCTGAGATAATCACTGGTGTCATTGTTTATTTTGTTTCGAATTAACGTTAACAGCGATAATCACTTTACTGTGAAGATTGCCCGCTTTCCTGCATGTAATCTTCCTTTTTGCCCCTCTGGGCCTCCAGCACTTTAATTATACGTCTTAATGAGACTGAAAGGTGCACTCATTAAATTATATCAGCAAGTGACCACAGTAACACGATTTTGACATTCTTGAATTAGCTTTATAACCACGCATAACCCTGCTGAATGCAACAGGAGCTTCCCCTCATGTCGGAGTGTAATAAATGACTCTTGAATGCGCGCACATAGAGACACACACACACACACACACACACCAAGCCAGGGCTGGCTTAATCACAGCCTTGGCTGCCTCCAAGGTGCTGCTGAGTTCTCCAGGACGTGACAGGTTTCTGTCTGGCGAGGTTCGGGCGGCCGCTGTGTCACAGATTAGAGTGGCTTAGCTGTCTCAGTTGTAGCAGAGATGGTTTATACACTTAAAGGCTTCGCTTCGCAGTCAAAGACTTTACTGCTGTGGCAAACAGTCAAACTCCCTACTTTCTCTGTGTCTTAACTCTTTTCTGCAGATTTGAGAACACAGCAGTGCAGCTGTCTGTGCTTTAAAACTGCTCATCCCAAATTGTGAGGCTTTATTTAGTTTGGAGTGCTCACAGTCTACGGGAAGCATCGTTCACAGCACAAGCTATTTGGAAGATGGATTTCTGAGATGGAAAGCAACCACATCATCCCTAAGAGAACCAGTGGGCTAATTTAAGCCATACAATGTAACTTCATTGATGGCTACTTACAGTTCCAGTGGTGTTACCAAATGTGACTACAAACCTACCGTTACACATTGTTATTTGCACACATTTAGGTCATTGATAACAAATCATCTCCTGGCAGCTCAGCTCTTTAAATATCGAGCATTTGGCCTTTAGTTTCACCTCTTGACCACTACTGATATTTGGAGACTTCAGCCATTAAAACTGAACAAACTGGACTAGACATTCATTGACCAAACTTGTGGATTATGCCAGTTGCCTGAATACCAACAGTAGGCTTTATCTACTGTTGGTATTCAGGCAACTTTTCTTCCAGACTCTATCCATACACACTTCTCAGTTCCTCCGTTAAAAAACAATCATTCACACTTGTTTTCCGTATTTTCTGTCATTCTTTCTCTTTCTTGGAAGCTTTTCCTTTGGCCTCGTAGTGCTATGTTAGTTCCTTGGTTAGGAAAGTAACATACAAGCACAAATTTCAGCCTACGTCTCATTTTTCTTTTTAGCAAGACACTTTTTTCCTCTGTATTTTCTTTGTCTTTATCTCTCCTCCCTAACACTGACCCTGTCTCCCCTCCTTCCTCTCCCAGTCTGTCTCTGTCGGTCTGTTCATCCGTCTGTCTCTCAGCCTTATGTAATGGAGGGATCATGTGAGAACCGAGGTGAGGGGTCACGCCATGCACCTGCGGACGACCATCCTCCTTTCCCTTTGATCTCTGCTGGATTCTGTTTCTTTTTCTTCTTCTGCCCCTCTCTTCCACTTTTCGCCTGCCTCCCCTTCTACCTTTCCACCTGATTTCCTGCTCGTCGCGTCTGTTTCTGACTCCTCCCTGGCTTTAAGCCACTGGCTCCTCGAATCTAAACTCCATCCTTTGAGGGTAATTATGAGATCAGCTCAATGAGGGTCTTTAAACAGTACTTTGAGGCTCAAGACTCCTCAATAAAGCAGTGTTAGACTGTCTGTTGTGATCCCAGTGTTGTAGACGGGTAGTTTACACAGCAAGACAAAAATGGAAACCCAGACAACAATCTGCACGATCAATAGTTCATCATCTTAAACTTAGTTGATTTTAAAATTTGACTGTATAAAATGCAGGATTTCAACAGAGATTATGAATAAAGATTTTAATTTTGAATTCTTAAATAAGTTTTATATTTAAAAGTTGGAACCTTTTCCATTTGTTTTTTTATTTGTGTATTTTCCTCCGGGGTTTTTAATTTCTGCACACACCAGTAACGTTTACGCCCAACAGAGATTCCCCTTTTCCTGCTCTGTACCCATTTATTTCCTGCTTTTCTGTATTGTCCTGATCCCATCCCTGATAAACCCCATCCAGATTTCAGTAGTCCACCAGCCCCGGCCATTTAGCCTGGCCTGTTGCCTCTATGTGTCGCTCTCCATGCCCCTGAATCATTACCCTGTAGACAGACACACACCGACCTTTCCAATTGCTAAATATAGACCCAGCAAAGAATGGGAGGAAGGGAGGGAAAAATAAACGGGGGGATAGATGGATGGATAAAACACCATGTTAAAAAAACTTGTTGGGGAGAGCACGAGACGTAGAGGGGGAGGCCGTTTGTTTTTAGTCTCAGTGGCTGCAGGCCTTCTGGACAATACCCCAATGATGGCTATCGGTTATTAAGAGCACTATTCCAACAGTGGTGACGTCAGAGTCCCTAAGAAAAGCAGACCTGCGTGTTTAACCCCCCCCACCCACCGCCTGTGGCTGCACAGATCCTGTGTTTCTCTTGGAAAGGAGAACGCAGGTGGCTTGGGACTGCAGGCTAATAGTAAATGAGTTTTTCTACCCAGTACTTTGCTATATATAGAATCCAATGAGGCCTGAAATGGTGTGTTTTACCTCCGCCTGACAATCACAAATTCTTCCTGTAGTCGAGTAGAGCTTGCCAGATAGTACAAAGGGCTGTGGGTTCGTCTACTTAAGTTTTCCCTGGCATGTAGCTGTGCATCCAGACGTCCAGCACCATAGACTAATAGACTAATTTGAAGTAGCTGTAAAACAAGCAGTGTAATGTAGCTCACATTGATCAGCATCGCTTAACTGGCTGCGGATAAAGACCCGTTCTTGTGACATGCACTGTAGGTAAAGCTCTTCCACTTTAACATGTTGGCATTGTGTTAAAAAAGAACCCTCACTACTGTAAAAGCCAGTGAAAAGAGTTTTATTTATGTGTTACGCAAGCTTTGCGGCTGTTTTGGAAACAGTCCTGTCACGTTTAAACAGAGTTAGCAGAAAATAGTTCATAAAGGAGGCTTATGGTTAGAACCAGGAGATTTTTAGTTTTAATGTTAAAAATGGGTCTTTTCTTCTTCATTACAGGAGGACTTCTGCCTGAAAGGGGATTAGGAGACTTGTGTTGGCTATAGGCAGGCAAATTGTTTGCTGTGTAAATAGTCCCTTCCTCTGCCTAATGGCTAAAATCGCCAAACATTGTAGGTTTCTTCTAGTTACGATAGTTTGTCTGCAACAACAAAGTTTGGCTATTTGTTCTGGTCTTTTTCTGTCCGTATTTTTCTGTCTGACTCTTTCTTGCTTTCTGTCTCAGCCTTGTATCTGTTAATCTATTTTTTCTCACATTACATTAACCACCAGTTGTAGCAGATGCACCTCCAACCAGACCTTCAACACCATCAGCTGTGCGGTCAGACTTTCTGTGTGTGTCTCTCTTGCTATCACTGTGTTGCCTCTGAATCATTTCAAAAGAAAGACCCTAAATCTGAATGAATGGACACGATTTTAAGCCCAGTTTGGTGGTGAGAACGTATTCCTCCGGTGCGTTCAGGACAGGACAACGTGTCCTATTTGTTGTAAACACAGTGTGACAGCGAAGCCGGCGCTGTAACGAGAGGTCTCCTCTGGTCAGGCAGCATTAGACAGATCATACCCTCACACTGTAGCTCTCTGGATCAGTGCCCAAACTCTAAACTCTTTTGGCAAGTATCATAATTGAATCATATTTTGTCTTGTCTGTCGTGACTCGGCCATTTATTTTTAGAGCTAAAAGCCTTTGTTGCTAGGAGACTGTGTGTCTTAGGAGAGGCTGAGCAAGGGAGGGACAGAATGAAAGAGAAAAGAAAGAAAGAAAGAGATGGCAGTGGTGTTGAGGGGGAGAAAGGAGGAATCTGTGAAAGCTGAACGACGAACGAACAAGCTATGAGTCAGCAGGGACATCTGCAACACGCACACACATGGCGGTGGGCATGGTTGCTATTCCTGTGTTCTTTGTCTGTGTGCTCTGTGCTCCCACGCATTGAACCCACTTACCTCTCCCCACTAACCTGTGTTGTGTGTCTGTTCATCGTGTGTGTGTGTGTGTGTGTGAGGGAGATATTAGCTCGCCCACTTTGATTTAATCCACTCCTGCTGTGTATTTTATGCATCAGTGCGTGTCTGTGCATGCAACTATATGGAAGTGTATTGCATGTGCACATGTGTATTTATCTGGCAATTACCAGTGTACCCCATTATACAGCAGTGTGTTGTGTCTGTGTCACAACGCCTAACCTGTCCCCAGTGACAAGAGCCTTATTGTCTGCTGTATGAATCATATGCTCGTACCCCATTACTAATCTGCCTTCAAATGGCTATTATCAACTATCATAGCCAGCTTGTCTGTCTTTTGGCTCTCTCTCTGAGCACCATAGGAGATCAGATAGCATGTGGTTTATTAGTCATCAGGAGCCAGTCTGTTTTTCAGGATATTTTTTTCTGTTCCTTTTTAATATGACTTTTGTAAGATTTTTTTTTGGAGTGTGTTAAGAAGTGCTAAATTGTGAAACTAAAGACCCACCATATTTGCAGATTTGGAGAGTGAACGTTTAACGATCGATGTTTAGTCTGTTTCCGATTAATTTCCATGGTCATAAAAGTACTTAAAAACGCAGCAAATACTTTGAATACGAAGACACATCACAATCCTTACTGTTCACTTTCATCACTTGGATGGATTGTGCCTTTTACACATTTGTATACCTCTAAAATATTCCCATGTATTGCAGGTGATCAGTGAATGAAAGGATCAGTATTTTTCATTGGGGAATTATGAAAAATGGAAGCAAAGTTGAGAAAAGAAAGGATGCAACTCTGCTCCGCTGTAATTCTTGCAAAATTTGCTGTCTGTTGGACACTAAAACGTCACAGCTTGAATCTCTTAAATCTATCCTGAAGGGAGAAGCAGATTGCAGTTACTCAACTTGTGTGTGTCTCCATTATTTAGCCAGACGTTGATCACAAGGGAGCTTGCAGCAATGTCAGAGGCAACGTGCCTGTGCAATATGTGGAGTTAGATTGCTGTGACAGTATGGACAGTTTTTCACACACAAAAAATCTGCCTCTAGCGCTTAGTCACTTGAGTTGTACTAGGCCTTTCATTGTTTCAGGTTTTACATTTGCAAGTACATTTTAGTGGCTTTCTCTCTCTGTGTGAGGGGCGTTCTTTTAAGTATTAGAGTACAAACTTATCATTTGTTGCTGTAAGATTTTCCCACTTTAAGTCAGTTATGTATTTCTACTACAAAACTTATTACTGCTACTTCTGCCACTACTTCTTCTACTACTGCTACCGTAGATGAACCACATTTGCAGACACATGACTACACGTTGCACACCTGAACTTTGGTTTCACCGTGTCCAACATAGTTTTTCCATGACTCCTGCTATAAAAATTGTGACCTGTATCTGGGTAAAGGAAGGCGCATGCAAGTGGCTGTAAACACACAAATCAGTGTGGTCGGAATATGATCGAGCGTATCAGTGCGCTGCGATCGATATCAGCAGAGTCAGCTATTTGTGACTGCAGTTCAGGAAAAATCAGAGAGAGTGTTACTTTATTTTTTGAGAAAGCACCACCCATGTGGGAAGTAGTGTCGTGACTCACTCTGGAGTTTGTCATCCACTCACCTTCCCAAAAAGACTGGCACGATCAGTTTCCACCAGTTTTGTTTTTTCCTGTAACTGATCCACTGTGAAGGAGTCACTGAGCATTTAAAGCAGCCACAAACACTGTCGCACCTAAAATGACCTGTCCAGACTTGCTTCTGACATAAAAAAGAACTGTAAAAAGACCCTGTGTTGAAAAGTAAATATCAGGTACACCTTATAATTTTTATTAAACTGACACCTGCCTTTTTGGTTTCGTTTACTTAACAGTTTCCCAACCTATTTATAATTGAACGTAATCCCAATAAGCACACAGTACAGACAATGAGAGCACATACTGTGTAAATGGAAAAGTCATAATTGACTTAATTACCATCTGGGCACCATATCTAGATACAGTTTACTTTACCCAAGGATTTCGTTGCCAGGTGCGTCTTCCTTTTTTCAACTCTTTTACAACTTTTTTTGATTTTTTTATGTCCTCTTATCCGTTTCATCTGTTCTTTTGTTCTTTTGTGTGGTTGTTTTTGTGTGTTGTTGTCTGCTTTCATGGAGCTGCCCCAAGGCGGTTTCCTATCAAATGTTAACAAGGCAATAAAGCACTGAAAAAAATTAAACAATTCCCTGTTTAATATGTGAGATTAGTGGGCGTGTATGTAGATACATTAGATGGTGTTTTGAGACCTTGATCACATGCGGCATGATGCAACAACTTTCATATTATATCAGCACAATTGTGTCATGTGCTGTCGATGCAACGTGGGTCAAGAGGCCACATCACAGCAGTGTTATAGTCTGTCAACCTTGAGCATATCATTGTTAACAGTTCACTGTCACTGCTATATAGATATGACAGACTTTGTAGAGTGTGGGAAACTGATTGTAACCTTGGTATTTAGGATAGTCTGTTTCTTTACAGTTACATAAACACATACAGGCACAAAATTCAGCATTGTTATATTGTGGCCATATGTTTCCCACCCTCAGCTTTCTCAGCCTGATTGCCAAGGCACATCTGGTCCTAATGAGGTGTGTGTGTGTGTGTGTGTGTGTGTGTGTGTGTGTGTGTGTGTGTGTGTGTGTGTGTGTGTGTGTGTGTGTGTGTGTGTCACTATGCCTTTGCTATTCAGCCTGGCCTTGTGTTGAAGTGGTGTTGAGTCTTTTACTGCCACCCACTGCTTAACAACTCAAAGCCTATACTTTTAACTGTTGGATAATAGTGTGTGCGCTTGTGTGAGTGTGTGTTCTGACAGTAGTTATAAAACCGTAGCATATATTTTGTCTGCACATACCTCAAGGCCTGTTAATCTGTTATAACAGTGCTGATTTTCCAGCTTTGATGGCGATAGCAGTGAAGCTCTGATATGACTGCGGTCTGTGGGAACAGATTTAGATGAAATGTCAATCAACAGTTTCCCAGAAGGCATTAGATCCACTTTGCACCAAAACCGTACACCGAAATGTGTTAAGACGTCTTGTCTTTCACAGATGCTCAATTGTACTAAGTTATTACTGATTCTTTATTTATCCTCCCATACTGTCTATTCTTCTTCACTAAACTATTTTTCTCTCTTTGAAAAATTGAGACAAACAACAAACTTCAATCACAAAAAGATGTTTAACGTTCTGACTATTATTAGCTGTCAACACATGCAATTTAGCATTTTTCACCTGTTGTGTTGTTGCCCCTGGTGCCATAACAGCTGCAGTCAAGTAGACAGTTAACCACTTCACACAAAATGGTTGATCACATGCAGAACACCAACAGCTTGAGACGAACAAAAGACTAGACAGGGTTAAAGAGCAGGACTAAACCCAGTTTTTTTTGTTGTGTACATCCGTTCCTTGAATTCGCCTCTCTTCATGATCATCCATCTGAACAGCCCTCTTCTCTCTCCTCTGTCCCCCAGGGTTTGCCTTCCCGGATTGGGCCTACAAGCCGGAGTCGAGCCCGGGCTCCAGACAGATCCAGCTGTGGCACTTCATCCTGGAGCTGCTGAGGAAAGAGGAGTACCACGATGTCATTGCCTGGCAGGGAGACTATGGAGAGTTTGTCATCAAGGACCCAGATGAGGTGGCCCGCTTGTGGGGAGCCAGGAAGTGTAAACCACAGATGAACTACGACAAGCTCAGCCGAGCACTAAGGTGAGACTATAGTGGGTGAAAATGGGTGAAAGAAAAGAAGGATGACGCCGCCCCACTTAAGCCAAATTATACTGTTCGAAATCCAAGTCCAAGTGACGTAAATTTCGTAATCTGCCCAGATCTGCAAGGATCTGTTTGGTCTGTACGTGCCAACAAACCTGTTATTGTACTATTGATCTTCCCCATAATCCTGTTTTTACCTTTTTTTATTTGCTCCTTTTGATCAATCTGTTTTGCCCCTGTACACAGATGTTTAATTTATTTTATTTGATTCCTTCACCCCCTCACGAATAAATGCAATACAAATTTCCCTCTGTTCAGGCACGTTTGTGATTGAGAACAGCAGAATCTGTAATTTAAAGTTGTGGGTGTTGCCATCACTGAAAGGTATTACCCATCCTTAATAAGGCTAGTGTGGACTGGGGCTGATATTTAGCTTCATATTTAGGTCATGTGCTCTTCAAAGGTGTCAACACCAGTGGAGTCAGGTAATGGCAAACAGCCCAGGTGGGTCTATCTTAAGTTACAAGAACTGGCATCATGTTGTTTTGAACTCCAGATGAACTGTGATAAACTCAGTGAAGCATACAAGATTGATTTTAAAATAGATTCGCAATTTGTCAGGGGTAAGATAAGTACAACAGACCACAGGGTTATGCATGAGTGTGTCCATCCACACACACACACACACACACACAATTGGAACAAAATTATGCTCAGCCTGTTATGTTTTTTTCTGTTGTGTTTCTCTCCACACTTTAGAAAGTGTAAAAACAAACTAAAGTGGCATTTCAAAACGGAAGCTGAAGAATAGAAGGAGCAGGAAAATAGTGATGAAAGCGTTGAAACCTTAGTGTTCTTATTTAGATTAGACTAATGGACTATTAACTGGGAAAAGACACTGCAGCTTATCTTCATCATTGTTTCAAGTCTCTTATTTCTCAACCTTTTTAGTAAGTGTCTCAGGGGTAAATTTAAGATTAGTTATAACGGCGTTAAATGTGCAAGAAAAATAGCTCTGGTGTTTTGTCGTGAATTTTGCACCTGCGCCGCGTGATAAAAATTAAGGGAGACAGCAGATTTAGAAACACACACCTTCACCCTCAGAGGAGCACATGTGGGATGCTGCAGAGTTTTATTTAGCTGCCAGTCTGTTCTCTCATAATCATGTACACAAACACACAAACACACACACTGCTAGTCATCAGTGTCGCCTCCTGTGTTGTAGGTTGGTGTGGGTTATAGTTTGCCATGGTGATGACTAGTTACACTGCCTCGTCACCACACACACACTCACACACATACACACACATACACTTAACACCTTGTTATATGTCAGCCCTCCTCCAGCCCATCTGTGTCTTGTTTGTTGCTTAAACCTTTTTTTTTTTGTCTTTTTGTCTGGCTGCATTTTTAAAACCTTTTCTGAACTTGTATTAATATTTTAACACAGAGATCAGACCGTGATTATGAATTTAAAGAGTTATGTGCATTATTTATTTGTTTTAGTTCATTTAACAGAGAAACTTTGTTATACAGGGACAAACGATGCAACAGGTGTAAGGTATACAGGGGCTTCTAGCTGAAGCTAATTTGCTGCCCCCGTCGCTGGTTAGGGATGAAATTATTTATTTAATTTTCTTTAGACCTACTTTACATTTAAAAATAAACATATCAAGAAGTTTTTGATTTGTTTAGCGTCCATTTTTTGCAACCGTTTCCTGTAGGTTTTATTTGATGCCACTAGAAGAAGAACTGGGAGTCCTTGGCACGACCCACAGTTATTTGAAACTTGTCACTAATACACAGACATTGAAAACGTAGATCTCCAAATTAAACATGGACACTAAATGCCTTGTATCCTTAAGAAACCCACAAAGGTTTAACAGAAAATTAACAGTCAATTTGATACAGGAGCCGTTACTTCCTCTCTGGTTTCAGTTAGTATTTTACATCAAGGACCATCTGGAGCCAAACTTTGTTGTGAGTGTCTTTTTTTTTGTGGTTTGTAAACCTTTTATATAAATGAATGACTGTTAATCAATTCTGAAGTCTGTGGAAGAAAGAAAGTTAGATGTGAAGTGTTTTATTGATGCTTCTCAGATGCGTCTTTGAAGTGAGTTCACATTGGTACACGTGTGTGTTAATTTATGCATTTACAGTACATGTGTGTAGAGATATGCATGCCTGTGTGCTTGTGACTTTGAGCTGACAGACATCTATGTGTGTGTTCAATACATAGAGGTGGAGTCTATACAGTCAAAGTCCTTTCTAGTTTATTTGAAGGAAGTTCAAATGGTCTTCAAAGAGCAGGAGGCCTGGAGCGAGCCTCCGGGTATGTGAGACCGGCTGTCCCATATTGACTCAATAATGTGTGTGTGTGTGTGTGTGTGTGTGTGTGTGTGTGTGTGTGTTTGTTTCTTTCACATGTATGTGTCTGGCCTTTTCTCCGACTCGTTTAAAGTGTCATCCATCTATCCACACGTCTGTGAACATTATGTCCCTCCAGCTTTTACTGCACGTACAGGCCAGATATTGTTAACAGCCGCTCACAAATACTGCATGCATGCCTGCTTGCCATGTACTTGCTAATTTCCGCTTGTACACAGTTCCAAGTACTGCACCTCAGCACAAATTTAACCTGCCATATGATTTAGTTTTTGCCTTTTTGTTGGACTCCATTCTTCATATCAACTGTATTTCAGATGGAAATAATGTTCTTTTAAAGCCGCTGTTCTAGTGTACGTAGTAGTTAAAGCACCTCAAACATTTAAATACTTAGATGAGTTTCACACAGAAATTCGAAATGCGGAGCTTTTTCCTGTAATGGTGTATTATTCCATTATGTTATTGTATGGTTACTTAACTAAATGATTAGAGAGCCTTTTCCACCACTGCAAGCCCCCTATACATTTGAGTTTATTATTGAAATGAAGCCTTTGTGTGAACACTGTGTGCTCTCAAAAAGCTCAAATAACCACTGTAATTTGTTATGTGTGCGCTCAGTAGGTTTTTTATTACTTGCATATGTTTTCTGCATGCATTGTATGTTTGAGCCTGTGTGCCTGCTGTATATCTGCCTGATCCGCCTCCTGCGTTTGTGTGTGATTGTGTGGGTGTGCGTAGTAGTCGGCTCTATCAGAAGAGGCCCTTCACTCATTGAGTCACTGAGGGGCTGGATGAACTCCTGGTTCGCTCTGCTTTGTTCTGTGTTGGACCCAACTCCAGTGACTAATACTCTAACCACACATAAGCAGGGATACGCCAGGGCACGGCTTCATCATTATGACAAATATTATATCCACGATTATTTAGTTTGTCTGTCACTACTAGTGGGGCTGATTTTAGGAAATAATATTTTACTGTACGTATTGAAATCTTGACTGTTCTCTGAGGATGTAATGGTGCACAAAATTCAATGTTTTGGGGCCATCAGTTTGATGTTGTTATACATTATTTTGTAGCTCTTTGAAAACGCAAAGAAAAGTCCAGCATGAAGGATTTTATTTGGCTAATTTAAGCATTAATCACCTCACAGATATGTTTATTTTCCCTTATATTTTATTTCTGTTCATTTGTAATGATGAACTGTTTATGTGTGTTATATAATGTATGTTATATATGTGGCCAAAAATAATTATTGATTTTGTTGCATGGGTGTATAAAGAAAAATGGGTCAATGGATGGATAAGTAACAGTTACCTAAACTGAAATAGTCACTGCTTATCTCGTAAGATTTTACATTCAGCCTTCTTCTACAGCTCATTTAGAACTTATTGACAACAAGAGACATGTTTACCACTTCATATTCACGGAAATCCATATTTTTATGCACAAATCGAGCCGCTGAGCTCCACTCTGCTCGATTCTACTGTAAATGATGAATAACATATGACATTTCCCAGAATGAATTGGCCAGTCTCAGTTGAATGAGGGACACTGATTTAGACATTTTTATGTTAAGAAATATGAATGTGGTTTTGTCCTGAGGCTATCGGTGAGTCAGAGGGAGCCATTTTATCTTTTACATGAGCTGTCAGCGGCTCGCTATTCACTCCTCTACATCACTCTGGGTATTGACAATGACTAATGCACTCTTACTAATGGAGCCGCCTTGGTAACATTAAATCAGAACGTCTGTCTCACTTCCTTAAGTAATCACAGTGAGAGTTTGAATCTAACCGTGTGTTCACATTGTGAGCAGCTTGTTTAATTATGCGCTCTATACCGAGTAATGTAGAATCATCATGCATGTAGTGCTTTGTACAGTGACATTTAGGTTTCCGATATTTAACTTTCATCTTCTGTAATATTACATTGTATTGTATCTTTAAATATACTGTAGCCAACCAGTAAACACCAGTTTAATAACATTAAATATAAAAATCTCTGAGTTCAGTAGGGTTGGGAATCTTTGGCAAACTCACAACTCGATTCAGTTCAGCGCTCCGCTCCTCTAACGTTGGTCTGTAGGTGATGGGTTACAGACATCACAAAATACCTTTTTATTGTCTTACAAAGCTAATTATGAAGTCATTGAATCCAAAATGCCCAAACGCTTGCCTACAGGATTACTCTAGAGTGATCCCGCTGTACTCTGTCAGGGTTGAGTTTTGCCCTTTTCATTCCATCAACATGACTGTAGATGTTATTACAACAAATCGATTTTTTGGCATTTGTGAATCGCTTTTTTTCATCCACCACTAGAGTTCACAGCGTGCTGGTGATCCCAAGATTGAATGTAGCAGTCGTCCGTGTGTTCGAGACATATATAACCTTTAGTCATTGAAATAAATGTTTCACTTTAACAACTGAAAACCTTCCAATGGCTCTGGCACTGCCACGCAGAACTGCTCGTGTACAGTAATTACTTCACGTTGGTAGAAATACAAGAAACTGCATGTTTGATTGGCTGTTGATGACTAGTGACCCTGAAAGCTGTGGCCAACGCAGCCAACAAGGTTGCTTAATGTCCAGATATGAGCCAACTGTCACAATTTATTCTGGTCTACAGGAAAATAATGGACTTTGGTGATTTATTGATCATTTTGGTTGCACTGTGAATAATTGCTGGCTGTCTCTGCCACTGTGAGTCGTTTTGTGGCCTGCAGAAGAAATCTTGTTTGTCCATAGTTTCAGCTGGAAAAATGAGCTTAATAAGTGTACTTACCCATGGTTTCTCGCCTTTAGACTTTGGGCTAAAACAAAATGTGACCACAGAGGTTTACCGCATGTAGCCGATGATGTGATCAGTATTTAAAAACTGTAACTCACTGTGAAATAACACTCTATCCGTTCTCCTTCCTTTAGATACTACTACAACAAGAGGATCCTCCACAAGACCAAAGGGAAGAGGTTCACCTACAAGTTCAACTTCAACAAACTAGTGCTGGTCAACTACCCCTTCATCGACATGGGCTCTGGTACGCACACACTCACTTTTATATTGTAACTCCACAAATGATGTAGTTAGCACACCATCAGGTGATGTGTAGATTTAGACGCTGAAGAGCAGACGTCTCATTGGAAGAGTTAAAGTGTCTTGATAAAGCCCTGATGTTTTTGTTATGTTTAACAGGGGTTGTGTCAGTTTATTAAACAAGCACTTAACCAGGGCTTTTGGTTTTGGAATTTATTGAAAGCAGAAATTGTTTTTTAGCACCAACTGTGGATTCCTTTCTTTTTCCGCCCTGGGGACAGCCTTTGGCAACTGAAATGCATGATTCTTTGATGAAAAGAAGAATGGAATCACACTTGACAGCAAGGACCTGTGTAAGGAGTGTAAGCTCTAGGACATACAAAACACTTCAGGCCTTCAGGTGTCTGTGAATTTGAGGTCCTTGTGTTTGCACAGTGTGTGAATTTAAGAACTCGACTTTGCAATTTATTTGCTGACAGCTGTACACACTGTCAAAAAATTCTGCCAAAGTAATAGTAGTTTGGACGTTTCTCTTCCCACTTTGACGCTGTCTGCTTGTTCACCAAGAACAGAGGTTTCGATGCCATGTCACTTACTTTTTGTAGCATTACAGCGAGCCTATCATAATCTGATACTTTGCATATATAATGGTATATAACTAACACTTTTCCAATCTTATTGTTTGACAAAGTTTGTGGTGGGCGACTTACAAATGTACTTGCCAAAGATAAATCTTAGAAGTAAAGAGAGCAACCCATGTCGCAATCTAAACACTGCGTTTAATATAATCGAATCAAATTGACATCAAGTATCTCCACCGCCTATTTGTGCAAAACAAAATCTCCGTTAGATACCATCCTGGTAGAAGAATAAACCATACACACAAACAGAATTTGGGTGTAGTATGTGTGCATGTATCTGCCTAGTTACTTAGTGAGTGTGTGTGTGTGTGTGTGTATGTGTGTGTGTGTGTGTGTGTGTGTGTGTGTGTGTGTGCGTGTTCGAAGGCATCAGTGTGCCACGTCCCAGTTTATCCCTCTCCTCCCTCCTCTGAAGTCGTCTCTCGTTCTGGTCCCGGCCACCCAGTGTAAACACAGCCCATATGGAGCGTTGGATACTGGGTGACATAAGTGCAGCACGAAACTTTAATTATAGCCTCCGTGTGATGTGGCCCACACACTGACATGTTGTGATATGATGGTTTCATACGATGGTCACACACACACGCACACACACACATGCCCACGTCAATCTGGATTGATACGCAGGCACAGACGCTCACAAACACACTAGATAAACACACGCAGTTATTTTATTTTTTCTCCTCATCGTCTCTGACACACATGGCTGTAAGATGTGTGCATAGAGACCCACACACACACTCGGCGGTACTGGAAAAAAGAGAGGAACCCAACCCATGTTTGTGATGGCAGTAAGAGCGACTTTTCCAATATTTAATTCTGGCACGTGCACAGTTGCCAAGAATTTATTGCAGTGCCACAGTCTCCCTGGCAGGAGAGAGAGAGAAAGAGAGGAGGGGTTGAAAGAGAAGGGAATTTGTGGCTTTGTGTAACCTAGTGTTTTCTTTCTGTGTGCCTGTGACCCTCAGGGTAAAATAGTTGGAGCTATGGGAGACATGTGACCTACTCTCATTAGTTACTTTTCCGTTTCTCTTCAGATTAAAGGGCTGGTTCATACAAAAATAAAAGCATATTTCTCACTTTGCCCCAGTGGTATCCAGCCTGGCAGATAGTTTTTGTGTCTTTGGATGTTTAATAGAGATTTCTGATGCTCTGAGCATTAGAAAATGTATTGGTAGCATCTTCCTCCAGAAGGTAACTCTGGATAATCCACAAATTGTCAACTCTTTTCATTACATCCACTTTCTACCAAATACATAGTTCCTATAAAATAAAATATAGTTGAGTTACATGGACTCTGGATCTGGTAAAGACAATGTCAGTGTCACTGTTGAATTTTTGACTGATATTTGACAAACCAAACTGACCACATACCTAGGCACCATTACAGATAAGGGAGACAATACTGTATGTTCCTTTTTATAATTCCAAGAGAGCAGAAGTCATAACATGTCCTCCAAGCTTTTAGAAGTCAAAATCTCTAAGCACATCTCTATTTCCTCATTTATTGCAATCTTCAGTCTGTTCTCTTCCTTTCTCTGTTTTTTTTTTTTTTTTAGAAACATTTAAACTTCATATTGTTGATTTAACCAACTCACCTCGTTTCTTGCTCACAGGTCGAGGCGTCCCTCAGAGTGCCCCTCCAGTGCCAACCGGAGGCACCCACTTCCGTTTCCCCCCCTCTGCGCCATCAGAAGTCCTCTCATCCAGTGAGGAGCTGCGCAGCCCAGGCATGTTCAGCAGCGTGGCTCGCCGCATGGCCCGCGGCTCTGTGAGCGACTGCAGCGACGGCACCTCCACCAACTCTGAGCTGGAGGAGGCTGTGGGGGCCGATGAGCGAGGCGTGGGGCCTGACAGGGCTTTCAGGGGCCTGCTTCCTCCCCGCCTGCCCCACGATTCTCTCTTCAGAGTCTACGGGCCCCAGAACCCAGCAGGGCTTGCCAGAGCTGCCCACAGGGTCCACCAAGAGCCTCTGTCTCCATTCCCTGTCTCCCCGCTGCCTGGTCCCGGGGGTCTTCTGGCCCCGACTCTGTCCCCAGCCCTGTCAATGACCCCTACCCCTCACATGTCTTATACCCCGTCCCCCTCCATGTCCTCTCCCATGATGGGCTCTCACTTCTCCTTCAACGCGGAGGACATGAAGCACTACCTGCAGGCCCACACCCAGTCCGTCTACAACTACCACCTCAGCCCCCGAGCCTTCCTCCACTACCCCAACATCATCATCCCTCAGCCCCACCGCCCCACCCTGGAGAAGCCGGCGGCCCATCACCTCCACGGCCTGCCACTCTCTCACTCGCTCAGCCAGCAGCCAGGAGGCGGGGAGGACGGGCAGCAGCACCCGTCACCCTTCAAGTTCAAGCTGCAGCCGCCTCCGCTCGGGCGCAAACAGAGGGAAGCAGGGAGCTCATTGGCTTCTTCCTCCTCTTCCTCCAGCCAGTCCTCCTCATTCACAGGGTCTGGTCAGATAAACAACGCAGTGCCTCCTAAGATAAAGGTGAGACTTCCATCAACACACACAGAGGGTGTTATGGTTTTTTGGAAATCACTTTCAAACATTTATAGACATGAATAACATCCAGCCACAGTCCTAAATAAAATGTCATGTTGTAACATATTCTTCCTCTCCAGGTGGAACCCATATCAGACATAGAGTCAGAGGAGGAAGTGGAGGTGACTGACATCAGTGAGGAAGATGAGCTCAATCACAATGACAAGGATGAAGGTGGTGACCTCTTCCGCCCGACAGCTCGTCACTATCATCATCATCAGCTCAACAACCATCACCGAGCTAATGGTAACGGGAGCAGCCTGTCTGCCGCTCCACACAGTAACCCCGATGATGACCCTGATGATGATGAAGTCTTCAAGACTCCCGCCACTCCTCCCATTGGGAGCGGCAGCCTGGCGTTCCCTCTGATCAGCCTGAAGAGCGAGCCGGGTCAGGCAGCCCCCATCAGCCCCGGAGGCACGCGCTGTATCCCGCTCAAACTCCGCTTCAAACGCCGCTGGAGCGAAGACCAGAAGATGGAGGCAGACGGAGAGAGGGACGAGGCGGAGGACAAGAAAGTGAGGGCTGAGGGAGGAGAGGAGGTGGAGGGGAAGAGAGAGGAGGCAGGCAGGAGAGTGAGTGAGGTGGAGAACGGCGGAGGAAGAGGAAGTGTTATTCTGGGGTTGATGCTGCCACCGCCTCCCACCCAGCGCAGGGCGAGCTCGGAGCTGCAGAGGGCCACAGCACAGCTGTCTCTGGAAAACCCTGGCTGCTGAGCACACACACACACACACACACAGGGGATCCTACTCGGATAGAAAACAATCTCTGAGTCTTGTCAAGGAACTAGTTTTATGTAGACCATAATGCTTCGTGGTTTCTTGCCAGCGGTAGTTAACGTAGCAGGTTTTGTCTTGTGCTTAAATGGAGACAGTAACTGAGAGGTGATTATATAAACACACTTAAATGTTGCTCCTCAGTGTATATCTGAATATGGACTTGTATCATATGTAGGAAATAGTTTTTTGTGTAATAATTAAAGGAGTTGTTGGGCACTTTTTACTGACCTCACAGCCCCACAAGCTCCTTAAATTACTTAACATAAAACAAAATGTTTTCCCTACATAGGTTACATCTACACGTTTGCAAGGAAATAAAGAACAAGATGAATGTGTTGCTATAAATACCTCTCAGGTTATGTCACCTTTTTCCTTTGTACCCTCCTATGGTCAGTACTGTCAGCAAGCAGCCACTAGACATTAAGGCCTGTGTGAAAGCGTAGAACGTAGATGCCTGTGTAGCCTCTGATGTACTGCAAGGCGAGACACATTTGTGCCCCTGGTACCCCTATCAACATGAGCACAGCAGACAGTATTTTTGCTGTGACTTACAACATTAAGAGATAACCAAACTTAGTCTGTATATTCTCTTCTGTCCTATTTTTAACATTAGAGCCCTACAGAATCTTCTCTTAATATCTCTTAGGAATTGCACATTGCCTTTTTCATGCCTCCTCGCCCTCATAGTGCCGGTTACGTCTGCCAGGGATCACCTCACATCACACCTGTGCCCAGATTACGTCTCTAATGGGTCTGTTTGTTTATCTGGTGCAGTGAAACAAATCACATTCACTGTAAATAGTAACCAAGGCAGCCTGAATTGTACAGCAGTAGAACTGAATGAATTTCTCACCCACTTCTGGCTCACTTGAAGGTGGTGAGCCCTCCTCCTTACTTCCCCCTTTCTTCTTTTCCCTCATCTGTACTCGCCCTAACAGACAGACAGATCCTAATGTTACTAAAAACACTTTCAACAGCCCTGATAGAGATTACAGAAGTGCCTCTCTGTCTGCACCCATCACCAAGCAGTCGTTTACAAGATGGAGGGCAGTGGGGGTGGGGGGGGACAGAGACCTTGCTCTGGTGGATTTTACAGACTGAAGAGGGACATTTTTTCTTTTCAAGAGGTGATTAGAAAGAACTCATTGCATCAGGGCCAGACTAAGTGGTCCCTCCATCCTCAGCTCATTCACTACAGTGTATAAAGACATTAAATGAGGGTGGAATTGTACATCTTAAAGACAAACTAAGTCTGAATGGAGAGGAAGATTTTGATGAACTGACCTCTCAACCTCGGACCTGCCACACGGCTTCGGTGGACATTTGTTAGCCGGCGATTGGACGTGGTTTCCACTGTACAGAAAAAACACCACCACATGGGTCTCTGAGGAAGGCGCCGGATCTTTCTCTCCTTTTTTCTCTTCGCTTGTTCAGGAAACGAGGAAGCAGCTTCCAGCAAGGCTGTAATTACGGACACACTTGTTTCTGCGTGTGTGGACCCAAAGCTGGTGTAAAAACATCCCCGAGGATACGGAGGGTGTCTCGGCTTTTTGTGTCCCTGCTTGACTTCGCACAACCTTTGAGGGGTTTGGAGGTTTTGGGGGCATTCGTAGTATTTTCTTTCCCCCCTCAAACGTACAGATCAACAGCTCTCTTCTGCATTCCCCCCGTTTGTTTTTAAAGACTGTCTTTCTGTCAAAGGATGCTTGTGGGAGGACATGGACAGTATTTTAGGGCATTTGCAGTGATCTGAGGACTGTGTATTCTGGAGATAACGGCCGAATCTGTTCATGTGATGTTTTGAGAAGCGGCAATTGAAGCGAACTGATTTGTGTGGTGGAGAACGGGAACCATGTAACGAATGTCGAGCATCAAGGTTAACTCAGGCAAACCTTTACTGAGATATTAAGAAACAACTTATTTTTATGACATTTTATTCATATAGTTTAAAAAGGAAAAAAAGACATTTCGCCCATTTTAAAGAACAAACATAAAATGAGATTGTGCCTTTTTTTAAGCCAACGAGTTTTATCAAATACCCCCAGCAAAATGTTTTATCACTCACACAGTACCACCATGCCTTCTGTTTTTGTAAAAGAGAGCTACAGAATAAGTAAATCTACACATATATATTTTATTCAAATATATATTGAATTCAAATATTATATTTCAATATGGTCATTTGATACAAATCAGGAAAATCCTACTATTTTTAATGGTAAAGATATGTATATATTCTAATGGGCATATTATTACCAGTATAATTCAGCCTTTGCCTTCTCACCCTTGCCTTCTCTTGACCGTCGAGCTGCAGTGACAAAAGCCCACCGGTGTCAGAGTTTTATATTTATATTGTAAAAATAAAAAAAAACAGTTATTGTGTATTCAGGGGAGGGAGGGTGTGACGGGACGAGGATAAGCGAGCGAGCAGAAACTTTTAACCAGACCTGGGTCGGATCATATTTACCTTGTTAGCGGGCGTGTTTGTTTTAACGTCCAGGCGGAGTTTACCACATTTAGTTTGGCTCTCCTCACCTTGTCCCGCGTGGTAAACCCCACCCGCCTGCAGCTGAGACTCCTAAATGATCTCCGTTTGACCCCGATCTGCTTAAAAAGCCGTGGAGGCACAGGTTGTCACGGGGGAGCTGGTGACGGACTCGCTCGCGTGTTCAGAGCCGACTGATTTCTGATTGGACGACACGGACGAGCAGCAGGTTGCCAGTAGGACCGCAGCGGCTGATATGACTGGACTTTGGTTTGAGCGTGGACTGTGGACTCCAGCAGCTCTGTGTGAACCGAGTGTGTATGGGCTGGTCTGAACCCTGCCCATACACACACACACACAATACACACAACACACACAACACACACACACACACACACAATACACACACCGTCCTGGTTAGAGTGAGGCTTTACTGTGGCTAGAAAAAAGGGAAACATGACATCACATGTGACATCAAGCGCCCCCACAGTCTCTCTGGAGTAGACAGCAAACCATAGCAACTACACACACACACACACACACACACACACAGAGGAAATGGCATCACAAAACCTCAGAGCGGAGTGGAGAGAGAGGGACTTCCCATAATCTGACTTGCTCATTTTACTCGGTGTGTACGTGCACTTTGGTGTATGTGTGGTTTCTGTGTTATATTACACACACTCGCACACACACACTCGCACACACAAGACTATTAAACACAGCTTGGAAAAGACTGGCCAGATAAAGTCTCGGCCCGGGTTATTTAGTCCCAGGTTTCTGGTCCAGATTGTCCAACCAGCTCCAGTCTCGTTTGTATCTTAAACGTTATTTTTCTTCACCAGGCACAAAAAAACTCTTACATCTATCGTTCAAATCAGCTCGTTAACAATATCAGCTTTCTGCGTTTTAAAAAGGCTCAAACATGCCACTTCTTGTCATTCATTGTCAGCGGGAATTTCGGCTAAAACATTTTAGGGAAGTGAAAGGAACAGATGTAGCAGTTTCCGAGCGTCTGGTAAAGAAAGATACCAACACCGAGCTGTACCTGAACTGATGCACCTGCGCTGCCTTAGCTGTCGTTGCTTCAAAAACAAACACAAGAGAATAACTGTTTCCCCGCCGGGTGACATTTTCACCCCTCAGACTCATCGATGTTGTTCTTATCATTTTCTTCTGTATCTTCTCAGACATATTACTGTTACTCCTGTAATTATTATATTATTAACATGAGTATTTTTGATTACTTTGTACCCTCTTGCCATGGCCCGGTCTCTTCTCCTTGAATTCCTGTTTTTTTTTTTTTTTTCTGTGAGTTTTTGTTCCCGTTTGCACTCTTTTCCATGAACTTCAACTAGTTGGCTTCAGTGCAGTTTTTTCTTTTTCCTTTTTACTCACACTGATTTTATAACCATGTTACCATGGACAAGAGGAGGGTCACATAATCCCCACATGATATACAGCAGGGGAAGAAACCATTGTTTTCATTTTTTGATGTTGTGTATATATATTTTTTCCATTTTGGAGGATTCTGTAAGAAAAAAAGAGCTTTGTACTGTTTAACCATTGTATTATTTGAGATGCCTCCCCCTGTCCTCTCTCTGCTCGCCTCCGTCTCTCCTCTCATGTCCACCTCAGCCGTGAGCTGTCACTCCAGAGGAGGGACGGAGACTTCTGTTTCTATCACAGAGGAACCACCTGTACTTCTGTTTCTCTTCTATCTGTTCATCTTCATTTGTAATTAAACAATAATCAGGGTTCATTAAAAAAGGTAAAAATGGATCTCAGTTTCTGTGTCTTTCTTTCGTTTATCTTCATTCCTTTAAGCTTCATTTGAGATAAATTGAGTAAACCAAGAATAACGATGTATTGACATAGGAAGACATTACATTTTACATTTACAGTTATTTTTAGACTATTTTGTTAAATTTAGGGGGTTTTTTTAAGCAAAAAAAGCCCAAACTCTCAGTTGTTGAATCAATTATGAAGAATTGCTCCTTTTGCATGTCTCATGTGATAATAAACTGAATATTTGGTCGGACTAACATGCAGTTTCAAGATGTCAGCCAGGGCTTTTTTTAAACCTTCTGACATCTTACAGACTAAACAATAGATTAACTGAAAAATGTGAGATTTGGGTTCAGTTATCAGTTGTTCTGGAGGAAAAAAAACACTTGCACACACACACTGGCCACCCTGTAATACTGCGTCAGATGTCTGCTCCTTGATGCTGGTGGTTTTTGTATTCAACACCCTGAATCCTCGCCGTGCCAGCCCGTCTCTCCCTCTCTGAATGCTTCATGACTCAAGTCATGTCAACAGCAAGTCAAGTACTTTGTACTTGTCAAAGTCCTGGCAGATTTTATGAAAGAAAAGCCGTCCAGGGATAAGCGTTCTCACTCCTGCTCACAATAGGCCTGTGATGGATTTTTTTGTCCCCGTCTGGGAGACAGCTGCAACAAAAAGACCTTGATGGAAGTGATTTGGTTATGACAATGGAAATAATTCAGGAGGAAGGAGAGATGTTCGTGACAGCCTTCGAGTGAGAGGCAGACCTTGTGACTTCCTATTTAAGTGCTGAAAGTATTTGGAACAGATTGTTGGTCTTTGTTAAACATGTACAGGTTTTCTTGTGTGTACACTCAGATGAGATAACTGTGTTTTCGTAGCAGTGAAAGGCTTTGGGTTAGTATATCTATTTTACATCTTATACCACGTTTGTGAGCAGCAGAATAAATACGCTTCGGTTTCTTCGATCGTCAGCATTAGTCACGACTGCCCCGACAACTTTAATAATTGTGATGCTAATTGTGTCCCAGATGACACCTCGATGATCCACCCACCTCATGTTTTTACTTCTGTCGACATGGAAGCTTTAATTACTCAGCAGACGGGCAAATCTCTTCCACACGCGGTTTATCTTTTGCTTCATCTCATGATTTGAATCAGACTCATGTTTGTGCCCCCTCACAGGGGGCTGGCATTTAGATTTTTTATTTCATTTTTACCAAAAGGGATGATAATGATGATGACTTGTTTATTCAGTATCTTTAAAAAATTTCATGTGTCCACACTGGGATTTTCATAACGGAATAAACTGCCATATATTTGCAAATTAATCAACTAATTATTTAAGTTCAACATATAAAATGTCAAAAAGTATTGAAAAATTCCAGTCATAAATAACCAGGAGGCAAGATGATGTCTTCAAATAGCTTGTTTTGTCAAACCTCGTAAGACCTCCAGACTTATTCAGTTTACAATCACAGAAGGTCAAGAAATCTTCACATTTCAGAGGCTGGGACCAGTGAATTCTTTCTTAAAAATTACCAAACATACAAATGTTCACAGTTTGTTGAGGGGAAAGTCTCAGCCATTAAAACAAATATTTAAATTTACTGTATATACATATATATATATATATATATGTTCATATATCTCTGTTATTTTCCCACAGATTGTCTCAGGCTGCAGGTTAAGATGTGAGACTAAACCTCAGTGTAAATTTAATAACACAGTACCAATATATTGTTTTATATAAAGTTACTTTTTGGAGCTTTTTACCCAAATCTCTCTCAGTCTTCTGAACCCACATGGACAGACTGTGGCCCCAGACACACTACAGACCCTGAACGAGGCCTCTCTGTGTTTGAATATGAAGATCTTCAGAGCAAACAGAAGACCTGAGCTGCTGTTTTTCCCGCCCTGTTCATGTGAAATAATCACCTGACAACCTGTGAATCCTCCTCCTGGTTTCTCTCCTGGTTTCTCTCCTGGTTTCTCCCTGAGCCTCTGCCTCCCCCTCGTGTCTCCTTCCAGTGTTACACCTTCAGCTCGCCGCCATTGTTTTCCTCTCTCTGCAAACTCTCGCGAGACTTGCAGGAGACTCGCATGACATGGCACGTGAGTGATAATAAGAGAGTTTACATAAAAAGTGTAAACACACATTGACGTGTCTTCATTTTCTTTTAACCCTTTTATTTTGCATTTTAGCTCTTTAATTCCCATAAATACCCGAGTTGGTAAGTGCACATAAGATATAGTTTGAACAAAACTAGTATTGTAATGTTGGCCCACTTTATAGGAATGATTTTTACTTTGTCTGACCTTTGACCTCATGAGGCAGCTTGTCTAATCTTGTGCAGGTAAGATGTCAAACACACAGTCCCATACATCACTTTCCTCACTTCTACTTCTGTCTCTTTGTGATCTCATTTGTAAAATCCTGTTAATCATTTCGGTATTTGTTTCATCTCTCTGACCACCAGCTCCCCCTCCTCCCCTCCTCCCCTCCATCCCTCTCTGTCTCTCCCCTCTCCCCTGCAATCTGTTTTGAAGCATTCATCGGCTGCTGATCTTAACAGGGGACTGGCTGCGTTTAAAGGAGGCTGATTGACGGGCTGTTTGTCCTCCAGCCGAGGGGGATTGTTGTCTGGCTGTGGGACGGGGTCAGAGGTCACCGTCCAGAGAGAAACCAGATCACAACAGAAGGCTAATTATCATGCATAGCTGCTGGACTCCTGCCGGGCTCCTGCTGGGACTCCGCCTTCACTTTCACCAGCAGGTCACAGTGAAAACTCTGGACCTCCAGCATCCAAAACCTGGTGAGACGCTTGTTAACACAACTTTTCTCAGTTTTAAGAAGTTTTATACTGACTTAGACTGACTTTATGTGTTTGTGTGTTGGAGTCTTTCTAATTAATATAGTAACCAACAAATTAATTTAAAAAATATGTAATCAGATTTTAAATAGTAAAATATTTCAAATAAAACATTTGAATACATTTTATTAACTATTGATGTTACATAAATTAAAATAAATTATTATTCTAAGGTTATATATGGAAATTATTGTAATAATTCTTAATATAATAAATTAATGCAGATCATTTTTAAAGACAAAAATCTGCTACTTTTTAAAAATGTCTTTCTCTTCTTTTAATTTATTTATTTTTCTGGCAAAATATATTCTGTTATGTAATATTTAGGTTCCCCTCATTAGTATCCATATTGAAAGTTATATCTCTCTCCTCTCCTCCCTTCCTGTAATGTATGTGACTGGGATTCACTTTATTATAGACTTACTATGGAAGTACATTTTTGGCAGTAAAGCAAAGAAATAGTAAATTTAATTTTAAACACAGACACCAGAATAAAGGTTTCATAGACAGGGAAGTGGCTGAAGACTGATAGACGTGGTGCTCGAGCAGGTAGTCAGTGTGTGTGGAGGATTACATGCTGACGGTGGAGTACCTGTGCAGCAGCAGGCGTGAGTGTATTTCTGGATCCAGATTGTCCTCGCGGCTCAGTGAGCCGGCAGTGCAGCCTCCTCAGTAATAAGGATTCATTATACGTGGGAGTCACGAGACGCGGACGTCCTCTGGCTGCTGCTGCTGCTGAGATGTTCCTCATCCGACAGTCAACGCGAGGGTCTGGACCCCCTGGGAACACCTGGGGGGGAGAATACCTGGAGGGGTCGAAATCAAGTTTATTTCAGTAACCCTTTATCACAAGCAGTGAGCAGTAGATCGGACTGGTCTATCTCAAAAGCAAAACCAAGCCCTGGACTCAAAATAACATGTTGAAAGAACATCTCTTTGTCTCTTGTGTCTTTCTCAGCCAGCATGCAAACCTCAGACCTTCACAGAATTCACATTATGATTTAAGGGATCCTAGTGATACTCTTCCTCCAGTTTAAATATATATCTTTATCCTTATTTTAATACCTCCTTGAAGTTACCTCCACTTAGTATTCAAGGCTGCAAATTTAAAATATCAACTGAAAATAAACATAGTTTCAAGCTCCCTGGTTTGTCTGTGAAGCTGACGAATATGCATGAATCAAATATATCGATTGTACTTAAACAATTTCTAATATCTCCAAAGCATGATGACATTATCCAACAGAAAGGAGGAACATCGAAGATCACTCGCTTATAAGTTTCTGCATTTTCGTCACAGAGGAAGCAGCGCCATCTACTGAACAATAGATGTAACTGCTGCAGAGACTAAAAGTCAATGAAACTGAACAGCCATCCAGAATGAATGAAAAGTTGCCACCATCACTGGTGCTCTTTTAAAAACACACATAGTTTAACATCCCACCATGTCTAAATAATCACTCTGTTGGCCGCTGCTGCTTCACATCTTTATTTGGAAGTAGTTTGGTTCAATCGATCAAACTTAATTTGTATTGCACCTTTCATACAGGTCAGTGAAAGAGTAAGTGAGTAAAACTGCTTGATACTAATACACACACACACAATACAAAGAGAAATAATAAAACCCACAGAACATATAAACGGTGATAAAAAGTGAAGCAGAACATGGCGCTGCCTCCCTGATGATGTGCAGCAGGTCAGGAGGTTCAGCATTCATCCATAGAAGCACAAACATAAAATTTATGTTTTTTAAAATATTCCTCTCACATAAAAGGTTTTTCAATCGTGTTGGAAGTTGCTCATATAGGAGAAACATGCAAACTGAAGTAAAGAAATTGGTGTGTAATTACTTGATTTGCAAGTCAGACTGAGAAAGTGACAACAGGCCGTTCTGATGGTTCAGCTGCTTTATTGCTGCACAGGAGGAGGGCATTTGTTTATGGAAAATGGTTAGCAACAGTTTGAGGTATGAGTTGTTCTGTGACTCCACACTGGAAAAATGCCCAAATGAATTGGTGGACAGGTGTTGACCCTCGATGCAGCAGAGAGTGAGGAGCAAAAACATCCTCTCCTGTCTGTGGTGTGTCAAAAAATATAAAAAAAGAACCGTGAAGAGAAGCGAGCTGTCGCTGTTGATTTGAGCTTGAAAGTTAATTCTTGACTTTGGAAACAGTAGCCGACAAAACAATTTCAACACTAGGTTCATTCAAGTACAAGTGTGAGCTAGTTGTACTTCTTACTTCTTACTTGACTACATTTATCTGACAGTTATAGTTACTAGTTACTTACTTTGCAGATTAAGATTTCACACACAAAATATATGATCAGTGTTTAAAATATGATACATTCTTACAGATTTAACAAACATTTAACTTAATTTATTTATTAATTTGACTTAAAATTAGCTCCACGTTGACCAGCTACAACATTCAAATGCTGCTGAATGTTAGCACATAAATAATAATTATACAATAATGCCTTATTTTATAAAATGATAATCCTCTAAAGGGGCTGTTCTACATGACGTGTTTTTACTTTTGTTACTATAAAAGGGGTATAATTATTATAATGTAACAATGTAAAACAACGTGGAAGGAGCCGCTCGTAGTGATGAACCTACAGAGAATTATCACCTGAATCTGCAGCTCCGCTCGGCTGTACGGAGCTTTATGAAGAGTTTCAGCTCATTGTTAATCTGTCCGGCCCACCCCAGCTGCTTTCAGCGAAAAAGCTCTAAAACCCCACAGCACATGACCTGCTGAGCACCAAACATCAGACAGACACAGTTAGAGACCAGCTGGTGAACACAGTGGAGCATCCAGCAGCTACAGAGCCAGATGTTTCCCTCAGGAGTCGGTGGAGACCAAAACAGAGCCAAAAGAGAGTCACGAAACACGACTCCAAATAAATATGTTAATAAGCAACCGTTTGCCATCGACTTCGCCTTATCAACTTTGATATGTGCTGCCTCCAAGTGGCCGAAAATAATAGCAGTTTTAGCAGATTTCAGTACACTTTTCTGATAATACGTCGGTACAAAACTTGATTGTTATTACATTAACTTTCGTAAAGAATCGGAGCCGTCGTCCACCACTGTTCTGGAGCTCTCGACCGTATCCCTCGGTCCTCATCGGTGGATTGAGTTTGCTCAGCTGGTGAGAAACTGTAGATGCTCAAACTGTCCATGATTCATGTGCATCTTTAGTCCCTCGACTTAACACTTCAGTTTGACATTTCATTCTTGACCTTGGAGACAGCGAATGACAACACGGTCTCACCTCAAGGTCAACTTACTCGCTTGTTCCGCAGCTTTGGACCACGTCAGCTACATGTGTGAAGTTGTGAAATTCGAAAGTAATGGTCGCCCCAAAGCCGCAGGCCGATCTGATATCACTCAGTGCATTCCTGACACGCCTTTCTGTTTAATGCGCATATTACTACTAATACTAATACTATAGTATTTGTGTAAAAAAAAATGGATTTGCGATACGACTGTTTCATCCAGCACCAGAAAGATATTTAATATTTTTACAAAATTACTCAGATAATTACCCAGGCTGTGAGTGACTGCACACTCATCTCAGATTTCATTACTCCCAGCAGAAGCAGGCTGTTAAATCTACTGTGTATCTACTCAACCTCAAAATGTTGGCCGGGGTGGAGAAGAGTGGAGTTGGACTCATCTGGTCTATCTCTCACTCTCGATTTTCCTTTTTTTTCTTTTTTTAAACACACACACACACACACTTGAATTAGAGAGTGTTAGAGTGTTGGGTCAGGTACAGTGCAGGGTCCCTGGAGCTGTTTAGCAGTTAAGTGGCCATAATGCATTTAGTGTAAAGTGACTGCGACTGGGGGGCTTAGCCGCTGCTCTCCGCCTCATTCTTAGAAAGTGCTCAGAGGTGCTAATACCAGCCGGATTTATTGCACTCATTCACTCTCTGTCTGCCTCTGTGGCCATTTCTCTCCCTCCGTCTCCCTCTTCCTCGCTCTTTCTGTCACTTGCATGATTCACATCTGCGTCCCCTTTCTCTTTGTGCAACAACCCGTCTTTCATCATTCTCCTCACCGTCTGTTCTACCTTTTTACCACTGAAGTCTCCTTCACACTTTTTCATTTCCAGTCTGAAGCTTTTTTCTGAGACTTAAACCTCGGGTCTCTTCCTCTCTCTCTCTGTGATGTCTCTCGACAGCGCCTTACGAAACCAGCCGCCCCTCAAAGTTGCGTGCTCGCCCTACATTTCTGAATACACACTCGTCTGTGGTGAACGAGCAGTCAGTTAGAGTGAGACAGAGACTGCAGTGCTTCACTATCGAGGGGTGTGGGAGATGTCTGGAGATCCCACTCACTCTGCACTTAACGTGTGTGTGTGTGTGTCTGCGCCTTCGTTTGTGGTGCATTTTCACAGACTTATGAGTCACAACTCTTACATGCTATGGCCATGAAATGTGTACAGTAAATACGTCAATACTGAGCTTGTGTGTGTGTGTGTGTGTGTGTGTGTGTGTAAGGGTTAACTGTGCAAAGTCAATACTACTAATGAACCTGTACCGTACTTTGTTGTGCATGTGTGTATGTCTGCAGGCTATAAGAGGCTGTATAGTCTGCATAATATACACAAAAGTGTGTACGAGTGTTTGCTTGCACAAGGCTAGGCGCAGTGTGTTTATGTGTGTGTGTGTGTGTGTGTGTGTGTGTGTGTGTCACAGTACACGTACAGCTTATGTAACGCCCAGGCATGTTCTAACTCCACTGCGCCTGCTGTGTGTGTGTGTAGGTGCTTGCTTGTATGCGTGCGCCCAGTTGTGTGTAACTGTGGTAAAGTGTACAAGCTGTACATGCCTGTGAGTGTGTGTGTGTGTGTGTGTGTGTGTGTGTGTGTGTGTGTGTGTGTGTGCGCCAGGCAGACTGCAATGCCGCAACCAGCCAGCTCTGTATCATCATTGACCAAACTCGCCATCTGTGCCTGTAAGCTATAGAAACAGCACGTTGCACTGCTACACAGCAATCCACACACCATTAGTGTCTTATGAAGTCGCAGCGGGATGTTTGTGTGTGTGTGTGTGTGTGTGTGTGTGTGTGTGTGTGTGTGTGTGTGTTGCACAGGCACGTATCTGTGTGTGCGTGTGTTTGTGTGTGTGCACTCATGCGTTTAACTGTGTTTTTTTCCCAGCCTGTCTGCACGTTGTCTTGTATTCTTCAGTGTATTGCAGCCTCGTACCTGCTCGCACACGTGCACGCCTCCCTGCGTGTGCACAGTGTGTGTGTGTGTGTGTGTGTGTGTGTGTGTTTGTGTGTGTGTGTGCGTGTGCAGGGAGGCCCACAGTGTATATGGGTCACTCTCTTAGGAACCATAATCCCACATTTGGACCAACTTACTCACTGGGGTTTCACTCTTCTTGTTTGGCCAAGCTGATGGCAACAAGCATAATGACCTCACCACAGCACTCGGTCATTGGCCTGCAGACCCCGGGCCTCTCAGCCAATCACACGCAGCTCTGGTGACGTACAGCCTCCAGCGGCTGTCCTGATTGGCTGGGGAGGCGGGACCAAGGGGGTGCCGTGCCGTGTAGAGCCCCTCGGATTGGCTGGGAGGCAGAGGGAGTTTGCGGGAGGGTGAACGCATGAGAGTTTGGGAGTTGGTGTCTTTCGTGGCTCCTGTGAAACTACAGTCAACCTGTGGCTCCCGTGGATCCCAGTGGAGACGCTGCACAGCAGAGGGGGCACACACAGATGAATGAACAGCACACACACACACACACACACACGGAGTCAAACCAGGCGCGTTGACGCTGTTTCACAAGTGTGAGTTGCAAGTTACAAGACACGAGGCAGCTCTTGACATGACATATTGATCCAAATTACATTTAAATAGATAAGATATGATAAAATAAGACGCACTCCCCCTTTTGCACCCCACCACCCCCCGTCTACACCCGCCTGTTATGTTTATACACAAATAAAGAGGGGATGAAAACACGAAGAAACACATAAATATAAAAAAAAAATTAAGATTTTCGTTCCTGTCCTGCGTGCCTGTTTAAGTGGCGGACCCGCCCCCCGAGGCGCCCCATTGGCCGCCGCAGCCTCGCTCTCCCAACAGCTGTTCTGTGTTTTCCCACACCGCCATTGGTCGCGCCGCGCCGTCCGTCACTTCCACTTTGACGCGAGGCCCCGCCCCCGCCGCCCGTCCTCGGCCTCCCATTGGATACTGTACCCGTTCGTGCGCCGCGATTGGCCGCCCGGGCTGGTTGTCAAGGCTCCGGGGCTTCATTCACCATTTTGCGACTGTAGTGTAGATTGTACAGGGCAGTAGTTTTTCCTCCTTTTAAGTTGCTCTGCCGGAGAAACATGAACGGCTGCTAATTGGCAGCTGCGGACGTCTGGCCTCCCTGCCCTATTTTACCCGGCGGACGCAGCAGAGAGACACACTGGGGTCCTACATCAGCTCTGGTGAGTATAAGCTGCCCACAAATCTTTCTCCTGCAGCACTGCAGTGGGGCTTGTTGTGCTTTTTTTTTTTTTTTTTTTCTCCTCCTCTCCTCCTGCCGAGCTGCTAACGTTGTTCGTGTTTACTGTGGCCATAAACAGTGTCAGCAGCCGAGCCGACCAGCGTATTTTCCGATATCTGGGTGGCCCGCGGAGAGGAGCAGAGGGCGGATTGGGTGTCTTCTGTGAGAGAGAAAAAAGGGAGCGGTGCGGTTAGACATAGTGAGCTTGAAACTTTTCCACTAGAAATAAATTCAACGCCATAACTGCCGCTGGACTTCCTTCAACAACTGTTATTTTTTCGTGCGTTGTAGCAAAAACCTCGAAAACTCCTCGCTTGTCATTCCTCCTCCTCTTCTCCTACACTGACATATTTTCTTCCTCTTTTTCATGAATCAACGTGGCTGTTTGAATTCATTTGTCTTTCTTTTTTTGTGTGTGTGTGTGTGTGTGTGTGTGTTGTTGTTGAAGGGGGGGGGCTCGAGGGCCTTCTCCTTGGGACTACTTTGTAGCCACATATTGACACTTTGTCCCACGTTATTGCGCGGAGGCTGAACGCAAAGTTACCCGGGCAGCTTTATCTGTATTTTCACGCGACTGTCACTTTCGGATGGGCCAAAACAACCGACTTTATCCGCTGTTTGTCCGTGTGTGTGTGTGTGTGTGTGTGTGTGTGTGAGGAGTGGATTGACAAAGTTAACGCGTTCATCTGCTCGGGACATTTCTCACCGTCATGCAGCACAGCGAATATGGGCCGTATTACGTGGTATTAAGGGTCAGTGTGCCCGTTAAACCGGTTATTTCCCGGTGACAGTGAGTAGAGGATTTCCAAGCGGCCTTGTGTGTAGTCGAGGCCTGGCCGCTGCACGCCACGGCCTGCTGTGTTGTGGAGTAAAACTGGTAGTAATCGCGGTACTACGAGGGCTTGACACATACACGGTACTATCCAGCTAAACCAGAGGTGACGACATCACCTGCTGTAGTTTGCATTTTGTGCTTTGGGCCTTGTCTCGACAAAGTTAACAGCTGTTATCTGCTCTGGATTATGTCAACATATTTATGCACCCTGGCCTGTCGTTTATGGAGCACTGTAGTAATCCTGTTATACACTTTTAAAGAGGTGCCCTGCTGATCACAGGACTGTTAGATATCGTGCAGTTTAAATGTGGGTCAGAAATGTATTTAGCAACACCACAGAAGTTTAAAAGATCCACCGCAACAGCTGAATGATAGTGAATTATAGTGAATGTATGGGAAGGTTTTTGCAGAGGACACATGCAGTTTTATACATGGCCTGTATGTTAATGACACATTATCAAGTTAACTCACTTTGTACCTGATATAATAATCAGTTGCACGTTTGCTGAAGCTGTTATTAGTTTGTTTTAGCCCACGTGTGTTTGAAAAAGCGATTAAACCATGACCTCAACCTGGACAGTCGCTTAGCTAAACTAAATTATGCATCCCCAAAGGTAGGAGTTTGTGTTTTTGTCGGCTCGTGTGACTTGTATGAGCTCGATGGCGCCTGCAGTCCCGTTTACTATGCATTCGTGTCAACCTATAAAAGAGGCTGAACGCTGTTCTGCAAATGAAATGTCATTGAACTCGTTGGCACGTTATGTATACCTGAGACACGGGCCTACTATAGCTTCCCATACGGGTTTCCGTGCTCCCGTATTTCACAGAGGGGACGGTGAGTTGCATCAGTTTGTCTTTAAGCTGTTATCATTAGGCCCATGACTCTGACACCAGCTGTTGTACACAGTGCACTACTGAGTAAACACACGTAGCATACCTCTATCGTGACCAAGTAAGGCCGGCTGCCAAATTATTTTATGGCGGCTGCTCTACGGCTGTCTGTCCTAAATAGGGATTTACATACAGCTCAGTGATGGCTGTGAGCTCTCTAGCTCTCCGTGTGCACTATCAGCTCTCATCATGTAAAGATATTTGCTGTGTGTGTGTGTGTGGCCTTGAGACAGGCGGCACTCATCTCTGAAAATGGATTTCTCTCGAGCCGATATGATGTGGCAGATATTAAAAGGACCTGAATGAATGCGAACCTTCACAGACAAACAGGAAGGCAGCAAAAGGGAAAAGAGACAGGCAGACAGAGAGAAAGAGACTGGTGGGAGGACGGATGTAGAAACAGGGACAGACAAGCAGACGTGTAAGTTAACAGACAGTCACTGACAAGTAGACATGCAGAGTGGTGGCTGATAGACATCAATCCAGAACAATTTGACAGCGAATATCACAGCTGGAGTGAGAAATTTCCAAAAGATGACTGAGCGTATAGGGGATGTTTTGATTCTACCTCTTATGCACTTGTTGTTAACATCTAACTGGCACTCGCAGCTGCGTGGAAACTCTTGTATTGGAAGAAATGAGGCAGCCAGTCCTGCGCGTATCAGCCACACAGCAAACAAACCAGTTAAATGACAACAGTCCCCCGCTCAACAAGTCCGCAAAATCAATCTGTTTTACTTTCTAAACGGAGGCAGAACTGTGAATGAGTCCGGTGTGGAATAGGCGATATTCTGAATGACTCTGGCATGGCTAAGAGTGATACTGAATGACTCTGGTGTGGAATAACAATTATTCGGAACAACTCTTCTTTTCTGGATGACTGCAGCACAAAATGATGATAGAGACTAAGTGTAAGGAGAGGAGAGAGAGATGAGAGGAAGAAATCAATATTAGAGGGAGAATAGAGAATACAGGCAGGGGATAAGAATGAAAGTGTAATAGTAGCAAAGAGAGAGAGGGAGGAATAAAGTAACGGGAAGTTAGGTAATGGTCTTCCACAGGAAATGGAGTTTGTAGGGGCGGATTGACTCTGCTTTGAAATACATAGATAAAGGTCGCCACAGAGCGAGAGAGAGAGAGAGTGAGAGAGAGAGAGAGGGAGGGAGTGAGAGAGAGAGAGAGAAAGGGAGGGTTTCAGTATGCAAGCGAAGAAGGAATTCCCCCGCCTATACTGCCCCGGCCAAGAAGTAGTGTGTGTGTGAGAGAGGAGTGCATGCAGAAAGGCTTGTCTGGGCAAATTGCAAAGCGCTTCTCACTATTTCCATACTGAGTTGTAAGTCTAAATTGTGTTTACCCTACAATATGGCCTCCTGTTTTCAATATGTACCTGGTATGGATGCAGGCCTTGTGTAATGTGAGTAGAACCTGTTATGTAATAAATTAATGTGTAATGAATTTGTAGA
Organism: Lateolabrax maculatus; assembly: GCA_031216445.1. Classification (NCBI taxonomy): domain Eukaryota; kingdom Metazoa; phylum Chordata; class Actinopteri; order Acropomatiformes; family Lateolabracidae; genus Lateolabrax; species Lateolabrax maculatus. The sequence goes on from CM062218.1 coordinate 4,478,693, forward strand.
TGAGTCATATTCATTACTACTCTAGTACGATCGTGCATCTTTTAGCACGGAATACATTTCTTAAAATGAATGTTTATCTGTTTATTACTCTTATTCTTTATGATGCCTGTGATCGCAAGTCCCAATTTGCTATGCCTTTATTTTGAATCACTTTGATGTCACTTTAATGTTTTCGTATATTTGATTTTGATGTTGATTCAATCATTCAGTTTTCCTCTCAGAGTCATGCAGTTAGTAGCTATCGTGCTTGGTGAATAGGGGTTGTGCATGTCTGAATGTGTTTGCCACATGAGTAACCCACACTCCCTGTTTCTTTTCTTTCAGATTCTCTGGAATAAGGTGGGCAAGTGCCGAAGTCGCACAACGAAGACAAGACAGGATGAGAGCGAGAGGTCCCGGCAGAGGAGGAAAATAGAGAGAATAGAAAGGAGGGGGAAGAAGAAACAAAAAAACGAGGCAGAGCAAGAGAGGAACGCCAAAGAGAATCTCTGGGATAAATAAATAAAAAGACTTGTTTGGAGAAAAGGCAAGCTAGATGAAAAGATGAAGCCGATAAAAAAGCAGGGCCGGCGCTCTCCTCCCTCCACCCGGGCCAAAGGGGGGAAGCGTCGCGGAGCGGGGGATGCCCCAGAAGGAGGGGAGAAGAGAGACTCAGATGAGAGCAGAGACAGAAGCAGATCCCCACAAAACCAAACACCCTCCTCTTCATTTTCTTCTAATTCACACTCAGAGTCCTCCCAGGCGGACCCAATCAGAGCACGGGACCCTTCAGAGGGGGAGGGGCTTCACAGAGAAGGGCTGTCAGAGACGACAGTATCACTTGGGATGGATTCTGGGAAATTGTTGACATCCTCGGATGATAGATCAGGGAGGTCGGCTGTGAGCGGCAGCAGCCACAGTGACAGTGGCGGTAGCAGTTGCAGTAACAGTAGTACACCAAGCGCCAACAACAGCCCAAACCCCGCCTCCAGCAGAAAAACGGCCACCTTCAAGGCCCGCGTTCCCAAGAAGAAGTACACCTCTGAACACTGCTCGTCTACTACTGGTAACCATAGCAATCCTTCCTCCAGCACACCCCCTCCTCTTCCTCTCAGTGGTGGGGTCATCAACCACGGGTCAACGGGTTCAGGAAGTGAAATCTGCGTCTCGCACCCTGATGTCAACAGTCAGAGTAGGAGCCTGATGGACGACTTCCATGGCAGGACCACCGGCAGGGAGGGGCCTCGGGACGGTTCCCCGGGGCCCCCTACCCTGTCGCTGGGAGGGGAGAGGGAAAGGCCTGGAAGAGGTGAAGGGGTGAGAGATGCAGAGCGAGTGTCTCCCAGCCCCCTGCCCCGCTGCTCCTCAACAGACACTGCCAGCGAGCACTCGGCTGACCTGGAGGTGGTCGGCGACGCCCACGCCCTCACACAGATGTCTGCGCACGGACCGCCCAGTCTCCCTGATGCGCTGTCTGATGCCCTGGCCAAAGGGCTGAAGAATCAGCGTGTCCTTGCCCGCCAGCTCAATAGAAGAAGTGACGAGGAGGGTGGTGGCGAAAGGAGGGATGAAGGTGGGATTTCAGACTTGGTGTTCCGGGCTGGGGTGGTGCGTAAGGTCAGTGGTGAATTTGGAAGCCTGGAGGTGCAACTGAATGGGGAGAAGACGCTGTGCCGTTATCCGTATCGACATGACAGCCCCCCCGGGGTGGTGGACATTATCCTAGATGCCCCGCCGCCAGGTGTCCATCCAATACCTATCAGCACCCGTGTCTGCGTACCTTTTGGCAATGAGGAGGGCAGCGAGGGCCAGTGGCAGTGGTACCGAGAAGGTGTGGTGACCCAGGTGGACACACACCCTGCAGTGGCCAACCGCTACCGTGTCCTGCTGTCTGAGGAAAGATCTCACTCTGTGAACGAGGAAGAGGTCGGCAGAGTGCCAGCTGGTCCTACCCAGGCAGTTTGGGTCTCCCGACAGACGCTCCGGCTTCTGGTGCCACCCTGGGACCTGGATCTGCCGTCTGTAGGAGGACGAGATGGAGAAGAGGGGGTCAGAGACAAGGAAAGGGAGCGGGAGGACAGGGAGGAGATGGATGTGGAGCAGGAGGTGTGTCGTTTGAGCCGGGGGATGACACCAAGCGTGGGGTCAGTGTTAGGGAGAGGAATACCCTACGCAGGCATGGTCCCTGTTTCCTCCACATCGGGCCACATTAACTCCCCTGTAACCCCGGCATCGGTCCTCAGCCTCGCTCCTGGTCGAGAGTGGGAAATTGAGAAAGAGCTGGAGAGGGATCTTCAGAGAAAACAGGATAGAGAGAGGGAAAGAGAGCGAGAAAGGGAGAACAGTGCAAAGCAGCAACAGCAACAACAACAGCAGCAACACCACCCATACATGCCACTCACCCCAGAAGAAGACATGGAGGTGTCCCACTTTAACATGGTCCCAATGGGGGCGATCATACCTGGGGGCAAACCAATGGCAGTTCCCCAACACCGCCACATTGTCTCTAAGCCCCCGCCTGGCTACCTCAATCCCCACCTGTCTGTGGTACGGGGCATCGGGATCCCAACCTCGCACTTGGCCTTGAACCCCCACCCTCCTCCTTCGCCTGTCCTGTTAGGCCTTGACCCAGCAACCGCAGCCGCTGCAGCAGCTGTCATTAGCACCCCCCAGCTCCCTCCTCTCCCTCCCATCTCCTCTTCCACTGCATCCTCCTCCAGGGTGGAGAAAGCCTCAGGAGGATGTTCTTCCAGTGGAGGAGCAGGTGGTGGCGGTGGATCCGGATCAGGTTCGACCTCCTCCTCCTCCTCACGTTCCCGCACCCCACTGACAGCTGCCCAGCAAAAGTACAAGAAGGGAGACGTGGTGTGCACGCCAACAGGCATCCGTAAGAAGTTCAATGGTAAGCAGTGGAGGAGGCTGTGCTCCAGAGAGGGCTGCTCCAAAGAGTCCCAGCGTCGAGGATACTGCTCCAGACACCTCTCCATGAGGACCAAGGAGATGGAAGCCAGCGGAGGCAGTCGGGAACGGGGTGGAGCCAGCAGCACAGGGACCCTGACGCCGTCTGACCTCCGCCTGAGCGGTGGGAGAGCCAGCTCAGAGTTTGACTGGGATGAGACATCACGGGAAAGCAGCGAGGCCAGCAGCCGTGGAGGAGACTCCCGCCCCCGCCTGGTCCTTCCCTCTCTGCTCCCCCAGGACCTCTCTCGTTTTGACTTTGATGAGTGTGAGGCAGCAACCATGCTGGTGTCTCTGGGTGGCTCCCGCTCAGGCACCCCCTCATACTCCCCTATCTCCAACCAGTCGCATTTCTCCCCTACCCCATCGCCCTCACCCTCTCCGCTCTTCGGCTTTCGTCCTGCCAATTTCAGCCCCATTACTTCTCCTGCCTCACTTACTCCACGCCGCCATCGCCAGCTTAGCGGCACAAAGATGGGCACGCCAGGTGCTGAGCGAGAGCGCCACCTATCTGGGATTGTGCCCACGTTTCAGACCAACCTCACTTTCACAGTCCCCATGAGTCCCAGCAAGAGGAAGCTCGACACCCACCCACCCCCACCACTGCCTGTAGTCCAGGACTACCAGACCAAGTCAGAGCAACAGCAGCTGGTGGGCATAGGGGGAGGGATGGTGGGAGACTCAACCGTGGGCCACAGCCCTGCCGCCTTCAGAGTCCTCTCCCCCCAGAGTCAGCCCACAACCCCTTCCTCACTGTCTTTCCCGCGGCCTCGTAGCGCCACCAGCAGACCACCATCCTCTGCTGCCTCCACGCCTCCACCCATGCTGGTCTCCCCCACTCCTCCCTCTCCACTGCCCCAGGAACCCTCCCCACGCCGCATTGTGCCGCTCCGCGATTCCCCAGTCATTGTCCGCAACCCAGATGTCCCCCTGGCCAAGTTCTCTGATGGCCCGTTAGGAAGGAGAGAGAGAAGCAGGTCCAGAGAACACAGCCAGCCCCAACACCCAGCCCCAGGCCTGCAGGTCCCCGTGCCCATCAACGGGGCCACCACCAATGGTGCGGTTCTTCTGCGCAATCCCACATCCACACTGGTCCTGGTCACCTCCAGCTCGGTAAGAAAGTCACTTATATTTTGTGCTATACGATCATGTACAATATAGGGTTGGGCCATGTGGATAAAGTCTTAGCACAATATATGCAATTTTATATTGTGATAACAAAGAGAACATACATCTGCTATATTGAGTCAATTCTCTGCAAAATAGTGAAAATACCCTTTTGATGTCTCCTCCCAGTCCCTGACTCCGGCCACAGTGGGCCACGCTGCCCTGTCCAGCCCCTCCACCCCCGGGTCAATCCCCAGTTCATCGAGCTCAGTCCTGTCCTCCTCCGGTTCTGGAGGCAGGGAGAGGGAGAGGAAACCTGAGGGACACCAGGACGCCTCTGGAGGGGCGCTGCCACAGCCGGTAGCCTGTCACCCAACGCCGACTGCCCTGCTACCGCTCATACTGCCAGCCGAGTCGCCTCACCCTGCTCCACGCAAGCAAATCATCATGGGACGTCCAGGGACAGGTAAGGAAGGACGGGGAGAGGGAATGAGAGATCATAATGGCACTGTGGCTTTGTTCGCATCCGATACAAAGTCTGCTGAGCCACACTGTCATACTGCAAGTAGGAAGGGTTGTGCAGACTGAAGCTTATACTCTAACCAAGTACTTCTCGCTTTCATTATCTCTGTAGGGTTACAGGAGTCACTTCAGAGTGCTACAGCTATGACTCATGTACACTTTGCAATTGTTTGCCTGCAGTGTAAGAAAATAACCATATTCAAAGGAGTTGTTATTGCTTTATTAATTAATATTTATTCAGTGTGTATGTAGCAAGTACTACATTTGCTTTATTTCTAAATTATATTTTACCATGACAGACAAAGTAAGAGTATGAAAAAATGTTCTGCTGCTTTGGGCCTCATACTGCATACTGTTTTCAAAGAAATGCTCTTTTTTTGCCAGTGGCACACAGTAAAGTATTTCTTGATCAGTATCTTCTATAAACAGTGCACACGGTGAAAGTCATTGCAGTCAAGCATATTATACTGACAAAAAAGAAAAGACAGTAGGCAGGGAGTGTTATACATATAGTATGTTAGTATGTTTCCTCTTGGTTAATGTTACCTTCTTAAATCATACCATCAGCTAACTCTCTAAAATACAAGGTGTACTGTAAATGTCAGAGGGAACACGGTGTTGTTCGAGGGAGAATGAAAGGGGCTGATGTAACCACTCTTTTCACCAATTTTGTGTACTCTTTTTCAAAGTATGTATTTGGGCAAAAATCTGTTGTGAAAACATTTTGTCAGCTTTGTGTGAACACTGTTGAATATAAGAAAATTGCCCACTGAGAAATAGAGGTGTTAGGGTTAATCATATACTATATGCTTGTTTCCATGCCAACCTTGCGATATTACAGCCAAAACTCAGAAATGTTACTTTGAATACATGAATAAGGAAGATGGTTTCCATTTAAAATGCATGATTTCTCATTTTGTGTCATTTTAACACTTTCTAAATCTGAAAACTGTGTATTAAGTGGTCCTCAATTTATAGGTTGTTCAGTTTCACAGTTCATACTGACATTTGGTTTGATGATAAACATACAGCTAATTTTTTTATTAATATCTACATTCAGGAAAAAGGGCATGGTTGCAGCAACAGAAGATTTATTTAAAAAAACAGAAATACAAACAACACAAGTGTCACAAGTAGCAGATTTATATCAGGATCAAAGTCATTCATTTACTATTTCATAACCCTTTTCTGAGAATAATTTCTTGACTCGGTTCAAGTGGTAAAGATGAACCTTTTTCTTCTGAGGCGTGAAGATCAGAAAAGATTTCAGTCACTCAGGCAGCTACCCAGACCTGCTGCCTATTGTGTGTAAATTGTGACTCAGTGTGTGTAGTGTGACAGTTATTGCTCCTATTTTCTTACACTGTCCTTATGTGTGAGTTTGCAGGGGGTGTCACCTTCTTTATATGCACGCATGTGTGTGTGTGCGAGGCAGAGATAAGGGGTGTTTTGCCAAAACTTTAAAAGGATATTGACATGTCTAGACATGCAAGACTGAGAGTAGAGAGTGCAGGGAGCAACAAGGACATTCACACCCCCCCCACCCCCCCCCCCCACACACACACACACACACAAACACAAACACACGCACACACACACTCATCTCGCTGTTCCAGACAATCAACAACCTCAGACAGGGCATCAAGGGCAGGTCCAGCGTGATGTGAATGTGTTTCATCACTCTCAGCAGAAAAAGGAGTAATTGTATTGCCGGCGTGTTGTCATGGATACACTGTTTCCACCAGTAGAATTAGCGCAGTAAAGCGTTGAAGCTTGAACTGATTACAGGCGTGCGCTTTTATTTCTCTCTCTCTTCTCACATCCCTCGCACTGCTGCGAACAGCCACCTGCCTCTGTAGCGTAACGTTTCCTCCATACATTTTTAAAAACACCTAGAGCCCCAGCGGGCCCAGAAACAAACACGGGCAGAAGACAGTGGAGGCCCGACGGCTGAGATCGCTCCTATATATAGACCAGCAAAAAGTGCAGCTGTATTAGCATCATCACAAGTTTCATTACTGCTCTCTTCGAGTACATCTGCAGCCTTCAGTGAAGGTGAGGTCCCATCTTGTCACACTGCTCAGGGGAAATTATTTGGAAAATTCTCCAGTGGTAGTAGTGTGTAACCGTAGGAGAGGTGCAGTTGAGTAGAATAATTTTGCCACCTTAAAGCATGACGACAGTTGTTCGCCCCCTCGGGTGTATTTCTTTATCACAGTTGCATCTCGCTAATCATTACTGTCAGCACTTCAAGTAAACCGATAGAGGCAGATGGATATCTGAGCAGCGTTTTTGTCTCTGATATTTTTCACAACTCACCACCGTCATTGCTTCACTGGAGTATTCTTGCCTCGCCTCTTCAGGGTGTCAGCAGGTCCCTTTAAAAAGTTTGAGGAATCTCAAGTCAGATTTATTTAGCTCCTTAAAAGACAAGGCTGCCATTATTCTACGTCTTTGTGACTGTCAACAATCCTCATGAGAAGTCCAAAACCAACAATGTGCCCAAGCCCCAAGCCCCTTAGTTCCTTCTGAGGTATGTTTTTTGAAAACATCACCTTCACTAATGTATATTTTCATTTAAAAAAAGATAAGCTCAGTAATTTCCTCAAACAGCTGGTTACTGTATCTTTGAGCAAATGTTACACAAACAGGAGAAGGTAGTGTATTTGTGAGATTATTTTCAGTGGTTGGTGTTCCTCTGGGTAGATGGTGTACTGTATGTTGGATTAAGTTTACTTCAAGCTTTTGGCTAAAACAGAGTATACTGCCTGTACACTAGTCTGTGAGTCAGTTCATTGTTAGTTTTGGTCTTTTCATGGGATTTGTTGATAGTGAAAATGTGGAAATCTTTAATCTATAACTGGTTTATTTTTATTAATTTTGTTTTCATTTTGATCCTTACACAGTCATTTTTATATCAAAATTTGGTTGAGGCAGAGCTGGAAAGTAAGGCAGACCAAATAGTAATTATGTGTAGTTTGACCACAACTGTGGGTGGAAACAGTGAAGAATGTTGATTTTGCATTTCCACTGTGTGACATTATGACTCTCATGTATCTTCACTGTTACAATAATACATGACAGGGTTAATGCAGTGTTGCCCCTATAAACATTTCCTGTTCATTCAAATTATTCCCAGAACTGCTACTCTCAGTTGGAAACTTCAAAGTTTCTCATTTATTATTATTATTATCAGTATTATTATTATTACTCATTTGGTCTCAAACCCAATTCAAGATAGCATTGAAATTGGACATTTCAAAAAAGTATAACATTTGGCTTAAACCTGCCAGTAACATGTTATTGACTATCATTATTGACCTTGAATAATCCAGTATCGGTTGGGCTGAACTGCTGATGTGTCCAAGTCATTAAGTCCTTACAAGCTTAAGAGCTGCTGGAGTATATAAACCTCTGACATACCTGTGGATGGTCAAATAGGGAGGACAAAAAAAAAGATTTATATAATTGTTACAATAAAGTATATCTTCAGTACTATTTCTGGTGTTTCCCGCCTTAAGAAAGTCTTAATCTTCTGGTGTGTAAAACATTTGAATAAGCCTCACTTCCTCAGCTGAAGTTCCTCATGCAAACAGCAGCATAAACTGCCAGTAAGTAGTAAGGAGTGTAAAGGTCAGAGCACAGTGATAATAGTCATGTGAATCAACATTCAAAAGAGAACTTCTTGAACAGTCAGTGTGCGTAACCAACAGTACATCCAGGACATATTTACATTTTTCTTCGTTATCTAGCTCAGCAGTATCTGGATCTCCATTTTAGATGAGCCATAGCCAGCAAATGGTTAGCTATAAATAGACCATTTTAATACTTTATCATAAAATTATTAATGGACACAGAAAAACTGGACATTGCAGTGCTGCAGCAGAAATCATACCCAGTTTATTTCCACCAGGCTAGACCTGTATGTGGTGTACCGCAGTCAGGGGAGGAGTGGAGGGTGAAACCCTTTGAAACTTTGTTATTTAAGCGTTCAGACGCTTTCAGACGCTTTCAATGAACTGCTGAACATTTCCACTGATTCCCAAAGTAGGAATATCCAAAAATGCAGTAGTGACGCCAGTACTAGTAATATTGATAGTAAAAGTTGCAGTTGTAGTTGTTGTAGCACTTGTGGTGTTTGTTCAAGTTGTAGTAATAGTAGTACTGGTAGTGGTTTTAGGATTATTATTAGCAGTAGTAGTATTGTATCATGATGATATGAACATATTATCAGTTATCCAGATGAATGATTCTGAGGAAATATCAATTATAAACAAAATTAGTTTTGTTTTACACATTGTTGCTGTCCTGTGAAAACCATGTTTCTCCAAAAAGTCAACTTTTCATCAGCTAAGTAAAATGGCCACTGTTCTCTGCTTTGTGACAAATAAAATGGTTAAAGGATCAGCAAAGTCACCAGGAATCCTCCTCTGGGGACCATGAATGTCTGCGCCAGAGTTATTATAGTTTTGTGCTTTTCATTAGTTTTTATTTTTATTTTATTTTTTATTTTTGTTTAGTTTCAGTTAGTTTCCTTATTTTAGAGTTTTTATTGTTCAAAATGTTTTTATTAGTTTCAGTGTTAGTTTTATAATATGGGGGGTATTTTTCAGGGGAAAGATTTAAGAAGTTCAGAAGAGGTATCAGGTATGGAGGCGACTGACTCACAGTCAGTAGACATGCCCGTCTCAGTAAACATGCACCAATGCCTCCTCATGCTTGTTGTGTTGACAAATCTTAACAAACTGACAAAGACTGAAACTGAAGACATTTCCTGTATATTTAAAATTGATTTCAGTTAGTTTTGTAAGCACATAACGTTTCGGTTCATTTTCAGTTAATTTAAAAAGTAGTTTTTAGTTGAGTTTTTGTTAACTTTAACAATAACCTTGGTCTTTACAAAGTCGTTGTTGAGATATTTTATTCTGGACAAAAGAGGTGGACCGACACTTATATTAACATTGTGACTTTGCCTGTAACCCTTCGACCCATCGCTACACAGTAGTAATAGATTCACATACAAGTTAAACTTCTTTACTTGAAATGGTTCCCTCTCTCAGCTGAGAGTCTGAGGCTCGGCAGCGGTGTGGCAGCAGTCTAGACAGAGAGTAGTCTGGAGTCTGGAATCTCTGTGGATAAAATAACAGGTTCCCTCATCACATCACACACCACATGACCCCTCAGCTCTCATTATCCTGAGGGATGGTCTCTGTGTGTGTGTGTGTGTGTTGGAGATGGGGGCAGAGTAGGTGACTGAATACACAACTCCATTCATGGTCTTCGGTCTCTGGCAGTTTCTATGAAAGTGTAGTTTTTAGTAGCACTTTAGCTCATCGCTGGCTGACGATCACATAGGATTTCACATGCTGCCAGAGGGCAGAGCGCTACCTTCTGTCTGCAGTCCCTGATACTTAGACGGATAAACATGATGACATTTCACTTTCTCCCTCTCCCTTCTCTCTCCCTTCGTGTTCCCACAGTTTGGACCAACGTGGAGCCTCGGTCGGTGCCAGTGTTCCCTTGGCATTCACTCGTCCCTTTCCTGGAGCCCAGCCAATCAGGAGCGGCTGCCCAGCCCGCCGATGGCCAACAGCTTGTCAATCAGAGCAAAGGTAGCAAATGACCCCGGTCGTTTTTTCTCTGGACACGACATGTTGAGAGGGACACACAAGGCTAGTTTCACTGCTCGTACCCAAATATACTCTATATAACTATATCTTATAAACAAGTATTTCCCACAATATAATAATCATAAGAGGAAATAATATGTAGGACTGTGTTTCTCAAATAACGACTGCCAAAACGCTCCAGTACACAGCCAGTACAAATGTTGGTTGGACATACCAGCAGCCAAGTCGGTGTTTCCCAAAACAGTTGCAAATGAATAACAAATCAGCACAGTTGGTGTTCACACCAATGCAGTTCCAGCAACATTGTTGATAACACTATTTATTGACTGAAGTGCTAAAATTTTTCACAGACTAATTTTGACTGGTGGCGAATCTCAAGTCTAATTTGAGGACTGCATTTTATTTTTTCCATAGAGCTTCTTAATTATTGCTTTATTTGAGGTCTTTAAGTTGTTTTTCTTTATCTTTCCTTTCTATCTGTTTTAGGGCTGCAACCACTGATTCGTCGTCTAGTCTATGAAATGTCAGCAAATAGTGGATATAATTTCTGAGAGCCCTAGGTCACATCTTAAAATGCTTGTTTGATCTGACCAGCAATCTAAATAATAAGGTATTTGAATTGCTAGAATATAAAGAAAAGCAGATGACCCTCACATTTTAGAAACCAAAACTAGTGAATTTTTGGCATCAGTTCTAGACTGTTAAAGAAACCAGTGCACTTTTGGGGAAATATAATATGTCATGTCATCCCATTCAGTTCTGTGTCACATTATCAATCTCAAAAGAAATCTGCCAGTTTGTTATTTTAGGGGGTTTAGGGGGATTCGTTTTAAGAAATCACCGTATACAGTATCCAAAATATTTTTCCATCTAAATAAATAATATTAAAACTCTTGTCTATGTTAGAAATAACTCAAAAACTGAAGTTATGTGGCTACAATAAACTTTACTAGCAAGACACCTGCAGTATATAAAAAAAACCAAAGGGCTGTGTCAAATTTTGAAATTACTAGATTGAATGACAAAATACTTCTTTAATGTACAGATGTAGTCACTTATCCTTTGAGGGAACATTTCCTTTACATGTAAACTCTAGCTTACACAAAGTATTGTTCTTACTTCTGTGACAGATTATAACATGGATGTATTCAGAGCTTCTCACACCTCCCACAGTTGGGCAGAAGAGAGCTATCCATCAACAAGCTGCATGCTGGGTGGCCCCGCATTTACACATATGGTACTGTTACTTACTCTCATAAAGCCTTTCACTAACTGGCATATAAATGGCTTTTATTTTTCAGAGCCTCGTTGCGCTGTGGCCCTGGTGAGCGACGGGCGGACCGGCCCTCCAGACCTAGAGAGGGGATCGCCGTCATGCCCTCCCCCGACCAATGACAATCCTCCTGCAGACAGGGGCGGGGCTGACAGCGAGACAGAGAGCGATACAGACGACCCGTAAGTACCCGCGGTTTTCATGGTGCTTGAATTTTTCAATTGCAAAATGTTTTCTGCAAATGTCATTCTTGGCACCAAAAAAGCACAAAATTGAATTAACATAGCAGAGTGCAACAGTGTAATGCTCAGCAGTCCAGCAACGGCTACAGATGGCAAATTGAATCAAGAGAAGAAGAGGAGGAGGCACAAGAAACAAAAGATTTGATTTAAATTCAGGTGTAGAGAAGCACCGTGGCACATTGACCACTTTGTGAAATGAGGCCAGTCCACCAGTCAGACACAGGAAACAGCCAAAACAAACCTTGATCCAATTTAGCTCTTGTTTACATGCAAATGCAGTGATTTAAACCTGTCTATTATTTACATATAAACTCAGTGATTTATTTATGTGGGATGTTATTTTATTTATACATTTTTCAAGCACAGATACTGGTTCATCAGCATAGTATCAAGGATTTTGTTCTTACGTAAAGTATCTTAAGCAAGCAATATATTCCTGATTAAATCTTTACTACTCAAATTTTTGGGGGCTTTTTGTAAAGTTTTGCAAAATTGTGTGTATCCATAAAAAAAGAATCTGTAGCTATATTTCATGCTTTTGTATAAGCAAAATACAAAACAAAACAAAAAAGTTTTTTTACCCAAGTTGTTAAGCTACCCTTCTGTCCTTATATAACTTATTTTGGTGCTACATGTAAATGATGTAAACTCATTTTGTGCAAAGACTTTATACATTGTGTTTGCTTCCTCTCTGTGACTCTGTCTGCCTCAGTAGAAAGCAGATAGTAACTGTAGCTCTAGGTGCAGTTTGAATTGGCTTTAAAACTCTCAAGGACGCTACGCTCAGAACAGGTGCACCGAAATCAATCTCTGACGACACAATTCAAAAGAAACAAACAACAACAAACAACTTTTCTACCAGCTGCATCAGTGTGTGTGTTTGTGTGTGTGTCTGGCAAGAGTTGTACAGTCTGTGCTTGCTCATTCCTCTCAGTCTCAGGCTGCGTCCCTGCGTCTGGCTGGGTTATTGCTCTTTCAGAGTGACTCAGACGTGCTGCGTGGCTGTCTGGCTGGTAGTGTGGTTTTGAATGTTTCAGGGTCATCGTGCTCTGTTTGGAGCCGCCATCACTGTGGGCACCAAAAAAAAAAAAAAAAATGCTTCAGCAGTTTCTCAATGTTGCGGTAGACACACCTGCTTTCTAGCTACATCTCAATGGAGAGACTCATCGCATTAATAATAACAATCAGACACCGCTTCTGACCCTAACCCTGTCTGTTATATGCACACAAACGGACAAACTGAAACATCCCCCCGGTAGCAGGTAGTGCTGCGCACTGAAACTACTGTACAACATCACCTAGCGAAACTTTGTTGTAGTGCTGTGATTTGTGCCTGCTAAACGAAGTGTGTCAGTCACGTACAAGAGTTGCCAGCAATAGTTGGCTGAAGATGTTCAGTCAACCTCCTGTCACCACATTACGTCTCCCATGATGGTTCCTGACTTTTCGCACTACAAAGAAAGCTTTTACACCACCCACACGTTCAGCAATCGACTGTAAACATGTACACGAATAACACAACTGACTTAACCCCGACCAAACTGTCAAGTAACCCCAGTCTCCCTGACACCTTTTCACTTCTCTGGTAATCTTGACTTTTACTTTTTATTCTTGTCTCCCACGGCTTAATTTCTGCCTTCATGGACACTGTGTGTGTTATTCTTCTGCCATTTTAATTTATATAATACTTGCTCTATTATGCATTTATAAAATAAAAATGCTTTAGTAAAACTAGACAAGATGGGAACAGTGCCATAGTCATGTAGTCACGGCTTGACACTGAGTTCACTCGCTAACAGAGAGTCAGACTTCTGTCTGCCGGCTCGCAGTTTCAAACAAGTTTTCTGGGGGTCAGAAGTGTTATGCTCACAATTTAAACAGTTTTTTTTTTGCCAGCTGTGCCAAGAAAACTTTAATCCAGGTTTATTCATTAGACAGTTTTACTGTAGCGCCTATGGTTTGGAAGTCTATGCTGTATGTTTTTATATACAATTGCACAAAAATAATCTGAAAATCAGTATTTGTAAACACTGATTGGCTCATTGTTTGCGTCTGGGAGATACTGGGTCATTTTTGTTGACCCTCTTCCCTTTTCTGTATCTGTCTTGATTTATATTTCATTATTCATGTTTTCTTTTTGGCTCTCTGCAAGTGTTATCACTAATATAAACTGTACTATTATTTAGATAAGGAGAAGAACTTGTACTTTCTCCAACGGCTGTAACACAATAGTAATTAAAACCTTTATTTTATTTTATTTGCCTTTTTGTATTTACTCTGTGTCTGGTCTGGTCTTTTTCCTGGAAACAATCCAGGGGCTTGCAGGAAGAGTGCAATTTAGTAGAAGTAGAAACAGCAGTTTTTGTGGAATTAACTGAATAAATATAGTTAGCATGTACAGCGATAACAACCCAGACTGAACAGATAAAGAAAATTGTGTTAATTACATTAACAGTAAATGAAAGGAAATGTCAGAAAAAGACAAAGGGCTCTAAAAACCTTTGAAAAACAGAGGAGGAGACTCCACGCTCTTTTCCTGTACACAGTTTCTTAATAAATTAGGCCCATTGTTTCCTAAGCGCTTCAGTGTTGTTACTTTCCTGAAAGTCCCTCGCAGTGAGGAATCTCCCTTGATTTCCTGTCTCTCATGGACTCATAGTTTCACTTTATGTCCGTGTGTGAATGCAGGTTCTCGCCGGGTGTGGCCAGCGATCCGGCGCCTTCCACTGGCCCCATGAAGAGACGCACACAGTCCCTCAGCGCCTTGCCCAAGGACGGAGACAGGAAGGTCAGTCCACCATGCAGACCGTAGAAAAGGAAAAAAGATACAGAAATATTATATAGCTTATTAAATGTCACTCCTACAGCTTGCCATAAATATCTCTCTATCTTCTTCCAAACCCCAAACAGAGGGAGAAAGACCACATCCGCCGTCCCATGAATGCATTCATGATCTTCAGTAAACGCCACCGGGCCCTGGTGCACCAGCGACATCCCAACCAGGACAACAGAACCGTCAGCAAGATCCTGGGGGAGTGGTGGTATGCTCTGGGGCCCAACGAGAAGCAGCAGTACCACGATCTGGCCTTCCAGGTAATGATGTTCTCTGAAATTCTTTAACTGGCTTTTATTTTCTTACATTTCTGCAATTTAAAGTTAGTTTTTAGCCCTGCATTGTGCAGGGTTGAAGGGTACAGTTAACATTCTTGTAGTGAATTGATCAGAATGTTTTCCCTTTTGTATGAATAAATGTGCAGTTTACTACTAATGACCATAACACAGTTGTGACTCTTCAGCCAGTACATGAGAGCATTTGATTTTGTGCTCTAGACATCCAAATTCACCAGCAATAGCAGCTTGTCTGGAATTAGGTAATGAAAAAGTGTTTTCATGAGCAGTGAAAGGCACCGTGGGTGAACCACCGAAACTCAGACTGCAATAACTGAAAATTAAACACCCCCTCCGCCTCCTCCTCCAGGTGAAAGAGGCCCACTTCAGAGCCCACCCCGACTGGAAGTGGTGCAACAAGGACCGCAGGAAGTCGCTGTCAGAGGGCCGTGGGACGCCAAAAGAGCAACGGGAGAGGAGCATGTCAGAGAGCATAGGTGTGTGTGTGTTGATTAGCTCTGATTAACATGCACAAAATGCTTTTTACCAGAGAAATGTCTTAGATCAGCAAATCGTTCTGATCCTCATCAACTGCTTTGACTCTTTTGTGTCTGGTTTAGATCCTGCAATGACTTAAAATACATTCAGTCATATTGAATCATGTTCTGATAAAATGTACTGTAATTACAATGATTTTCTTTGCATATTGCAGGTATTTAGCAGCTTCTCTTAGACAGAGCATTTGTGTGGATTTTTTGGAACTGGTTCAAAGTTTCATTGATCTATTCCATGATGATACACTGATATTTTATCTTTGCTCAGAGTATTTCTCCTCTCCTCCCCAGATCCCCATCCAGAGTCCCAGGTGCTGGAGGGGAAGGGAGGAGGCTCGGGCTGGCCAGGGGGATCGGAGCGTCGAGGGGGGCTGTTTGTGGGGCAGCACCCCCGTCCCCGAGCTTTCTCCCAGAGTGCCGTGCACACCCTGGAGCAGAGGGAGAGAGAGAGAGACCTGGAGAAGGTAGGAGGTTGTTAATCTGTAGCTCAAAGGCAGAAAACAGACCCGGGAGGTTTGGGAATGTGAAGCACACTAACTAGTTTAATCCTAAAGCTAGAGAAAGTTAAAATCATCATTCTAGCACTTTTAAAAAATGTGGTCCATCTAAGAGAACAAAGAAACAAATGAAAACAAATAAAAATGCAGAAAATAAAAGCAACAGACTGAGAAATTCCTAAAAAAACACAGGGCCAATGCTTGTGTGTAGGTGAGCACCTACGCACCAATATGTGTGTGTGTATTCACAGACAGCAGACGTGTGTCCTTTACACTGCAGAGCATTTTGGTTGAACTCTACAACTGAAAGCATGCTGTTTGAAAACAGTTTAAATGGACTCTCTTTGTTCTTTGTGTGAGGGCTTGAGTTGTTGCTGCTGAAAACCAAGTGAAAGCTCTGGGGAAACTCAGACTCCAACTTCAAAGGTTTCACTCTACTTTTTTAGTGCCTTTGAAGGTATGAGACTGTGGTGTTTGCCGCTTCGCTCCTAATCACAGAGGAATAAGCTTGCATGTTAGCCCTTTTGTTTTGAAGGCATTGCTGGTGGCAAAACCACATATGTATGCATGCTTTGATAATAGTTACATTACTTCTGTCTGAAGTGTTCTTTAGTACTTCAGGTTTTTTCTTTTCTTAGTTTTGAGTTTATAATCAGTCTTCTTCCTATTCTTCTTCTTCTTCAAAAAATGTGTCTGCGACAACTCCCAAGACATAGGTTTTTATTTTTTTTATTGTAAAACTGTAAAATGTATTTAACTTGTCTCCGCTGTTTCAGGAGGACGGAGCGAGTCTGTTTCGCCACCGGACCCTGCCTCAGTCCCTGTACCAGGCCGGGGTCAGTGAGGACGTGACCAGTGACGAAGAGCGCATGGTCATCTGTGAGGAAGAGGGGGATGATGATGTCCTGGGTAAGTTAGATGATCATCTGAGTGGTCTAGTGGTGGTGAGAGGCAGACTGTTGCATAACCACAAAGTCATAGTTTCAGTTCCCACAACGATCAGTGTGTCTCTAAAAAACACACTAAATTCAGCCTTCTTAGTCATTATGACAATGTCAGCGAAACACCTAAAATCTAAAAAAAGTAACTGTGTCATCTGGTCAGATATCTGGTGTTGAAATATGGCAGAAACAACAGCACATAATTGGCTATTTGATGGTGATACTGGGGGGTTAAAGGCAGCCTTTCCAGTTTTTCTCCACCATCAGTGTTGTTTCACTTGAAATCACTTGCAGGAAACAGTTGAAACTATATTGTGTGTTTAGTCCCCTTTGCTGAAATTTGTTAAAACACTAACTTCTGATATCCGTGTCCCACCCGCAGAGGATTCCTGTCCTGAAGGCTCCATTGACCTCAAGTGTAAAGAGAGAGTGACGGACAGTGATGAGGACGAACCAGATGGACAGGTAGCCACAGCGATCATCAAATAACGTTTATCCACAGACTTCAATTTGAGTTAGATTTTACAGGACTACCATGTCTCTCCCTTCCCTGTACTGGATATGTACAATATAAAGGAAATGATGATTGAATTATTCTGTACTTGTTTCTAAACTGTATATAGTCTCTGCATCAAGTATAAAAGTACCAGTAGTAAAAAGGTTAATTTCACTGAAACACTGAATCTGTCTCCATCAGGTGTATACTGTAAATTAGGTATTGATGCAGCTTGATTTACAGTGCAGAGCCTCGAAGTGTTACATTCATACATCAGCAATGTAATTCCGCGTGCAAGGCGTCACATCGTTGGTGGTTTAATTTAAGCTTTTTAGTTTCTGAAGACCTTTATTCCCATCAAACATTAGAAATGCACAGATTTTCCAGAGTTACTGTAAGTTGAGAAACCTGTGTGCTCATGAAGAAGAGAAGAATTTTACATAGTAACTTTCCCGGCTTTGATCTCTCCCTCTCTCCATCTCTCCGTCTCTCTCTTCCCTCCAGCATGGCTTCCAGCCAGTGGCTCGCTCCTCTCTCCCCTCTTCCTCTCCCTCCATCCCTCACTCCGACTCCAACTCAGCTAAAGGGAACGGAGGAGGAGGAGGAGGAGGCAGTGGCGAAGAGGGGTCTGAGAGGAAGAGAAAGAGAGGTACAGACGGAGGAGAGGAAGGGAGCGAGGGAGGATCCAACAGAGAAGAAACAGCCGCAGGTGGAGGAGAAGGAGGTGGAGGAGGTGTCTCCTCTCTGTCCATCGCAGGCTCGACATCCAGCACCCAGGCTCCCCTCGCTTTGGCCCAGCAGGGTTTGACCCAGACTTTCGGCGCCGTCCGCGTGGCTCCAACTATGGTGACCAACGTGGTACGACCCATCGCCAGCACGCCCATCCCCATCGCCAGCAAGCCAGTGGAAGGAGCCATCACCCTCAGCTCCCTGCCCCAGGACAAGAAAGCCACTCTCCTGATTGGAGGAGGCGGACCTCAGCAGCTGCCAATCACCGCAGGGGGTGGGTACCTGTCCTCATCCTCCTCCCCCGGTCCAGTCAGTGTAACCCCTTTGGAGGGCAGCGGCCTGTTCACTAGCCTAGTTCTGGGAGGGTCCTTTCCTGCGGCCCAACCAGTGCAGCTCCTCACCCCGAAGCCGCACGCACAAACTCCCCTACCCGTCCTCCAGCCCCAGCTCCACCCCACTGCCACCATCTCCTCTCTCACACCTCCCGCCGGCCCCAAGCCGCTAGCGCAGGTCCAGTACATCCTGCCTACCGAGAGCCCCTCCTCCCCTCAACTCACCCACCAGCAAATACTCTCCCTTCCCAACAATGCCGCCCTGGCCAATGGCGTGCACTCGGGGGCGGGAATCAGAGTTTCGCCAGTCAGCCCCGGGACCAGAGGTGAGACAGAGAGCAACGATTGGCTGACAAAAAAGAACAAATCAGAGTTTTATCGTAGTGTTTTCACTGGTCCACTGAAAACTGAAAAAAGAATGTGTTTCTTTAATTTTTCTTTTCGTTGTAGTTCCCTTCCCTCATTTCTTAATCATCTCCACAGGAAGCACTTTAAATAGATTTGATTGGCTTACATAAATGGGAGATAAATGATTGACAGGAGAAACACTGTTGACATGAGTATGAGCGCCCGCCGCCCACCCATGCTTTAATCACTCTCTATTCATAAGAGTCAGAAGCAACAGAACATTGTTCCACCATGTTATCAGCAAGGAATTTCACTATTATCAGTCGCTGAAATGTCCTCTCCGTCTCAGTGTGTCTCCACCCACCCGCCGCTCCTGTGCTGTCCTCACCTCCCCTTTTTTGGCTCGATTCATCTGTTTCTCACGCTGTGAGTGTTTTAATTCTCTCTCTCTCTGTCTCTATTTCCTTCTCACTCATTAGTCCAAACCCAGTCGCCTGTCTTGCAGAGCAAGATGTTGGTTCCCATGGCAACAGTGAGAACAGGATCTACTCCTCCTCATCCTTCCATTTCGCTCGTCGCTCCGCCTCTTCCTGTGCAGAACGGCCCCGCGACAGGAAACAAGGTGAGAACAGAAATAACTCAAACAAGTGTCAACAGCGTGAAAGATAAATTGACGCCACCCTGTTTGCTGACAGGTGACAGGCACAGACGACACATGTTCGTCTAGATTACAGTGTGGTGAAAACAACTCTGCTTTATGCTCATATTTCACTGCTGTGTAGTGCTACAAGAGTTTATCGATTAATCAATGCACAAAAAAATAAATTGATAGTCGAGTAATGATTTAAGTAATTTATTAAGGAAAAATTCTAAATATTTGCTTGTTCCAGCTTTTCAGATGTGGTGATTTGCTGATTCTTTCTCTTTTATATTATTGTAAATGAAATATTTTGGGGTGTTGGACCGTCGGGCAGACAAATTTAATGAGCATTTTTCCACAATCTCTCACTGTTACCTATTAACTTGTAAATGATTAATCAATTATATTTATAATTGCTAGTTGCAGCCCTTCTGCTATGCTGCATTTTAATCAGAAGGGACTAGTTGCTTTAACAAAGTGTTGAAACTGTTAGGACCATATAACCACATTTGATATTTATAGGTTTGTCTCACTGGATACATAACAAATGATTAAATATCACATCTCTAAAAAAGCTGCATATGGCTGGGTTTATTTTAAGATTGTTTTCTGTATGTGTTTTCCTGCCCCCTGAAGATCATCCAGATTGCTCCCATGCCTGTGGTCCAGACCAACGTTCACCCTAGTGGCGCGGCAGCAGTGCATCCTGGGAGCCCCTTTCCTGTTCCCATGGCAACGGTGATGGCTCCCGGTGCCGCGCCCCCACAGACCGTTCTTCTGACCTCTCCACCCACCAGGTCACTAACACAGGCCCAGCACCTGAAAGACAGCTACATGTTCCCGCTTTCATTTTCCTCGGTCACTGCTTCAGCTGGTCAGAGATCCTTGAGATGCTTAAGATCAACAGCATTTAAAGATGCTGTCGGATTTTGATTTTAGCAAGGTCATAATGTTAATTGTACTTACTGTGCAGTAAAAAAACTCTTGAACACATTTTGACACTCCATCATCCCTTGGAGCGATGTTTTCTTTAAAGCTGAAACGTTGAGTCAAATAGTTTATTGACAGAAAACAATTAACAACGATAATGCCCAAAATTTACTGGTTCAAATGTGAATATTTTCTGTATTTTGGGGTTGTTGTTTTTTTATTCAATGATATTAAAATTATTATTCTTTGAAAATTTATGATGGGTATTATTTTCTGACAGTTCTAAGATCAAACAATGAATCGATTAATCAAGAAAGTAATTTTTCTTTTTAATATATATAACCATCAGTTTTTCTGTATTTGCACTGTATCTGTGTTGTTTTTTTAATAAGCCATAGATGTTAATCAGCTGCTCAGGTCATTATTAACTTTATTCATTTGTAATATTCAGCTACATTCAGCTTTGACACCCGTGACTCTTCTCCCCTTTAGGATCACCTATGTCCAGTCCGGCCCAGGTGTTACCACAGCAACGCCCCAACAAGCCACGCCCGCTCCAGGCCCTGCGTATCTCCCATCACCTCTGGCAACCCTGGGCTTCGCCGCCATCGCCCCGGCCGGGCAAACCCTGGTTCAGCCGATCGTTGGTCAACCGCCACTGTTGTCTCCAGCCCCGCCCCTGAGCTGTCAATCACAGACCCCTCCAGGTCAGGCCTCGGGAGCCGCTGGTCGTCAGGTAAAGAGGAGCAGAAAACTGTACAGTGTTGGTACTAAAGACTTTTAAACCGTAGTGTATAGGTGTGTGGTCGTGAAGAAAAAGGAGTGAAAATTAAAAGCGGTCTACCTTTTACCTTTTTATCTGTTTGTATTTTCCCAGTTCGCTTCATAAGATCATCATCATGTAGACAAATGAAGGTTACTGAAGTCAGTGCTGTGCAGGTCTTTTTTGAGTTTTAGTATCTTTTCAATACAAATAGTACGGATTTAGTTTCCCAATTTCACAAAATATCCATGTTTTACCAGTACTAAATTAATCAAAAGTCCCTTGCATGATAAAAAATAAAGAGAGCAGGATTAAAGGTGCTTGATTATAGCATTCTGGTATGAATAAATATCATGACATTAGCTTTGTGACATTAGGGAAATTACTGTAAACAAAGAAGAGAAAATATTGGTTACTTTTGGCCTCTACACTACAATTTACATCACCAGTGGCACCAGATGAAAACTGCTGGGTTAATTTACAGCACAAAGATTCTATTTTTACTCTGGGAGTAATAAATAAATTAAATTCCACTTCCACTTTTCTCACTGCATAGTTTCTGTTTAAGCTTCTCATGACATGTTCACTGTTACCACCTCTTCTCCTTGTTTTTCTTGCTCTTTACAACAAACATAAGTGAAACCAGGAAAGCCTCATCCAAAAATAACACACAAAATCTTACTGACACTCTTGCTTTGCTGCCGTCTTCATCAGGTACTGACTGCCATCTACCCTGCTCCGACCGTTGCACTGGCTACTGGCGTGGTCTCCGTGTCAACCATGCCGCCCGCGGTGGCCGCCCCAGCCCAGGACATGATGAACCCCTCCTCTCCGTTGGCGACGGGGGTGCAGGGTTCAGCGGTGCCGACATCTCAGCCTTACGTGGCGGTGGATCTGGAGCCAAAGGTGGAGGTGAAGAGGGAGATCCAGCCGGATGGTGAGACTGAGGACGGAGGACACGGGTTTTCGAGCTGTGCTGCCAGCTCCTTATTGGCCTTGTGTATGAGTAACGCCACAGCAGGTAATGCTCCACTGGTTTGTCTGGTTTTGTTAAAATTCAGTTTCTTGCTGTTGGGATGGTTACTCTGCAAAAATCTTTATCTTAACTTATCATTTAGTGTGTAGCCCTTAGAAATCTCAACCCCCTAACTTCTAAACAAACTATTAACATGAACCCATCCTACATCTGATTGGATGAAAGTGGCACTTTCTTGGCTATCATTGCTCTAACTTTCAATGTGCAAAAGGATGGTGTTGCAGAATCATCATATATTTTCTAAAAATGAATGGATAAAGACGGGCCACATTGTTGCAGAATCAGTTTGTTTTTCAGTGATGTTTTCCTGATTAAAATCTTGAAGTGAAACTGAGTTTGAGACTGACTTTAAGACATCGCAAATGAGAATAGATACAGTACTTTTATATCAAAGTTTGAAATTATCTTTATCTGTTTCAGTGAAAAAAGAGGAGGACATCGGCCTGTACATCAAAGAAGAAAATCTGAGAGACGGCCACAGCAGAGAGACACAAAGCGACATGGACAGAGAGCGAGATATGAAGGACAACAGTGAAAAGAAGGGAGGCAGGGAGACAGACAGAGAGGACCACAACATGAGCGACAGCAGCAAAGAGGTGAGAAAAGCTCTACATCTGCTTCATCCATTCAGTCGGTTTTCTCTCGCACAGTTAAGGATCCTATTCAACTCTCTCACTCTCTTCCCAGGCTGGGCCTCGTACGCCTCCTCCACCACCCTCAGGTTTGGACCCCCCTCCCCCCCCTCCTGCGGAAAGAGAGCCCCCCTCTTCCTCCAAGAAGACCAAATTCCGACCCCCACCGCTGAAAAAGACACCAGACTCTCTCGACAAGTAAGTGGGACAATATCGGCACTAGAATAGCACGAATCAATAGCTGAGAGAACTTCACATTAATTCTCACATTTTTTATTAAATCAAACATATTTGAGTGGGTTTGGTTTCTAAAGGAACCTTGTAAAATGACATTAAATGGGTAAGTACACAGTGAATGAGGAATTTGAACTGAGTGTAAGATGTAGGTGTTTTGTTATTATTTAAGCCCAGTGTCGTCTTTGGCTGCAAGACAAGCTTTTATTAAAGTCCAGAGTCATTCTCAGTGATCAGACTTCAGTTTTGGCTCTCGTAGAATCAGTGCCAAAGCAAAATAAAACAAGTCTGCCCAGTCCTTCTGGCTTTCTGGTCTCTGTAAGACAATGTTCTCTCTATTTTAACAGTTTACATTTTCTCAAGCTGAGAGAGCTCATATAACAGTAGCTGGTCTTCTGTAATTATGGCGTGAAGCAGCTTGGAGATGAGCTACAGCGCCCTGGAGGGGACTACATTTGTTGACTTTATTTATCACAGATTTTCACACATAGTGGCATCTAGCTCCATTTTTAGTTTGAGACCAACCCTCCAACTTCATTAAATGATGGTGGAAACTCTTGTTTACTGAATGTGAGTGGGCGGAGTGCTCACCCTTTATATTCTTTATTTAGACAGTAGGAGAGTGGTGGTGAAGCCACAGAGAAGAGAAAGCCCTGGCAGAACTCAGCCCTGAGGCATGAGATATGTGCCTACATTCAGAGGCCATCCCTTGATATTTTAACCACTGGATTACTGGACTCGAGACTGACCACTGAGTTCTCTGTGTGCAGGGTCTTGTCAGAGACGTACTTTGAGGAGCGTTTTGCTGAGCTTCCTGAGTTTAACCCAGAGGAGGTCCTTCCTTCGCCCACTCTGCAGAGTCTGGCCACCTCGCCAAGAGCCATCCTGGGAAGCTACCGCAGGAAGAGACGCAACTCCACCGGTGAGATGCAGAGAGAGAGAGACAGAAAGTTCAACGTTACTAACTTTGGTCCACTGAAATACCTAAAGATATCTTATTCAGAATCAAGACTTCTTGTCTCATTCCATTTCTATGTCTTCTACCTGGTGTTTACCTCAATTTCTCCCATCCTTCATTGTTTTTATAACTCTACCTTATTCTGATTACTCGTTTTCTTCTTTCGCTCTTTCTTGACCTTTATAACCCCATCGGCCTCTCCAAATCACCCTTACATTTCATCACCCCCCACTCCTGTCTGCCTGTGTGCCCCCCTTTCTCTGCATTCTGTTATCCCCCTTTTCCTCCATATTCCCTTTCCTCATCCTTCACATCTCATGTGTCCAGACCTGGAGCTGACAGCAGAAGACCCCAGCTCCCCGAGGAGAAAGACCCGCCGTCTCTCCAGCTGCAGCTCGGAGCCCAACACCCCCAAGAGCGCCGCCAAATGTGAGGGAGACATCTTCACCTTCGACAGAGCGGGTACGACAGGTACATCAGGCGCGACAGCTGCAGAACTGCTCCAAAAGGTGTACTGAAAGTGATACGATGTTCTCCTTGTTCAACCAGGTACAGAAGGAGAGGATCTTCTAGGAGATTTGGACCGGGTCCCCTACTCGTCTCTGCGTAGGACTCTGGATCAGCGCCGGGCCCTGGTCATGCAGCTGTTTCAGGAACATGGCTTCTTTCCCTCAGGTAAACCACCAGTAGACGGTACATGATGTCACAGTAAGAACAACCAACTGAAATGGAAATGAAGAATAAATCTTTGACTTTTATTAAACTTAACAGTAAAACCTCACTTCAGCTCAAAAAGTACCCAGTAGTAAAAGTTACCGTCCCAACCATATAATTCATTATACTATAAACAAACTTTCTCAATTTGAAGAATTTCAAAAACCCAAATTAAATATTTTGCAGGTTGAAATTATAAAACAATACACAATAATTTACACCTTTGTAATATTTTAAAGCATTATACAAGTATGAGTGTAGCCTTTTCTCCCTTTTTTCCCTCTTTAGCTTATTTTGTTGTTAGTACTGTTGCTATGTTTTTTACTTAAATGAAAAGTCAAAGTCATCCTTTGGTTTTAAAATCTTTGAATAGCCTTAGTATCATCTTAAAGAATATCACACATGATACATGGTAATACTTGATATCAAACCGTTTTGCTCCCTGTTTTCACTCTTCCCTCCTATTTCTCTCGTCCTCTCCAGCTCAGGCCACTGCTGCCTTCCAGGCACGCTACTCGGACACCTTCCCCACCAAGGTGTGTCTGCAGCTGAAGATCCGCGAAGTCCGTCAGAAAATCATGCAGACGGCCACGCCCGGGTCCCTCGAGCCTGGAGGGTCAGCCGAAGCCAACCCTGCCCCGTCCCACAGCTCCTCTTTCAATCAATCAGCCCGGGAGGACGGAGGGGCGGAGCAGCAAGGAGACAAAGGCCGGAGCCCAGAGGAGCCGAAAAGTGAAGGATCATAAACTGAAGAGGATGACAAAGTGGGAAAATCAAGGAAAAGAAGAAGCGAGAGAGGAGTGTGTCATCCCCGCAGAATGTTCTTGTATGTGTTGAACCAGTACTATGACTGGCTCCAGCGGGATCCGTTCTACTGGCCTAATCTCCACCAGACCTGGGCAGACATTTGAATATGGTCTCAAATATTCAAACTACTCAAGGCGCGCTTGATTTGTTTAATCAGACGTTCAAAAAAAGCCTCAAATATGGACGAATCACATGCAAGTCCTGATGAGTCAAGTGCTTCTTGTAGTATTGTTTCCCTTTTTTTTTTCAAGTATCCAGAATATTTTCAGTTAACACTTTGCCCAGGTCTGCTCTCAGCACATTTGTACAGTAGTTTGTAGTTTGACACGCAAACTCTGTGGTACGCACTCTCTATCTCTCTGGCACACACACACACACACACACACACACACACACAAACCATGGTGCATATGTAATCTCCAGCATGCACATGATCCCACATAAACACACACACGCACACACACACACACACCCTTACCAAATCAGACTGTTACTCTTGGTTGGCAGTCCCCAGGAGCCGCCACCAAGGACCATGACACACAAAGGCACTTTGTCACTTATTGTGCAGATGCAGTTTGCTGTTGCCAGCCAGCCAGCCAGCCCTCAGATGCCATTGACTTGACCTCCTTCTCGCCCTTCCACTCCTCAGCACAGTGGTCGGGACACAAACACAACCCCAACGACCTCCACTAATATTCCACAGCCCCTCGATGCTGCAAGACAGACAGCACACACACACACACACACATACAGTACACGCGCACACACAAACACGCAGTGCATGGACACATCTGTGCAGTGTGAGCACTCGTACACAAACATAGTCAACCCTGGTCTGACCAAGCCATTGGCCTGCACAGTTTTTAGTGATTGTAGTGAGAAGAGAAACTGAAAGCATGAAATCTATTCGCTCCTGAAAACAAAAAGAAGGCAGGAGTTGGGATGTAGTGTGACCAATCTTTGCACCTTCAGTTATTGCCATTATGAAAGACTAAGTCCTCATTGGCGGGAGCTGATTATATATGTCTGTATGTCTGTTGGGGTCCTCTCCCCAAAACCTGTTTGAACAGGCACCGTAAAGAGATTATGTAAAGAGACTATTGGTTGTGAGGCTTTGAAGAAGCAACGTTAAGTTCGACACTGACCGGCTCCCGACAGAGCACAGAGAAAAGGCTGAAGAAGAAACTGGATGACGTTCATTGGATGGAAGATTCATATTCCAACTATAGGAAGATAATTATAGTGAATAAGGACAACAACAACATGACAAGCTTACCAACAGAGAGAAAAAGTAGAATTTTAACCAAACTTCTCTGAATCTCCCAGTGGATATAATGTTGCTTTCTCTCGTTATTGTTGCCGTGGAAATAACCAGTTTTACCGTGGCCTGTTTTTCTCTCGTGGCTCTATTGTGTTTCTTCTCCAGCATAAAAAAATCACAACAAAAAAAAGACTTTGGACAAAGAAGGGGACAAAATCAGTCTGTGGCCCCTTACTTTTAATTGTACCTGGGGCGGTTCAATCCTCCCCCCCGTTCCCTCCTCTACGATTTCTCACCAGACACAGAAGTGGGGGAGCAGGGGCGTTTGTTGTTTTGTAAAACGCAGAAATCAGGTGTTTGCACAATTTGTGCGGCCCTTCTCGTCTGGGACCGCCGCAAGTTAAATCAGGAAAGTATTGTTTTTAGAGATTGTTTTAGTAGAAAAAAATAATAACCTTGTTCCGTATGTTATCAACCACCTTTTTCCTCCCCTTGTCCTCCCTGCTTCTCTCCTCCTTTCAACCTCTTTCTCCTCAGTCCCCTCCTCCCTTCTTTACCTCCCTCCTCACCCGTCTCCCTTGACCCCTCAAGTGTTGTTAGAAAGTGCCCTTAAGCACTGGTCCCGGGTCTAGCGCTATGTAGCTCAGGATGGCTCTGGTTAGGGTTAGTTCAGGGAAAGCAGATCCTAGACCAGCCCTGGAGGGCAGTCTCTGGAGCCCTCCCCTCTCCCCTCTCTTCTTGACACTTTATCCTTTCCCGTCAAATGGTGCAATAGGACATTTATTTTTTTGGAAATGGGTGGGTTATTTTGTTTTCGGGGGGAAAGGCTCTGTGCCATAGATATTAAATCCAGTGCAGTCAGTCAGTGAGAGGAATGAGCTGTTGTGATACTATCTTTAACTATGGTATAAAACAAAACAAAAAAGAATCACACAATTGTTGTTATTGTTGAAGAGATAGAGGGTATAACTTACTAAAAGTCAAAGACAATTTTTCGAATAGCACTTTTTGGCTCTTTGCTTCCTTGGTAAAGAGTGGGGGTAGTTATTATTATGGGTATCTCTTTTATTTCTCTGTATACAGTTGGATGTGTGAAAAAATATATATACTGGTATTTCCATATATGTGCATTTAGGTCTGTGTTTGGGTGTGTGTGTATGTTTTGGCACATGCAGGTAGTGTGTTAACACAACCAACCTCTTGTTCTTTCTCCACACAGCAACATTATCAATAGTATATTTTTCATTGTATTCTACATTCTATATTCTACTCTAGAGACAGTATTTTTATAGTCACCATGACTATTTTGTCTGCCATCTTGACTGTTATCAAACCCAGTTGATTCAGGATATATATGAAATATATATTCAGGATATATAATATATAAATATATATAAATACACACAGGTAATAAAAGACTATCAATTCACATCTCTTGGGGGTTAGGGCTGTAAAGTGTCCATCTGCATGCATGTGCAATCACATGCACGCGTGCACACACCCACACAGACATATGTGCATACACACACATGTATGCGTGTACACTGTATGATTGTGCTTAAAAATAAACTGTCCTTACTTTGGAGAAGGAATTTTAGGATGAGCGAGGTGAGTGTTATCTCATAAGCAGGCATGTTGACCATGTGCAATATTTCTAAACAACAACAAAAAAACTAAATATTGAAAATATTAAAGATCTAACACAATGTCTTATGTCCTTGCATTTATTTCACAACACTGAATTTCTCTCGTGTTTGATCATTTAGTGTAAGTCTTATTTATCTATCCACATACAGAAGGTGTCAAATGACTGTGATGGTACTCCCAAAATTTATTGCAGTCTCAGCTTTGACTTTGCTTTTGCTAAAATGATGACGGCCTGCCTACAATAAACTCAGAGGCCTCTACCAGTAGATGTTTGTAGGTTGTTTTTCCCAAGTAAGACGCATCATCAATCACTGATTTCATTAAATAAGAAGCCCTTTATTTTAAGCGAACTTAGTTGAAGATTTAGATAATATCACAATAATGAACCTCCTGTTATTTTTGACAAAGTATTATTTTCTCATTTGCATAATTTTCAATCAGTAAAAGTACTACTCAACAAGTTTCAAAATAATGTTACCGAGTGCTTCATTGGCTCGCTACAATAATCAGTAAAAAAAAAAAAATCTGTCTTTGTAGAATAAAGTGATGCAACTAACAAGGTAAATTTGCTGATTTATCTGGGATTTTCATCCGAATACTAAATAATTTTCCCTTTCATATTTATGGTAATAGGCCTCTATACTGTGACCGATGATAAATCTTTGGCCTACATCCACTCTTAAGTAATTTTAAATGTGTAGTTGTTTTGATCTTTGAGAGCCTGTGCAGCCAACCTGAGCAGCAGCTGCTCGGAACTTCATCTCCCAGGTGTCATTGCGCGCGGTCTGTTTCTAGGTGTCTAGCAACAGCTATCAGCCCAGACAGCCGGCGGCAACCGGAGCGCTATTTCTCGGTGTGTCTTTCCACGATTATCCGCTGCCGGGGTGTTCATAATTAATACTCGCTTGGCTGAAAATAGTGGAAAAAAACCACCCTGACCCCTGCACAGAGATATGAGCGGCAGCGGGCGGCCCAGGACCAGCTCGTTTGCTGAGCCGCCAGGTGTTCCAGGAACCGCCGCTGCGTCCACCGGATCAGCCGCTGCCGTGGGGAGCAGCACAGGAAAGTCCGGGGTCCCGCAGGCCTCCGGCAGCAGCTCGTCGGGATGCTCCAACCTTAAGCTGGCTCGTAAGTTTTAATCATCCGCCAGCTTTTTATCGGACTCTGTCTGTCCGATGAATTGTATTCTGTGCTTTTACCTCAAAAACAGCTGCCAGTGTTACGTGTCTGGACCCGGAGGAAAGTCGTTATTGCCCCGGTGTAGCGGTAACCAGCTAGCCTGCTAACGGTAGCCACTTGTTTTGTGTGTCACTAGTTCTCCGTCCCGGGTGCATTCAGCCCTGCTCCTGTCCAACTGAGAGGTGGTCACTTAAAACCGGTGTAATGTCCGCTAAACTGAGGAATAATCTGATCTGTTAGGGGTAAATTACAAGGTATGGATCAGGCTGATTTCCCTGGTCAGTGTGAGTGAGCAGTAAAACGGGGCTCTGCTGTTCTTTGTGGCCAAGCCAGACTCAAGAGGCTTTGGTGCTGCATTCACGGTTCTGTTTTTTGGGTGTCGTTGGGGTCGGGGGTATCAGCTATCAGGCTGGCTCGTCTGGAGGAGGGTCGGGGACAGAAAGTTGCCTTTTCACCAAGGTCACCTGTGGGGCAATGGTTTGGCAGCAGGTGGCCGACGCCTGGAGGATGCAAGTGATGCACGTCCGAGCACAAGAGCTGGGCCGTCTGCTGGCATGCCGTGCAGTAGGTCTCCCCTGTCTGAGATGGAGTTATCGTGTGCTCCTTTATCAACGCAGAGATCTGCGTGGGTGTGCGTGTGTCAGACCAGACCTTATCATCCATTAGCAGGCAGTGGTGTGTGACTTTGATATTAGAGCCCATATGGGAGGTCATCTCCAGTTCAAAGCAGTGTGACCCTGGTTTCTGCAGCAGCTGAGAAACACCGCCGGAGGCCCCCTTCAAGCCCAAGTGTTGCCTTCAGCTGGCAAAGATACTCTTTTGGGTGATTGATGGATACATTGTTGGGTTTGGGAGTCCTGGAGGCTATTTCAAGAGGTAGGATTACCCCAGTTAGGCAGATATTTTGTGAGAGAATGATGTGATTTGACATTTAATTTGACATGAATTACTGGTGGAATTAAACTTGGACATGGAGCATTAAAGATGTTGTGTTGCCATACCAACCAGTAATCTGTCATTATGAACAACAGTGGAAGATAGTTAATGACGAAATGTTAAGGGTTTCCATTAGGAACTCCTGCTTTTATAAAATACTCCTCATACATACGTCCAGTCTTTTGCTCCAGAATGTGGTATCTTGGTACTTCTACTCCAAAAGTGAACTTTAGGGATCAAACTTTTGATTTGTATTTCTAATGATCGTTTTTTTTTTGTTACACAGTGTGGGAACCTAAACAAAAAGAGCGACTGATCAGCCACCTTATGGGCTGGAGGGGCTGGTAGATTAAGTCAGAAGGTTTATTTGATGATTTCATCAGGTGGCACTTTCACAGTTGGCCTACAAGTCTAGTGTGTTCATAGAGGTTTTGTATATTAAGATATTACACCCAAGGGAATTTTAAAATAAGGCTCACTGTTATAAATCGGAAAACATCCCAACATCCCAGTATAATTACCATGGCTGCTGTGACAGTGTTCAAGCAGTTGTTCCATTATTCACTGTCTGTGGAGCAGCTCCAAGACTTGTCCCTGGATTACATCATCACCACAGCCTTTCTCTTTGCTGTCCATCTTAATGACAAATGTTCATATTCACAAATTAAATTGAGCTATAAAATATTGTAGAAAAACATTGTTATTTTAGGGTGGATTTTCCCTCTTAACAGAACAGCAACTGTGTAATGAATCATGGTTCTTTCTTTGGGAAACACTACAGAGACAGTTTTTATAACAAAGTGTGTGACTAACACACGGATGGTGGCAGGGAAGGAAATTAGTACGTAAAAGGCAGGTAAAAGTTTCAGGTCACCTGCAAGCATGGTGACTTATTTTTATTATTATTAAAAAAAAAACAATTTTTAAGTTTAGGATAGTCAGGGATTAATGTTACATGATATATTTCATATTTGTATTCCATATGACTACTGAAATTTCTACTAAAATGAGTGGCTGGTAGAAATGCTCAGTGTTCAATCTTGTGACCAGCCGCAGTGGAAAGTCACAAGATTGTTTTTGTCCAGAATTGCTTTATGAAAGTTTTATGTAAACCAGCTTGCTGTTTACTGAAAGACATAACCACGATCCTCTGGGAAGTGGACATGGTGTTGATTCTGTTTGGTGGTAGACTGTCACATGAGCACAATAACACTAAAACTATAGAAACTTGATAGAAACCTCACATTTACACCAGAAGTTCTCCCTATAGAGTAGATGGCCTGGTTAGATTTTGGAAGATCTTGCTGCATTAAACTGCATATTAATAAGGTAAACTTAATTCTGTTGAAGCTACTTTGCTCTAAGATGTTTTTTGTGTATGAAGACAAGATATTCACATAGAAATTCTGCTTGTTAGTGCATTAATGAGAATATTTCACATTTAATTTTGGTTTAAAAAACACCAACTGAATATGGTAAATTCAAAATAGCATGTTATTTAAGGGATTATTTTCTTCTGGAGAGTTAAGTTTCCTTCTGTGAATGTCAGGTGAATGACAGGAAGTGTGACACAGTCTACCGCTGATATGAAAACACTGAACACGGACACAATGAAACGATGATAAAACAACATACCGACAAAGCTAGAGTAAGGCAACTTTATTATGATAGATTAATAACCTCTGGGAAATTTCAAGCCTGTGGAAGTCGTTTTTCAAACTGCAAAAAAATCAATGGCAACAGGAAAAGAGCCCTGATATCTCCAACTGTACTGACTGACACATCAGCAAGAAATATGTAAGAGGAGGAGCAACATAGACAGTTGGCATAAACGTATCCTTTAACCAACTGCCCTACTTTTAACCTGGAGCCCTGTGTGTGTGTCCAGAGGTTGAACCCAGTCACTGAGTTAAAGAACCCAGTGACCCGGTCACCCTGCAGGCCTCACAGTTTCAGCTGTAACAGATATCACCAGCCTGCCTATTCGCTGACCACCGCACTTCTGTGGCTGAGGACAGTTTACTGAGAGTGTGTGTGTGTGTGTGTGTGTGTGTGTGTGTGTGTGTGTGTGTGTGTGTGTGTGTGTGTGAATATGGACGTACAAGAACACCAGGACATGCAGTTCTGGCTGTAAGAGAGCCATATCAATAAGTGCATTGTCTTGTTTGGTAAACAAAGCATTAAGTATGTGGACATGGTCAGAATGACAGTGATACAGCACAATGACAGCTAGTTTGGCAAAAGGCCGCTCCATTATTTCAGTACAACAGATCAGCAGAGGAAAATGAAATTTCCATTGTTTCCAATCCTCCATTGTTACAAATTAAGGGATCCAGAACTTGGTTGCTTTTTTTAGTACTATTGTGTCAGTATGAAATTACAGAAATAAAGTGGCTTGTTGAGCAGAAAAACTTGAATCAACCTGAATTTTTAGGCTTTCTTTTCTTGTAAGTCGACATTTCAACTGCATACACCTCGTTCTCCTTGACCTGACATTTCTCCTTTCAATTCTTGCACTTTATAAAGAAAATTCAGCATTTACCACTTAGTATTTAACTTTGTGGACTTGAAGTATCAACAGTCTATATTTTGGTTTATTTTTCATCTGTTTAACCAGCAGAAAGAGGACATTTCATACTTGTCATTGTGTTATAAAGATGCTGAGACTAGTTGGACATATTACATTGACCATGAGCAATAGTGGCTGAAACAACATTAACTGTGACTGAAGAAGTTATGCCATTTTATATGTGTATATATAAGATTGTTGTGATTTACAAAGTTTTTAATCAATATGATTGGGTTCACAGGTTGTCATCAGTGTATGTGTGCGGTTGAAGCACCTCTGATTACTATCCACAGTTTTGACTGCATGCAAACAGAGAAGACCACTATGGCTTTGTGCTTTTACACCAGGTTTTGGTGAGACGAAAGTATGAGCTGCTGGACAGTATCTGTCTCATAAAAGACCTTGAGTTGACATGCATTTTGTTAGTCGAATTACAGCACTTTTTTAATCTTTTTATTTTTTTTTGCTGTGTCATGTACACAGAGAAATGCCGGCTGTAAACTTTACGGACCGAATCTTGTCTCAAAACAACATAACGGAGCTGACTGTGATGGAAGTAGAAAACAGCGATGGAAACACACTTTTGGTCAATGTGCTTTAACTACTTTTGTAACAGACGCTGGTACAGCCTCCGTCCACTATCACTCGTCGCTCAGGACGCACACTTTTGCTTTCTCGGACTGTGGAAATCTGATCCAATTTGAAAAATCCCACTTCAGAACACACTCACACAAGAATTTCGGTGCTTGTAATGGTGTTCAGTTTATCAGAGACGATGACCGCACACTAAGGTCCAATGGTTTTATTGTACGACAGACGTTTTGACCACATAGAAGATGACTCATGAACCATGTAGTCAAGACTTATCACCAGTGCACCACAAGGTTTTTTATGATATTTTCAAGCAGGATCTTTGAACTTGTGAAAGCTTTGTTGAAAGCTATCGCTGAAGTAAAAGTAAATAAGTAAATTGCTACAAAGGTACACACTACAAGGTATTATACCTGATATGTGTGCCTTCTCCTGTGAGATTGACCAGTACAGTGCATTGCCACTGGATAATGAAAGGAAATAATCCTTGTAAGGAAGGCTGTTATCACTTAAAAAAGTTTATCAGGGCAGAGAGAGCGGTTGGCCTATTTTTGGGTTCATTCCCAGTTTAATTAGTCACAGTGTCTTGAATATGAACTCTGCCATTCCTTTCTACTTCCTCGGAGGCTTCTTAAAGTTGACATCCATTCACTTGGCTGTCATTAACCCAAATATTCAAACGGCCAGCTGAGAGACGGCTGGCTGCAGCAAGTGTCCTGGGTTGAATGTCAGGGGGTATTGTTTTGGTTACATTGTGAAGCGTCTTCGTATCATTACGTCTTGTAGAAATGAGCCAGAGGGACCACAGCCTCTTTTTAATCCTTTTTTATAACATCACACGTTTTAGCACAATAAAGCTATTAACAGATTACGTGCTGTGACTTATAACTACAGTGTTTTACTTCCAATTTAAATAAAGGATATTAAAAAATAGGCTTTTGATATCTTCATTCTTACCCATGTACACACTTTAGAGTGCCGTGTTCTGAACCATAACACTATATTCTTATATCGCCGGACCTCATATTGACCCTGTTCCTACTTGTTTCCTAGGAGACAGCGGGAAGGTGACGACAGTCGTGGCCACACCGGGTCAGGGGCCGGACCGCCCGCAGGAAGTCTCTTACACTGACATCAAGGTGAGCGAGGAAGTAAAACCAAAACCTAACATAAGATCTTAGTCATCACATAAACTCTGTCCTCATATGTGGAAGTACAACTCATCTGTTACTGTAACTTTTGACTGTTGTCACCACATTGCACACAACGACTGCAGTATATCTGGCTGAAGTCGATAAGGTTGTTGATCACACCAGTGGCATTTTTATTTTTTTATTTTTGTTTTGCCAGGTGCTGAGATTTATGGCTTTCAAGGCTCACTTCATAACCTACTTTCAGTTCGCTATCTTTCCTGTGTCTGATCTGAAAATGTGACACAATTGTGTCAGTTACGGGCTGACGAAATTACATGGGATGAGATTGGTGTTGCATTGAGTCAGAGACTTGTTAATACTCCTTCAGGTGGTTTCCTTTATCACTTCTAAGATTACTTAATTCCTCTTTAATAGTGTGTATTATTGTGATACTGGAATGTCAGAAATATTCTCACCTTTTGTCTGCTGCACTTATCTTTATTTTTGTTGTAATATAATCCTTTCTTAATAATAATCTTGAGAAAAAAAATTGATCAGTCATCTAACGATTAATTATGGCATAATTGCCATTTTAGTTATAATTTCACAGCTCTGCTACAAGACAGAATGAAAATTTAACACATGCACACATTTTTAATGGCTTGACTTATTTAAAACCTGTGTACATCTAACAACAAATAATTATTATTTTCATTATCAGTCTGCAGATTAATTTCTGGCGTGTATCTTGTTCTATAAAATGTCAGATTATGGTATAACAAATAAGGGCAAGAATCATCATTTATAAATTATCAGAATTTTTCTCATTTTCATTATTTCAATCATTTACCTTGTGGTATACAGATGTTCAGATACTATATGAATGTAATATATTTGACCAATTTGTCTTTAAAGTTCAACCAAAGTAAAGAAAAAGTAACTGCTGTTGGTCAGACATTCATTAATGGAAGTGTCAGTCAGACCACAAATTATTTAGTTAATCAGTTGTTTTGTCCGTCTGTCCCCACTTATCGGGTGCAGAGGAGCCTGCACCCTTTATCACAGGCCAGTTTCACTTTTTACCGTACACATGGTGAATGAATTACAGGGGTGTTTTATGTTCTCAATAGAGTCATGTAGCCCAAAGTTTAGTTTGCCCAATATTCAGTGCATATAAGTTCATCTCACACTGCAGAGTCTCACCCTCACTTAAAAAAACACTCATACTCATTCAAAATGAAGATTTTTGTCTGTCCTAATTGTTTTTGGTTCTGTTAAGTTCATCTATCAGTTAGTTGCAGCCACTGGTATAAGGTGGCGGTTTAGCCCAAACCTGCCTGTGCGCTGGTGAACACGGCTCTTTCGGAAAACACTGGAAGGACGGACTCTTAAAGCCAAACTGTGGTTTGTGATTTTGCTATATAAATAAAATTGACTTGACTTGACTCTTCCGCTAAAACCAATATCACAATTTGCAGCTGACCTACTTTAAACATGTTGCACCAGTTTAGACACTGAAAATGAGCAGAAACCAGAGAGTTGTGATGGAGGTCATTTGAAATTGTGAACTCCATTTTAAGGCCCTCTGTTGTTGTAGCTGGACTGGCACGGATAAGCTCATAGTGTTAGTTATATCAGCAAGCAGACACTAAATCATGTCTGTGTTTGCACTTCACCTGATAAGCTGCAATTGATTTCTTCAGTCCAGTGTCTGTTTCCTCTTCTGTGAAAACCTTGCAGGTGATTGGCAATGGGTCATTTGGTGTGGTGTACCAAGCTCGCCTCATCGACAGCCAAGAGATGGTGGCCATTAAGAAAGTCCTGCAGGATAAAAGGTTCAAGGTAAGCCTGTAATATATTAATTTCCTCTTATCCTCTTATTATTGGGATCTAAACTTGTTTTGTTTGTCAGACAATACTTTTTTAAATATTATTTCCCTGTCTTTTAAAGTTCTTCACATGCTTGGTTTGTTTTCTTGATCTCCCACCTATGCTCACACGTTTTCTTGTTTTTATCCAGAATCGGGAACTACAGATCATGAGGAAGCTGGACCACTGCAACATTGTCAGACTACGTTATTTCTTCTACTCCAGTGGCGAGAAGGTACAGCCCATGCCTTTCTGTTTACTGGTCATACAAACTCTTGCTAAGTCACCATATTCACACACTGATCTCACAATACCACAGTTTCAGGAAATTCCAGTAAAACAGAGGAAATGGTTTATACATAATGCACATAAAAGGTAAGGTTACTCAGATGCAGCGTAAAAAGAAATACCCCAACCATAAAAAAGGGGAAGTAATCCATTTTATAGACTGACTAATATAGAAACACTTCTGAGTTTAATGTTGCGAAGTACATTACTGGAAACAAAATCAACAGTTTGTCTCTGTATGTATGCTTGTGGGATAATCCAGTATTTGGTGTCGATGTAATGGCATCAACATTGCTTCTTTGCGCTCCGAAATGAATGAGTACCTATAACAATGGGCAAGGCTTGCAAACTAATATTAGATCATACATATTTTAAACACAGTGATCTCTCTCTCTCTGTCCTGTGCTGTACAGAAAGATGAAGTGTATCTCAACCTTGTACTGGACTTTGTCCCTGAGACGGTCTACAGGGTTGCCAGGCATTTTAACAAGGCCAAGAGCATCATTCCTATCATATATGTGAAGGTAATTTTCTTATTTTATTACAAAGACATTTCTGTGTTGTCTAAGCCAATTTGACACTCTAACACAGTAATACAAAGCCCCATATAATCACTGTGTTATCCTTTGATTTGTTTCCATTTTAACAGTGTGAAGAGTTTATCTGTGTGTTGCTCTTATGTTGTCATCTCTTCAGGTGTACATGTACCAGTTGTTTCGCAGTTTGGCGTATATCCATTCCCAGGGCGTGTGTCACAGAGACATCAAACCCCAAAACCTGCTTGTCGACCCAGAAACAGCCATCCTGAAGCTGTGTGACTTCGGCAGGTGAGCTGCATGAACAGATAGAGTTCTCCGTCAGAGATCATGGATCCAACAACAGAAAACTCAAGCGATGTAGCGTGTTTCTATGTGCAGAGAGAACAGAATTAAGCTGATTATTATATTTTTCTCCAATGAGGTATTCAGTTTATGGCACACTGCAGGTAACAAACAGCCCAAAGATATTACGGGGCTATATTCAATATGGCAGCCTTTGACCTACCTCTTAATACTGAGTTTGTTTTGTGCAGTGGACCCTTTCACACTGGTAGATTAAAAGATTCTGTAGTCTTGTGAAAGGACTAACAACAAACCCCACAACTCTGGATAACCAGATGTTACTTACCATGTTACTATTAATTTGATTTCTTGTGTTTCCTCAGCGCCAAGCAGCTGGTCCGTGGTGAACCCAACGTGTCATATATCTGCTCGCGGTATTATCGCGCCCCTGAGCTCATTTTTGGTGCCACTGACTACACGGCAAACATTGACATCTGGTCAGCAGGCTGCGTACTGGCTGAGCTGCTGCTTGGACAACCCATATTCCCCGGTGACAGTGGGGTGGATCAGCTAGTAGAAATTATCAAGGTGAGTGTGTTTATCAGGTATCCGTGTGCGGCCATTATTTTCCATTATTATTTTTGGTAATGTAGAATACTCCTCATACGTCCTTGTATCTGTTTTCAGGTGCTGGGAACCCCAACAAGGGAACAAATCCGAGAGATGAACCCAAACTACACAGAATTCAAGTTCCCTCAGATCAAAGCCCATCCATGGACCAAGGTAAGTAAATACCTGAGGTCAAACACCAGCGTGATGGTTAGAGTTTGTTAGGCCTGTACTGTCTGAAAAGGCATGTTGAATGAATATTTGTGTCAAAGTCCTGGAATTGAGAAAGAAAATCTATAAATGTATCGAGGTACATGTATGAAAGTTTTTATAAAAGTGTTTGTTGCTATTATTTTACTTCTGCTTTTTATGACATTCTGCATTTGGTGTGAGACATATTTAGAACATTTTTGTGTGGAGGAACTCTGCAAATGTACCCGAAGCATTTATCTATATTAAGGTGTTTGTTCCAAAAATTGACATACACTACACCATTTTATTAGAACACAAGCGAACACCCGTGGATGTGTTGTTGCCCACACAGTCTAAATCTGTGAGTTGAAGTGCGTTAGTATCCTCCTCCTGAAAGTCGATTAACCCTGGCACCTTAAGAGTACAGAAACAATGTAAAACAGAGAGAAGAGGCCCTTCAACATTTACTACAAAGCTTTCTACTCCAAAAACTGCATGCAATTGCTTTTTTAGATGCTGAACACTTCTATAAGGGGTCATAACAGACAGTTACAGATGTTTGCTTTGTGTTTTCTGTCTTATTTTAGGTTCCACATTTACCCCACGTTTGCTAAAATAAAATACTTAATGTTAATTGAACTTTAGAGTGTCATGCTGACGTCCAATAGATAATAGAACTCAAACAATTGTACAATTTAGCTTAAAGGTAAATGTACCACCTCTTCATATCAATGATACTGGGTATTTTTGTCTTGAAAAAACCTAATTTATTACTACACAGCGATTTACGTTGATTCTAGAGATAGTTTAATGTGGAGTTCAGATATTTAGGCTTAAAATAAAACCCTTCTTGCTCCTCAGGTGTTTAAACCTCGCACCCCTCCAGAAGCCATTGCTCTCTGCTCCCGGCTGCTGGAGTACACGCCGGCGTCACGGCTCTCCCCACTAGAGGCCTGTTCACATGCCTTCTTCGACGAGCTGCGCCAGCCGAACGCACGGCTGCCCAGCGGCCGAGAACTGCCGATGCTCTTCAACTTCAGCCCCACAGGTACATACAGATACTTATCTTAGCACCACAGTGATCTCTAGTGTCTATCCAAATAGGGTTTATTTTTTATTATTATTAATTAAGGAGGAGAAGTCAGATTTCAGTTTTTGACAGATTGTTCAGTTGTGTGGAGGTTATGCTCAATGGTTTTGCTAAATACAATCAGGTGGTGTTTCTTGGTTTGTTTCGGACCAACGCTGTGACCTCATGCAGCCTACACCATCCTATTGTTGTGTGACACTGTCCTCTTGATATATGACTCATCATTAAATAAAAACCCTTCTTTTATTTTCTGCAGAGCTGTCAATCCAGCCCCAGCTGAACTCAACCCTCATTCCTCCTCACGCTCGCTCTCATACAGCTGCTTCCGCCCATGGTGGGAAACTCTTATGTTAATGTCATTATAATTTTATTGTTAATGTTAATATCAGGGTTCTGTGGTGGCAAAACCATACAGTTTGGTGTAAAATTAATACCATTTTTATAACGTACTCACTCTTAATTAGGTAGTGAGTGAAAAGTTTGCAGCAAAAACAAATGTATCTATTTTATCTATTTATCTATTTTAACAGGTTATACATTGTGTCAAAGGTCAAATCATTTTGGTTTTGGTTCTGACAGTCCTGTAGGATTATTCTGGGTTGAAATAAAAATAATTTTAAATTAAACAGTTTGGCTGATTGGATCCTTATACATCCTTCCACCAATTACACAGCAAGCAGCCAAAGCTATACAGCCAATTATTTGACATGATTTATTCTATTTTAAGACAAAATTATTAAAAAAAAAAATAAAAACAGTTAGCAGTTCTGTAACCATAGAAGTAATCATTTGTCTAGTCTGGTAAACTGAGTATTTCTTTGAGAGTAATGGGTGCGTTTAACACAAGATGGCAGTATTAGACATTAAATCAATAATATTTGTCATGAACTGATTAGATGTGAAATATTGGTCTCTTATTCAGAAATGAGAGATTTCAGTGCACGCAGTGTTCAATAAAAATACTGAATGTGTACCGTATTGGCTCAACTCTAAGGAGAGCCTGATTATAATCAATTTTCCAACACCTGGTGCACAACACCTTCAGAGTCCATGGGCTCGATCTTACACCCGGTGCAAAGCGCAGCCCTAGTGTCCATGACAGTCTCCAACTAATGCAGTTGTCATTTTTGACGCCCAGCACCCACATTGTTTAAATAGCAAATGTACTTGACCAACAAAAACCTGGTCTGAAGTCACTGGCACAGTATTTTCCGGCTGTTTAAAGGACTTGTGCCGGTGCACAACGCACGTGAACTGTGATGGTTACACCCACAGAGACGCGCAGCAGTCCTCCTCCTCTGCAGTTAAATATTAAATATTTATTTAATATTTGATGGATTCCTGCTGTTCCTGTAGATGATCCTCAGCAGAAAACCATTAATTTCTCCAACTTGTCAAATCCGCCATTTAAATAGCAATGTACCATAGTGCAAGAACACCTGGTTTTTACAGGGAGATGACACTCTAATTGGTTTAATTCATGTTATGCCCAAAACGCATTTATGATTAATCTATAGACCAAGTACAACCGCTTTGCACCTAGATTATTCACCGTTTAACTAGCAAAAGTGGATTTGGACATGTCCTAAATGCACTGGCACCATGCGCTTTAGACCGTGCGCTGTACATTGTTTAAATTGGGCCCCATGAGTGCAAAGATAAGATAGTTCTCACATCTGAAGCCCTCTGTCTGATAAAAGTGAAACATGAAAAACTTCCATTACAATTTAACTTAAATTCCACATTTGTATATTTTCCCCGAGCATGTTTCAGAACCATAATACATCCATGGCCATCCATCAACTCTTCTCCATTCAAAGAGAAAATCTGATGTTGTGAA
Organism: Lateolabrax maculatus; assembly: GCA_031216445.1. Lineage (NCBI taxonomy): Eukaryota > Metazoa > Chordata > Actinopteri > Acropomatiformes > Lateolabracidae > Lateolabrax > Lateolabrax maculatus. Next base: position 4,520,148 of record CM062218.1, read on the forward strand.
TATGTAATTGTCTAGGCCTTAAATGTATAACGACCCCAACTTTTTCAAACGTATTTCCAGAAAACAATATTGTCTTGGCTGGTACGATATAATGTGCATTGCTGTCATGGCCCTTGTTTGCTGGACTGTTATTTAACACTCGCTGTCCTTTGTTTCCTCTTCTGTCCTTCAGATGGTACCGGGTCAGATTCATCTCAGCACAGTTCAGTACCAGGATCTCTTAACAGCATCTGAAGCAGCCTCTTACCTGCCTGCCTACCTGCCAGCCTCACCCTTACCTCAGATACACACACACACACATATATACACACACACACACACACACACACACACACACACACACACTACCGCTTTCCTCCATGCTGCTTGCTCTCCTCTTAGATGATCTGTTTTTTGTACAGTAATTGCATTGAACAAACAAACATTAGTTCTTTAGCTGCCAGGCTGAAACTACAGCAGGAGATTGTTACACACACTCGGGGTGGTATGTGAAGGTTCAATAGTGGGGGCTGGTCCTCTGTAATATAATCTTTTTTTTAAATCAACATTTTTCCTTTTTCTTCTTTATATTTGTTTATTTATTTGACTAATTGAAAGCATCATGTGATCACACATTTTCTTCTCTATAGAGTTTTGTTTTTTTCCACTTAAAATTATTTTTTTATATTCTGCAGTATTTTTGCATCCCTGTTAGTAAAGGGTGAACTGCACACTGCCTGACCAAGACCAGAACTGACCCCACATAGGTCATCAGGGTAAAGGAAATTTTATTCAACTCAGGGCAGGAGAGCGGATGTGGGAACTGATAAAATCCTCAATCCTCCAGCCACATTATCTTACCAAGCCAGTCTGATGTTTAGGTTTAAATTAAACCTCCAAGTCTTGTTACTTTATCGGCCCAAGTGGTGGGTAGAGTAGACAAATTCCTCAGTACCAGGTAGCAGTTATCAGTGTTTGGTTGGAGGTGTATTGGATGCCCCTTACATGAATCATGGTAGGTGGCTTTATTTATACAGACTAGCCTAGAAATAACCACCGCTTCTTGTAGCCATCTGTTTTTTTTTCCTGTTCTAGAGGGTTTGTCTGGTATAACAGTGAAATATTTCTCTAAAAAAAAAAAAAACAGTTCCCCTACCTGTCCACAGTTTTAAATGCACCCAACAAGGATGATGCTTTTACCCGTCCATAAAAATATGGGTAATCAATCATGGATTTAAGCTTTTATTAGTGATTTTTTAAATTCATTTCCACATCAAGGAGGGCAGAGGTGTTCATTTGTTGGAAAAACAAACACGTCAAACTCTTGCTTTTGTACATCACCTCAGAAATTTGTTTAGAATTGTAAATGTCAGTTGTGAAGAAAGTGTGAATGTGGTGCTCAGCTAAAGCAGATGAGATACTCATCTAGAAAAGAAGCCTTCTGAAATCGAGCAAACAAATTAGAACGATAGTAGTGCAGCTAGTGGTACATTAGTGGAGGCTGCCCAGTGTGCTGCTTGTTCTCTGTCCTACCAACTAGTTAGTTGTGTTCTCTTGATGATTAGATTAAAACCAGCAGCTCTGGATCATTACAGCGATAGAAAACTTAGAGGCTCACTTAATTCATTATCGAACGTGGATGTTGAAAGTTGTAGAGGTCAGTCGGCGTTTTGTATCACATCAGTGCTTCTTAAGGAATTTACTTGTTGAAGAAAATAACCAAATTTACGCCCCTTTTACCCATCCAAAAATGACAGCCTTCACCGGTTTCTCTTGTCGTCGAGGCCTCTAGTAGTTGCAGTTTACTGTGGAGGAAACGGCTTTTCTTAAAGGTTTGTTCCACCAAAATTGGCTAGAAGTTAATTATTTTCTTTGTTTTTCATTTCAAGCTTTCAAAACAGAAAAGAAAACTGGGTATTTTTAAAGGTCTGAAATTGTTTTAAGATAAATTATTAATTCTAAAGCTTTGTATTAGTATTTTAATATGGTAAATATAGTTACTTGATGGCTCCCCTTTACAATTTACTGTTGACCTGTATTTATATGGAACAAACAGGCTGCATTTGCCAGATTTGATTCCTTATTAAGTCTAGAATGTTATAAAGGTGTTCCTCTAAAACCTGTAAAATCCACTGAAAAATATTGGCAGATTAAACACAAATGCTGTCTTTAAAAAAAAAAGTAACTTTTGGTGGAATTCCCCTTTAGCTCTAAGCTCTCTCCTGTCCTGATGTTAGTGTAGAAGAAAATGCCTTGTACTTGAGCAGAGTGAATGTTGGTCCTCGTGTTGATTAAATGCAGCAGAGAAACTAAAGAATGCTGGGGCGGGGAATTAATGTTTTATTAAACTTGATGGGGAATGCTTACTGTCGATTTATTTATTTATTTGTTTTTGGATGAGAGTTGGATGTTATAGCTGAAGCTGCTTCTTTAGGAAAGTGTACCTTCATCAGTGGAGATGAGAGATCAGTTTTTATAAGTAGAAGCTTTGTAGAAACAATAATAACTCGGAAGGATAAATGGACATTTGCTTCAGTTCATTAGTGCTGACATGTACACAGAAGCAAAGCATAAGGAAGATGAATGGAAGGCTAAATGTGAATAGTAGTTGAACATGAATTTCAAACAGGGGAGTTCCTGTGATTCTGTGTTCTTGTACTTCTATCTTTGTGATGACTAATTTGAATTTTACCCCATAAGAGTGTAAAAAGAGCTAGAATTAGGTTGAAGTCAGAGAATCTATTATCACAGCCGTCATCCTCTCAAATATAGAAGTACAAACGTGTGTGTGTCTGACCATATTCAAACCTGCAGTCTGAACAGCCAGTGTTTTAGGGATTAGAGCAGTCAACAACACAGATTTCTATTAAGCAGTACAGACCACTTGAACGTTTGTAGTATAGTATATTTGATACTATTGTACCATGCCTCCACCTGCTGTTTTTAACTGCAGCCATTTTTGTTTCGAACCTTTTGTTTTTTTGTTTTTAAACATAAGTGAATAGCTCTGACGAGCCCTAATGCGATTTGAATTCCACCACACTCGGCACATTCACGTTGATTTTATACGAGGAGAGTGGAGAGCATTTTTCATTCTCTTTCCCACTCCTCCCGTCTGCTTCTGGGTTTCAGACTGCTAACCTCCCAGTCCCGTGGGCGACTGCCGACCACGTTCTGCTTTCTTTGCTGCAAAAGAGTCCAACCAGCATGTTTGATTAAGTCTGCCTGGTGTGTCACACTCAGAGCTGTAAGACTTTCTGTGGCTATGAAAAAGTGTGAAAAAGCTCCACCCAGCTATGGAAGGAATCAAACACGGCTGATTTTTCTCTTCTCCAACTTCAGAAGCCATTTTTCCCCTCACTCTCCTGTCTCCTTCTATTATCGCACGTGTAAATATCACTGATTTTTATTTTCCTCTTTTTATTACAGAGTTGTTTATATCTCATTTCCCTCATCCTGTCAATGGAGCAGTCTTAGTTTGTGCATTTTATGTAAATACATTTCTTTTTTCACAATTCAAAATGTAAATACTGCAAAGAAAAAAAATCTGCCTACTTCTCATGTTTGTTGATGATCTTTCTCTCTCTTTCTTGTAGTCCAGTGAAAATAATGAAGTAGCGAACATCGTAACTCACCTGTCCTCACTGTCAGGTCCTCTGTGGGACCACTTGAACTGTTAAATGAATATTTCAAGGGTTCTGTTCCAAAATGCTTTTTATTTTCACTTTGGGTGAAAAATATAATCGCCTAAAAATGACCGGACCACTCTAACATCCAAAGGACAGAGGCATGTCATGTTGGCTCATTTGAGCTATGTGACAGCAGCATCTTGGGTCTGAATCTGGACAGGGATGCATGACAGTGCTCTCTCTAACCTGCTGATCTATATCTACTGTTGATCTACACAGTATAATAAATACAAAATGTTTGTAACAGTGACGTTTGTTTTACTTTTTTAACCATGATTACATTTAAAGAGGCTGCAGATTCTCCTAGAGAGAGCTGTTCAGTCATTATTAGACCAGTTCTACAGATGCCTACCTGTGCCAATTATAGTGAAACATATTCAAGATACATTTCCAGTTTTCTTTTATTGTTTTCTTTTGGTCTTGGTAACCTCCCACCCTTTTATTGTACAGTTAAACAATCACCCTACAGTAACCAGGAGGACAGAGGAAACACAATCACACTCAGGTGTGAACTCCGATGCTGAAAATGTGTTCCGTTTGACTAAAGCTTTACATTTGCAGCTTTAAAATGATAAATTTAAGGCTCAAAAACACACTCCAAAACAGCAGGTATAAAAAAAAGAAAAGACTGCAGTTTTAACACTGGATGCCTGCAGGTGATGCAAGTGTCATAATCACATTAGATAAACCTTCCATGCCTGTACATGCAGACATTGACATGCGCACGTGTGTTCTTTCTTTTCAAAACCGCCTTCATTACCCACAATGCAACTCGATTGCGTACAAATGTGTTATTGTAGTAGCGCCTAATGTAACTTACAGAGGTTTCTGAACACTTCTTTCTAACTCCAAGCCCCAGATACATTTGTTTTCATTTTCATATTAACTAATCGACACCAACCACAAAATGCTTCTTTTCTCTCTCCAAATATCCAGTAGAATTCGTTGCAGTTTCCATTCAAGTGTTGCTCCTGTTATTTTTCTTGCCTGTAGGTGGTGCAGGTGAGACTTGAACTGCAGGTTTTCTTCTTCTCATTTTGGAACAGAACTCTATTTGTGTGTTGTGGCAGATTGCAATATATTATTACTGCGCAGTATTGATAAAAATGACTTAGCTACAGGTCACTGGCATTTTCAGAGAAAGTGCGATGTCTGACTGGAGTGATCTCAAAAGTGTTTAGTTGGAATAGAAATCACATGATGTCCAACTAGTACTCATCATGGGCATTTTATATTATGTGCTGTATGGCATTCAGAATTGCTGCTTATAATCACAAGATGTCAGAAATAGACATTTTTATGTTGTGACTGCAGAATGAACCACCTATCAGCTGTGTGTGTGTTTGTGGCCAGGCAACACACAGAAATGTTGCATTTTCAAGTGAACTGAATCTCGTAAATTGTACTTTTGTTTGTGTTTTCAAATTCTCTAAAAAAGCAGTTGTGTTAATATAACTTCCCTTATTTAAATGAAGGAGATTACTGCATCTCTTTATAAGTTGACATGACACTTTTATTGAATTTCTTTACTCCAGCGCTGTTTTATTTTGGTGTCATTCTGCCCTGGTGTGATGGAGGGATAAACAGAGGAAGAGAGAGAAAGAAACACAAACCTGTCTGTCTCTGTTCTGTGTGTGTATGATATGGACTCATTTACTGTAATAAAGTGATGAAACTGTGTTTAGACTGTGCGCATTGTTTCTCTTTGTAAAGGTGGTTCCTATCAAGTTTAGTTTCATACAGGCCTGCTAGATCCTGTATGTAATTTAATGTGCAAAAACAAACTTCTTTACACGTTAAGTTCTTTGAACAGATCCAGTAACATCATGTTCATCTGCCGTGATTTATTTTGGCAGAGTTTGACTTAATAAATTACTGTGAATCTACGAACCTCTGCAGCCGTACATAAATGAATGACATGTCCACGTCTCCTTGATTAGAGACTGACCAAGTTCAGGAATATGTGTCCTACTTGCTTAATACTCAGATTTAAGTTAGCAGCAGAAAGTTGTTCTCACTATCCCTAAATTGCTGCTCTCCTGAACACCAAACTTGAAGTGATGATGCAACTTACAATAAAATAAATAGTTTTCAGTTTCAAAAAATATAGACAGACTGCTGTAATGGAAATAGTATAATCAAATATTTAAAGATGTATCTAAATGGCCTGAACACTGTGAGTCATGAAAGTCCTTACAAATTACAATGATATAAATACGTGCTATAACAGTAGTTTCTGAAGATGTTTAACTGCGTCTAGCAGTAGACCAGAAATTAAGTTTTTGTTAAGGAGTTACTGAGTTTATTTTACACTATTGGCTCTTTTACTTAGCCTCTTTTAACCAGCAGAACTTTAGTCTGAGTTACACATCTACAGCTATGCATCCATGCAGCAAATAATGAGAAAATAAATATTTCAAAACAGAAATGTAAGGTCTAATTGAATGTTTATTTGATTTGATTTTTTTTTACTTTTTTGCCGAATTCGTATGTAAGATGTGGGAGGAAACCGAAGCGCACAGAGGAAACCCACGCCAACACAGTGAGCACATGTGTACTCTTCACAGCAAAGGGGTCAAGGTCCAGAACTGAACCCTCATCTTATTGCTGCGAGGCCGCAGTGTTGAACACTGAGGCACCTGTGTGGCCCTGATTTTTTAATTTGGATTGATTTTTTAATTACTGTTATAATTCTAATTTAAAATGTGGGAGGAAACCGTGGAACACGGAGGAAACCCACGCCAACACAGTGAGCACGTGTGTACTCCCCACAGCAACGGGGTCAAGGTCCAGAACTGAACCCTCACCTTATTGCTGCGAGGCCGCAGTGTTGAACACTGAGGCACCTGTGTGGCCCTGAGACCTGAAGTCCTGCGTCATGTCCAGGTCCAACTCTCTGTGCTACCAGCGTCAGTTCAGCTAGTAGCACAGACCTGGACATGAAGCAGGACTTCAGGTCCCAACAGACCTTTTTCACACACAGAGATGTTGACTTGAAAAAGGTCTGTCCCACCCACCCACCCTAAGACTGCCAATGATGACTCTTGGCAGCCTTATTTGAAGCAGGCCGTGAATGGTTTGGCCATTACCCTGCAAGTGGTTTTGAAGAACCTGATAACACTGGACTGCTTTTGTGGTGTTACCAGGTGCTGTTTTAGAGTCTCAGTGATACATGAGTATATCACTGGATCCTGTGACAGAAGGCTCGTGCTGAGAACCTGTGCGTTTATGGTCTTCTTGCACAGGGCCTTGTGCACGGCCTTGATTGTCTTTATTAGACGGCGGCCACTTGGCTGGACAGAAATGTCAGAGTCCTGGATCTCTGACCACAGCATCTCACTCAGTGTAACAATGGTAGATTTAATGGCATCAGCGGACAGATCAACAGACAGATTTTTCCAAATCTGGTTAACCAGCGCCGACACCACAATCACGCAGCCTAGTTTGTCCCATTTACAAACTGAGTGTGCTGTGGCCTCAGATGCAGCTTCATCACTGCGATCAGCGATCAAAGCTTTGTCACTGAGAACTGGCTCATCAGTGGTCAAAGCTTCATCGCTGAGAGCTGGCTCATCAGTGATAGAAGCTTCATCGCTGAGAGCTGGCTCATCAGTGATAGAAGCTGGTTCCGACACGGGTCTGAAAGTGTCACTTTCCACTGCCATGGGGCTTGCTGTAATTACAGGCAGAGTTATCACTACTCCCTCAATCTGCCTGAGAGTAACAGTAACGTGGTCCCTCTTTGACCTGTGATGTCGGGCCTGTCTGTTGAGCCAGTTCCGCAAGAGCTTCATGAAAGCATCCACTTCTGTCTTAATCTTGACCAGAAATTGCACCTTGCGTTTCTGGTCAAGTTTAAGATGGTGGAATATGACATCACTCAGCTGCTTTGCAATTATTTCATGCTGGCCGCTGGAAATGTCACTGGAGATTCTTTCATAGAGGCACGCCTCTGTACCCTCTATTGTCTCTGGGGGGATCATGTCCTCCACCAGACATTCCACACCTTCACTTAGCAGCTCCAACGATGCTTGGTCCTTCTTTGGTTGGAAGCAGTCAAGGATGCTCCTCAGTTTGTCCACAGTGCTAAGGATTGCCTCCTTGGCAAATTTGTGGACAAAGAAGGCCTTGACCCTAAATTCCACCCGTTTCCAGCATGATGGCATGGAAGATTTGGCCGCTGATGCAGACCCTGATCTGGGTGTCCCATCAGTCTCCAAATGAAATTCTTCCAAAATAACGCTGACAATCTCAGATGCTACCCGGACTGCGTCCCGCGAGGAGCTGGACACAGACACGTCACAATTATCTGAAATGTCACCAGTATATCCTGAAACAATATCATCGGCCTCTCTCTCCAGGATATCCTTAACTGCTTCTATGGTCATAGAGACGAAGCTGTCCCCAGAGGAAACTTTTTCCCTTTCATCCTCTTTCAGAGGAGTTACAGGGGTCTGACATGACTCTCCAGTATCAGTCAGCTCGTTGTCCTCTGTCGACTCTTCCAGCACTGCAATGTCCTCATCCAATTGAATGTTTCGACTTTCCTGGTCTGTCGTTCCATTATTGGGGGTGCATGTCATCTTTGCTGCGCATTTCTTCAGGATTTCCACCACGTGTCGGGTTATGGCCTTTAGTCTGCGGCTGGAAGGTTTGGAGACCAGCGGATCCTTTCCATCGCTGCTACGGGAGTTAACTCTCTCGGTGACCTCTTTGACCACGAGATCTGCCAACTCCCGGGTGCTCTGGCAACGGATGTCGTCCGTAACACCCATCACCTCTGACAAAGTGAGTGAAACAGTGTCACCCAGACACTCCTGGACTTCCTTTTCGGATACAGTGACGCTCTTGGGAGAGCCACTGGATCCAGAAGAGCGTCTGGATGATTTTGGAGGCGTTAAGTCACTCCGCTCTGTCAGTTTACTGAGTGCCTCGTAGATGTGTCTGGATACAACCTGAATGATATCCAGACACATGTCCGTTATGACACTCTGTATTTCCTTGTCAATAGACCCGTTTTCCAACTGGACCCACTGTACCGCCGTCAGCCTGTCCAGGAACAGCTGGACGAGCGGACGAAGAGTCTCCGTTGTTGCCAATGGAAGGACCTGATCCATTTTCTCTCCTTTGTTTGTCTTATTCATAGTGTCAGCTGTTTGTAGTCGCTGGGTTAGTCTGTGTAGTCGTTGTGTAGTTGCCGTGTTAGTCTGTGTAGTCTCCGTGTTAGTCGGTGTAGTTGCTGTGTTAGTCTGTGTAGTTGCCGTGTTAGTCTGTGTAGTCTCTGTGTTAGTCTGTGTAGTCTCCGTGTTAGTCTGTGTAGTCTCCGTGTTAGTCTGTGTAGTTGCCGTGTTAGTCTGTGTGGTAGTTATGTAGTTGCTGTGTTTGTTTGTGTAGTTGCTCTGTTTGTCTCTGTGGAAGGATGTGAACATGCTCCTGAAAATCCGAACTAAATTAAGTTTGGATTTGGGTTCTATTTATACCCTCAGAGACCCGGAATGCTGGATTGCCTTTGATTTTTGAATGATGTCATGCATTACATCATCTTCAAAGCACAATGATGTCATGACATTCCAACATCTTAAATTCAAAATAAGAAGAATTTAAAAAATAACAATTTAAACAATAGGAAAATATGAATATAAATACATTAAAAAATAACAATTTACTGACTTTTAAGATAAGAAAACAGGGAAACATAAAACATATAAACAAAAATGACATTTTGTACAGCATATCATTTGACACAATACAGTGGGAAAACATTTTTTACAATAAAATAAGTTACAATACAATACTATCTAATAGTTAATTAGACACAATAAAGTACAATTGCATAGGCTTTACAATATGAATCACATGAAAAAGGTAAAAGTATTATCAGTAATATTAGGATAGAAAAACATGAAAACAACAAATAAAATTAAACAATTAGATAATGAGATTCATTATTTTAATTATTTGAAAATCACAGTATCAATTGTCATTAAAATTTCAGGTTTAGATTTAAAAAATGACAGCAACAGTCATGCTGTAGTGTTGCCATAGCAGCCACACCTGCTACACTCAGCTTATGTTTATCCTCAGAAAGAGAAAAAGAAACATTTATACAAGGAAACATCTCCAAACCTGTGGTGACATACAGTACACAAAAGCATCAGCTGTGTGTGTGTGTGTGTGTGTTACCCACTTGGCTAGCCTGAAGACAAAAATTACAATTAACGTGGAGTTTGCTCGCTGGTGAAACTCATTAAAAACTTGCTGATGGCGATCTCAGAGCTCGGCAGGATTTACACAGAATGAATTGGACATCACATAGAACAAGATACGAGAAGAAGAGTTTGACTCAGGAAAACCTACCTCTGTTGTTTGACCAGCGCGTGCACGCACGTACCTACGTAACCAAGCCGAACGTATTCACACGCACGCACACACACACAAACATGTCTGTATAGCTATCCTTGTGAGGACATTCATTGACATAATGCATTCCCTAGACCTTTACCCTAACTTTATTAACCATCAAAACTAAATGCCTGAGCCCAACCCTAACACTTAACCTTAACCTAAACTTAATTATAACCTGCACCTGAAAGTCTTAAGTCTTGGAAAGTCCTCACTTTCCAAAAATGTCCTCACTTCCATGGTGTAAAACTCAAACTGGTTCTCACAAAGATAGCTGTATAAGTACACACACACGTATGAATGAATACTGCCACATGTGCATTTATAAACAGTAGTATATATATATACACGTAGAATAAACTCTATGTTTGTGTTAATGTGTTTGAATACTGGAGTCAGCCTATTTTTAAAAACAAGTATACATTTTTAATTGTAGAACGTGAACTCCCGCTCCCGGCCTGCGGGGGCGCTGCTCGTTTCTCGGACCGTTTTTAAAGGTGAAAAACCTTCTTCGGAGTTTCCTCTGGCATTCAAAAAAGAGACCGACGATAGAGCGAAGAGAGAGTCAAATCTCGAAGGTAAATCCGCCTTTAAATGAACAAATACATCACTATTTCACTGTTCCAACTTATTGTGGTGTCCTCTAACAGCCATGTGTGTTTGAAACTGTTTTCTTTACATCGTATTTTCACGTCGTGGTTTTAGTAGCTCGGAGTCACATGTAATCTTAGCTTCGCCCGGCTAGCAGCGTTAGCCGGGCGGCGCCGGTTGCCGACAGGCCCGTTTGGACGATGCTCACAATTTAACCGAGACTTTTAATCAACTTCTGCTTCGAAACAAAGACAATTTTGTGGCCGTGGCTTATCGCAGTCGACTAACTGTTAGGTTACAGCTCATCAACAACACGCAGGGTATTTCTAGAGCAGTATAATGTTTGAAAATGTGATGTGGGTGAATCGGCTTCAGAGACCGTACGAGCAGCCAGTCCACGCAAGTTGTGTTGTTTAATATTTGGGATTAAGTTTACAGTCACTAGTTTAACGATATTCTTAATGCTTACGTTAGTTTAGTTCATATTGCTTCCTTAAGCTCACGTTGAGGCAGTTTGATCTCATACCACCCCATGTTATATCGTAGTTACTGGTACACAAATAAATAAACAATACTGTTAAATGTTTACATGTTTAAAACTGTTTGAAATAAAGGAATATCCTGCAAATTGAGCTGTTAGATACTCTGAGTTGCCAGTTTATTTTGTACACATGGTTAAAACTACTACAGTTTAACAGTCCTGCAAGAAATCCTCCCGCCACGAAAGTTATAATGTTGAAACTTTATGTTCATTTTGACGGCTGCAGTTTGTGGTGCCATGGAGATGTGTAACATAATAGTAAGAGGTGTTTCTTACATTTAGTCTATTATTGATATAAATATAAATGTTGTGGATAAAGTCTGTAAAACACGTCAGTACGATGCATTAAAATTCAACAGCACTGGATCAATTGGACAGAAAATGTACAGGCTTCTATGTTGAAAATGTATTAATGTTAATTGATCGCAATTTTTCAAGCAAAAAAGCAAAACATTCTGAAATTGTAGCTTTTAATTGTAATTATTCACTGCTTGTCTTTACCTTTTTTTGATAGTACTGTATAATATCGCTTTTGGACAAACACAGTTTAAATACTGAACTTTATGCTTTAGGAAATTGTGGTTGTATCCTGACATTTTATAGACCAGATTATTAACGTCTAATGAAAATGTCTGTTAAACTAAACAGCACCACAAACTACAGCCTCCAAAGTGAGTGTAAACCATCACCAGCACATAATATGCTGAATGTTATCTACGATTTGGGGCCATCGAAGTTGCACATGTGGATAATCTGTGGTCTCTTTTTGTCCTTCCTGCAGGTCAAAATTGAGGGCCATGGCTCGTGGGCAGCAGAAGATTCAGTCCCAGCAAAAGAATGCCAAGAAGGCAGCAGAGAAGAAGAAAGGTCAGGCCGCTGACCAGAAGACTGCAGCGAAGGCCGCACTGGTCCACACCTGCCCTGTCTGCCGGGTAAGTACAGCGCTGTGCTGCCAGATGTTTCCTACAGTTTAATACTGATCAGGTGTAATTGTAAGTTGAAGTATTTCCACACCAAGTGCGCGATACTTAATGTATTCTTCAAGGCCTCGATGATATGACAGCTTTTATTTATTTTATCAGGTGTATGTGTTTTAATTTGATTTTTTTCATTTTAATTAAATACTACGTCACTGCCTGTCACATGTGCCACAGTTGGAAAACATCAAAAGTATGTTGAGACATGATTGACAATTTTGTCAAGCAGTTTGAGATCTACTAAAATTAATTATTAAAACATTCTTACCTATTGAACTAAATGTGGCTCTAGTTTGAAATCCAAGGTGTCACAGTAGAAAACACCAGTTGATTATTTGACACCTCAAGAAAATGTCTTATGCTGTAGGGATGCAGTTAACTGTTATTTTCATCAGAAAAGAGGGAACTTTATCCATCTTGAAGAAAACTTTTGTGCGACAGTTGCAGTATAAAAGTAGGAAAGGGCGTTAGAGTGTATTATCTTATTATTATTTCATATGACAAAGGAAAGTAGCAAATCCTCGCATTCAAGTGACTAAAATCTGAAAGTTTTTCTTAAAATGATGATAAATTAATAGACTTATCATTTCAGGTCTAAGTTGTTACCACAGGAAAAATAAAGTGAATTGAAACCATGATTCTCCTTTTTGTTTTTCAGACACAGATGCCTGACCCCAAGACCTTCAAGCAGCACTTTGAGAGCAAACACCCAAAGTCCCCCATGCCTCCTGAGCTGGCAGACGTTCAGGCATGAAGAACTGCTGACTGGACTGGACCTCGGTAAGGCCGACCGTTCTCTTTCCTCTTAAACTGCTGTTTTTATGAAACCTCTCTGTTTGTAAATTCTACGTCCTTAAAGATTTGGTGTAATCGAGGTGCAACCAAAATAATATTAGAAGCTTTTTAAATTTCACCAAATCTTTTTGTACAATGAACTAAAGTAAATATATAAAAGAATACTTTATTGAGGGTTTTTGCTAACTCACTTGGTGTTAATATTTTCCACTTATAACCATAAAAACTAAAAGACAACAAACTGTTGCTTACAGATACACAATGACCACGGACTAAACGTTGAATCACAGCGCCTGAAGGATGACAAACACGGGGACCCGTCAGTATTCATGGACAGCGGGTTGGGACACTGGGAGGGGGTGGATGTGCTGTGTATGTACATGTGTGTTTGTATAAGAGAAAACCATAACGAAGGGGCAAAAGTACACCAGCACCCCATTTTTATATTTATTATGTACAAATACCTTGCTATTCCAGATGGGGGAGGGGACCAGCAAGATTGCCTGCTAACACTGAATACAATTATCTTGTGACTAATTACTGGGGGATGTGATAAGTCAGTGAGGAAGGTAAAAAAAAAATATTTTTGAATGTATGACTAGCTAACAGCTGGTTGTACCTAGTTAAACACTGTCATCCAGAGGAATAGATGGCACATTGAAGGCCCCTACTATAGATTGCATCACTCATCCACAATGGACGTGGCACTGCTGTTGGGTTCAAACCTTCTAACTCCAATCCTTTTATTTTCCCTCGAGCAGAAGGTATACACACGATGTCGCTATCAGTGCATACCCCACCCCCCAGAAGATAAAAATAAGAGTTTTCATGATAATTGGCCTCTTGAAATGACTAAAATCCCCTTTGTGTAATTTCAGAATTTCTGTTTGTTGATGGGAAAGTGCAAAATATTAGTTCAGACTGTTTTTGGAGATTGATGGTTTTTGTCCAGACAGACTCTACAGCTATGCCTCCACTGTGCTGCTGCTCCACACTCAGTAACACCTCACAACAGTACCTCACGTTAGAACCACACAGCAAGTCTCATAGTATGTTCTTTTTGTTTCCATATCCCTCTACCTTTTGCTCATTTCGATGTCGTCCCCTTCGGGCATGTTTCCCACCGTTACCTTGGCAATAACATCATATTTGTCCCACTTCAGTTAAATCAGGACACGATTTGTTTTGAAAACTAAATGCAAAACATTTTACTGCTAAACCTCCTAACATACACACAACTCTGTGCTCATTTATGCTTTCAGCTGTTGGCAGTTTGGTTGTTTATTGATTTGAAGAAATTGTAAGTAGCCCTAAGCACAGAGTTAAAGAAATTAGTTCAGTAACTGCCAAAATGATTAATCTCTGTTCTTTTTGGTTCTTCATATATTCACTGCAGGCAAAACTTCACTAATTTGCTTTCACTGTACCCTTTTCTTTTTTTACCCTTTTCAATAAATTGAATAATGTATTTAATGTGACCGGTCTTCTCAGCTGATTGTGTACATGACAAGATGAAAGATGTGACGTCCACATGGATTGCAGTGTAATTTGTTTTTATAAATCGAACATGATATTCTGAGGATCGACTGGAACATGTAAAAATGAAGTTTGTTTTATTTACACTGAGACCACAAGTCAAGAGAATGTGAATAGTATTTATTGATTCAATACAATTTGACATTTTCTCTTCATATAGACTGTGTTGCAACAAAAGTAGTGCTGTTATTTAATTTATTTTTGTAAAAACAAAAACAGGCATCACTAATGGCATGTTCTGCCATCCAATATCATTTGCCATTTAAACCTGTCTAACTCTGTATTCATTTGTTAAATTCCACAGGGTTTGTTGCTGTAATGAAATAACATTTGTACTCTTAAAAGTTGGCAAAGAAGTACTATACTATATGTTTCAGGTCGAAGGTATATTCATATAGACTCAGCAACATTTCTCACATTAAGGCAGAATAATCTGGCTAAGGACCAGCTGACAATTTGGCATAAACAAATACCCAGAAAATGCTGTAATAAAAAAGAAAAATCTGTTAAATTAAATTTCTGGTGCCTTTGTCATCCAACCTCTGCAGAGTTCATGTCTGGAAAAAAAACCCATCCATGTAAATTCTTTGGTTTTGGAATGGACTGGCTCTCATAGACACCCGCAGGTCTTAACCACCATGTTACGGTGTTTCTTGAGGATGACGTTGTTGTTGTCGTCGTAGAAGAGGACGGAGATGGGGCTGAGCTTCGTGGGGGCGCAACACGCCTTAGGAACCTCGTCAGGCTTTAGGAGGTGGACCTGCCACGAGAGTGAAATACAGTGATATTTACAATTCAGGTATTAACCAAAGCCTTCCTCTTACACTGAGCAGATGTGGAAGATATACTCCATTACAAGTAAATGTTGTGCACAATCCAACTGTATCAAAAGTACTTATTATGCAGAAAAATGGCTCCTGTGACTGATATATCTGAAATTATTAGATTGTTCATAATGATGCATCAGTGTGTGAGCAGCATTTTCCAGTTGTGGCCGCTCGAGGTGGAGCTAATTATAACTACTTAATATAGAGATTTAATATTGGTCCAGTGGTTCCCAACCTCAGGGTCGAACCCTCCACAGGGTTACAAGATAAATCTGAGGGGATGGAAGGTGATTAACAGGGTAGGAAAGAAGAACAAACTTAAGTTTGACATTTGACCTGTTTGGACTTCAGTTACTTAACTGAAAGCATCAGAGAAGTTTAAAGGGGAAATCACTCTTTAGTGGAACTGATAACAACTCATGACAAGAGGCCCAAACTATAGACTACTCTTTGTAATGGCGTCACCTGCCAAAAAGACTGGGAACAACGGTTCAACATAGTGAAAATTATGATGAATAAAATTATACTAAAATGATTTAATGTAAAACACTTATTTTACGTAAACATTTTAATAAAAATCAATGAATAGGAAACCTCTTCACAGTTGATTTTAGTGCTTCTATTTTATATAATATTTTTATAAAGATTCATGATTCATACCTGCGAAGAAGAACGATTGCTTTAAACTGCAGTAGTAGTAGATGTGTGTCCTATTTGTTTAGTGTTACATGTTGGTATTCATTTTGAGAGAAAAAATATGAATTTTTCCTTAAAAATATTGATATAAAATACAAGAAGCACTAAAATCCAATATGAAGATGTGTTATTATGCACTAAGTGCTGTAATACACTTCTCATATAATAGTGTGGTATGCTTTTATCTACTTTTGGTCCTTTTTAATGGAACATCTCCATGATGGGATGAGTGTGTGTGTGTGTGTGTGTGTGTGTGTGTGTGTGTGTGTGTGTTATCACTGTACTGACCACTTGCTGGATGAGGGCGTGGTTCGTGGCGTTCATGCAGGAGCCCAGAGGGTAAAAACACTCTCCATCACAGTAGTACGCTGAATATCCAGTGGGGGCCAAAACCCAGTCCTGTGCACAAGAGGAATATAGAAACAGGGAGGAAGATTATCTAAAGCTCTTATCTAATTATTAAGAAATATTACTACCATAAAACATGACATGTGATAAGGAAAGATCTGTTCAGTATCAATATTGCAACTTCCAATAAGCCACTTTAACTAACTAAGTAAAAGTAAATTTGCTTAAAAATATACTTAAAGTACCAAAAGTACTCATTATGCAAAATGGCTAATTTAATGGATCGTATTTAGTGGTGCATCAGTGTGTAAGCATCACTAATGTTGCAGCTGTTAAAGGTGGAGCAAATTTTTACTACTTTATATCCTGCTAGGTAGTGTAATCTATAAAGATTTATCATAGTTTATTAGTTGATTTATATTTTGTATTAATAATCTGAAATGTAACTAAAGCTGTCAAGATACTTATAGTGGAGTAGAGGCATAAAGTAGCAATAAGAAATCCTCCACTGAGCATTTCTTGCAGCTCACTAATAAAAACTTGACTGTAATATAAATCAAGAATCAAAGGAGTTGAATGGAGAAGCTGACCTTCCATCCCAGGTCACTGAAGCTGACGTAGAGTTCATGTTTTTTACAGGGCTGACCTCCACTGTTGGCAGGACTCCGATCTAAACGGAGAAGAGAAGTTACAGAATGATTTCCTTTGATAAAAGTGATCAAAGTGAAAATGATTAAAACCATTAACTTTTCACACCAGTTTCTATAATTTAAGGTTTTAAATTGATGAACTTCACGGCCACAATCAAGACGACATATCTCAGCAAGGTGGCGTTCCCTTCAATTTCATTTAACTTACTTCAAAATGTATTATTAAAATCCACATAATAAAAATAAATGTAATTTCTTTAATTTAGTCATTTCTTCATAGATTCCCACATAGGAACCTGCTTAAGGAAATTTTATATTACCAGATAAATGAATTCAAAATCCTTAAACCTTGTGAGACAAAAACACTTGGTGAGTTTATTGAAGCAACATTAAAGCAACTAATTCAGAGCTGTAATCCCACAAAGAGTGGACGCCTGGAGCCTCACTGTGGATGCTGGGGACCGGGAGGTCGTATTTGGGTTTCTTCTTGCGGGGATGTGGCTTGACAGCTCGTGGCGGCCGACACGGGACCTGATTCTCCCTGAAGAAGGTCACCATGAAGGGCTGCTTGGAGCGAGGGCCCCTGCGTCCCACCAACCCGATCCAGCCTGCAGACAGGGAGCGGTCTGGGGGAGGACACACACATTTCAATGGACATTATTGAAATGCAAAGTGAGGTAACACCAATTAGGAGAGGATTATGACGGTCCTGTGGTGTTGTGTAGCCCAGCGGTGCACCCACCCTCCTCCGTCTCCACATAGAGACGTATGCCCAGGTTGCTGCGGGGGTGGAGGAGCCAGTGGTTGCAGGCCGAGGTGACGTCAAAGGCCAGCCAGCCTTCCTGTCCTGCAGGCACCGACTGCATGTCCAGCAGCACCAGCTCTGGCTCTCTGAGGCAGATATAATGGACATTTGGTCAAACTGCTAAAGGTGAAATTTTGGACTTAGATCCAATTAAAAAAAAATCTTTTTCTTTTACTCAGAAACTTTTGAATAAAAGCAAACAATTACATTTGGTTTATACTAGAAAATACAAATAATTTAAGAGCAGTCAGAGGTTTCAGATCCTAGGTTGCTATAGAAACAAAGGTAAGCACACACCTGAGACATGTTTTGAAGTGATTGTACAAATTGATCATGATGGATAATACGTTCTGAACATTTGATAGGATGTTACAGCCCTTCAGAATCAAAGCTGGTTTTGGTTTTGAAAAACGAATAAAGAAAATGTAAACTGGAGATAACCTGTGTCTGTTCTCTCGCTGGATCTCGTAGACGGAGATGTGCAGGGTTCGGTTGGCCCTCTGGCCCATCGTCAGGGTCTTATAGATGCGAAACTCTGCTGCAGTCACCGTCTCGCCCTGAGGGAGGGGGGTCAGATCGAAACGAAACTCCTTCCAGTATGGACGAGGCTGCAGGAGGTCGCGCTCCTGCTCCACTGCAGAGAGAGAGAGAGAGACATGTTTCTGTGTTTTAGACATTTCAGTGAAGGCTTAGACCAACAGACATGTTTTAATATGTCATAAACCTTTTCATTTATTTTCTACTCCACAACATTTTGACAGCTGTAGTTACTAGTTAATTTTCAGGTTTTACATAACAATATATAAGCTTTTAAAATAAAATGCATTGTTAATTGACCGGTGCCTCTGGCCCCTAAATAAAACAGTGTCTCAGGTTTCAGATGTCTGAGTTGTTAGCAGACCCACCTAAGAGTGATTCTCCCTCTAAACTTCTCAGATGGTTTCATTTAAACAACTGTCTAAGGCCCAAAGAGGTTCAATCATCCAATCATTCACAAAACAAAGACTACAGAAAAGTCCCACAAATGAAAACAGATTTGTGCAGAACTTTTTACTCAAGTAAAGGATCTGAATACTGGTGCACGGACTTTGGACTTTGATAGTCAAAATGTTTTGTGAATTTAGAAGAAGTTCAAACTACTGGCACTAATGTGAGACTCAATCTCACTTTACTGGATGTTCTCATCCAGAGCAAGACCAGTAAATAATTTAAAGCAAGTAGTTCACAGTTCAGAGCCGCAGCTGAAATGATTTGTCGGTTAATCAAACTGTGAGGAGTTGTTGCTTTTCTGTATTTTAAACCTAAAATCTTTGGGATTTGGAGTGATGTTTGGCTAAAATAAGCAATACGAAGGCACTACCATGGGCTCTGGGAAATTATAGTTGGCATTTTTCACTATTTTGACTATTTGACATTTTATGTACAAAGAGAAAATAATTTAACAGCAGATGATTAGTTGATAATGAAAATAATTGTTAGTAACAAAGCAAGTGGAAAAGGTCAGCTGTGCAGAGAGGATGATGTGTTCGACAGAGAGGCGTGAGAGGAATCAGATGGGAAAAGGTTTAGTTTAAAGCAGATGTAAGAGCAGAAAAGTGACGACAAGCCGCAGAGTGAAGGTGTGGAGGGGATGAGATCGCCGGGACATGAGTCAGAGAAGAGTAAACAAAGGGAGGAGTATTCAGTCCTTCTCTGCAGTAAACCAGCAACAATACAAGGCCTCCGCCAAAGTAAAAGTAAGAAAATACGTATGAAAAGAAAAAGAAGTCATATTATATTATATTATATTAGTGATGATTATTAGTGATGCTTAATGTAAAAGTAGGATTGTACTACTGTAGTTTCTCAAGGTGAAGCACGTTTTAACAATTTCATATACTGTTGTGGATTTAATCTACAGCAATAGATCATATTATGAAGGAAAATACAACATTTCTCTCTGAAATATCGTATATAATAAGTGTTAAGTATTAAATACTTATTAGATATATATAAGTATTAAGTAGCATAAAATGGAAGTACTTCAATGAATAGTTCAACATTTTGGGAAATATATTTATTTACTTTCTTGCTGAGAGTTAGATAAGATTAATACCTGTCTCATACCTGCAGGATACATATCTAATATAAAAGACAAGCATCAGTACTTGAGTAAATGTACTTAAATGTAATGTTACAGTCAACCACTGGAGAAGTAACGCCAGCATTTTTGTATTTTTTTACGCCTGCATCTCACTCACACTCCACTGAACAGGACGAGAGGAAGTGCCTTGCTCAAGGCAGAACAACTGACAAACGTTTGATCGAAACCAACAGAAGCAACTGACACACGTCCCCAGGTGGACGACCTGCTGAAGAACAAGATGTCAATGAAGAGCGAACACACACCGTCCTTCAACAAATCCAAACATGAAACCGTAACACCAGCGCAGTGTGTGTGTGTGTGTGTGTGTGTGTGTGTGTGTGTCCTTGTGAAACCCCACACGGACACGAAACAGCTCTGGTCACTGGGGTTTGGCGCACGCACACACGCACACACACACACACACACACACACACACAAACTGAATGCATGGTAAATAGAGATACTAAGGACAGGACACCCCTGATGGGTTGGGCGTGCTCATATCAGCACACACACACACACACACACACAGCAGTAATTAGAGACACTTAGTGCCCTGAACCGCAGCAGCTGCTCAGCACACACACCACTAATTGCAGCCCTGCCTGGTATTTTTAGAGTCGCTCCCTCCACAGCAGTATTTTCATCTCGCTTCGGACCGTTTGCTTTTTTTTTTCAGTGTGTGTCAGTGGGGCCTTTAATTCTAACCAGCTGTGTCTTCCCATTACATATGCGTAGGAACACACACCCATGCCTGTTTGATTCAACTTATGTGAACTACACACACTGATTAGATTAGTGACAGAAGTAGAAACTAAATATATCATATCTGCAGTGACAAATGCAAAAACTTTATGGAAAACATACGAGTAGGAAAACTACAAGATGTGGAATGACTATAATTCTTCGTGTTTTAAGTTGTGTGCAAATACACAACTGACCACTAGTTATTTCTTGTTAGTAATTTCTATTTGATGAAGTTCAAAGGTTTTCACAACTAAATTAAAGCTTCACCATTTGAAAGGAAACACTGGCGTGCGCTGTAGGTCACTATTAGAGGCATGAGTCACTTTTGAGTCACCTTTGTTTACAAAATCGTGGTGGTTTGGAGGATGAATGGCTGTGCTTTTTTTTGCAGTGTTGACTGATAAATTTTAGGGTGCATTTTCTTCTCCAAAACAGAACAGGATTTCGCAAAAAAGGAAACCCTTCATTCGACGCGAGTTCATGAAAGACCCCGAGCAGAGAGAGGAGAGGTTTCCCACGGTGAACTGGGTGCAGATCACCATCCCATTCCAGAGGAGCTGGAGGAAGGAAGCCATTCAGAGGAGGATGTTTAATTTTTTTTGGCTTTGACAGATAGGCATCAGTCAGGCTCCTGTGTGGTTGGGACGGGAGCACAAACACTCACACAGGATCTGGGTGGCAACGTTTAACAGTATTTCTTATACTGTATATTTAGGAAACCAATTAACAATTATTTTCATTATCTATTAATCTGCTGTTTATGTTCCTGATTAATCTATCCATCATTCCGCCATCACAAGTTCCCAGAGGCTTCATACTGTTTGTTTTGTCAAACAAACTGTTGTAAACCCAAAGATATTAAGTTTATTTTCATAAATCAGATTTATTTGAGTAGTAATGAATAAAAGACTGAATCCCTGCTCGGAAGTATGACCAATTATATCCAGTTACTTACAGACCACATCATTAAAATTCACTGAATGTGGAAAATTTAATCAAATTTAGAGAATCAATGACTCCCTCTTCATAAGCACCACTATTACAGGTTTAAAAGTTTGAGACCATTTTTTTTCATTTTAGTCATGTTTTTTTTTTATCTTTTCAGAAACTTCTTACAATAAAAACCTCCATGGGAAGATGTAAACTGTTCTGGTTTGGTTTACTGATACCTCCATCCCCAGAGATCTTCTCAGTGCTGGGGCGATTTTGCGATGCTCAGCCCAGTTTGGCTGCAGCAGCAGCGGAGCGAGGCTGGTGGATTTAGGAATGCTGGGTTGAAATGGAAACCTACCAATATAGTTCGGCCATACTGACATTGGTTTTAATCCTCTCTGTGGGGGTGAATGTTTGTGGAAATTTGCACAGCAGAGAAACCAAAAAACGGCCACACTGACACGTCACTGTCGGTGTCATCAAGTTCACACACAACACTATAAAAATGTTCTCAATCCAAAGGAATAGTTTGACATTTTTCATACACTTATTCGCTTAGAGTAATACCGCTGCCATGTCTGTCTGTTAAATATAAACAGCAGTCGGTGAGCTTAGCTTAGCACAAAGATATAAACAATGTAACATATTCTGCCTGTTAGCACCTCTAAAGCTCACTGACTAACATGTTATATCTCGTTTGTTTAATGTGTATAAAAACAGAAACTTAAAAAAACAACAATTTGGGGTTTTATGTGGGGTTGTTTGTGGGACTGTCTCTAGGAAGTCACTGCCTCCGGCCAAGAAACACTCAGTTGCGAAACAAAATATAACGTGTTAATTAGTGAACTTTTACGACGGTAAAAGTTCACTAATTTTTTACCCACCACAGTAGGTAAAAAAAACCAGACACAGAGACGGGGGGGTAATATTCAGAGAAAAAACTACGAGATCTACGAGAAATTTACAAGAAAAATCTCACAAATTTACAAGAAAAAAAAAAGATTTTCTCTGCGATTAAAGTCGCAAATTCCCCCGGCTCCATATTATTATTATTTTTTAAACTACAACGGTCCTAATATGCCTTCATAAGCTTTAGAAATGCCAGTAGACAGATTTTGTAACTTTAGGGCAGGCTAGCTGTTTCCCCCTGGCTTCACATTAAACGTACAGATATGAGAGTATCAATCTTTTCATCTAACAACCAGCAAGAAAGCATATTTCCTGAAATGTCAAACCACGCTTCTAAGATGGAAGTGTGCTACATCCCTGCATGCTTTTATTTTGGAGGCGTCTTTGCTCACAACCAGATCACCTGACTTTATTATGGTTATTTGGATTTCCATGGACTGGTTTGCTCACCCAGGTTGACGAAGCTCATCACCGTGTCGGCCTCGCTGACCACCGTGCCCAGGGGCGGTGTGTGCGTGCTGAGGGTCGGCGGGGCTGCGTGGTGGACCTGAGCCAACCTTTCTGCCCCCCCAAACCTCCCCATGCCAGGTCCATTTACAATAATTTCATTCCCTTCATCCTCCCCATCGGCCGACATGGCGTGGTACAGGTCCAGCATGAAGAGGGGCGCGGAGGAGGGCGGTCGCAGCGGCGGGTGGGGTCTGGGTCTCCCCGGCAGACCCAAGATGGACAGGATCTCCTTCTGCATCTCCTTCTTCTCGCGGCCGCTGAGCCGCCTGAAGCTGGAGTGGACCACGGCCTCGGCCTGCTGGCTCCACAGGGAGAGAAAGAGCAGGAGCAGCAGGGGCAGGAGGAGCAGGGTCCTGGGGTGGAGGAGAGGCCGGTGGGGTCTGGAGGTGGAGGTGGTCTGCTGCTGGGAGACGCCGCCGCCGCCGCTGCTGCTGCTCGTGTGCTGCTGTTTCATCTTGCTGCAAAGACAAGAGAAGCTGTGGGAGACGTCTGAGGCCATCGGCTGCTTGAAACTTCTTCTTCTTTGCTGGCAAACCAAAGATTTTAATTCTCACTTATAATCGTCTGCACAGGTTTTTCTCGACTGCAGTTTCTTCCCTCCAGTGTTTGCAGACTGACAACCACAGTGTTTTCTACTCGCTCCAGTTTGTCCCCTGACTGTTTGTCCTCCTGTTTCAGAGTCACAACAGACAAATGCAGCGCTGATTTATGCCTGATGTGTTTAGAAGAGAGCTGGCTCTGGACGGGACGTGTTTACCGCCTTAAACTGCCTCTGTTTATCTCTCCCTCCCCCCTTGCTTTCCTCTCTCCCTCTTCTACCTTCTCTAATCTTGAAGAAAAAGAAAAAAAAAAAAACCCTCCTCACCCTCTGATCCACTTCTCCCTCACCTCTCAGTCGTGCAGCAGTAGAAACAGAGATAATGAGAGTGAGGGCATAATTACAAGCTCACAATGTGTTTTGAATATAGACAAACAATGCCTTCATGGAAGATTGGTCTGCGCTTTGAAGTTGTAAACTCGGAGGATGGAAAGCAATTTCAGTAAAGAGCAGGTGCCGCACAGATTGGAGGGAGGTTTGAGAGCTGCGTCATCAGGTTTGCTCCCAAATCCTCCCTGGCCTCCCGAGGAAATGAAGTTCACACCTGCAGCGAGTCAACGTTCAACCAGACACCCCATGAGGATCGCCTGCTGCGGAGGAATCACCGCTGGAAACTTTTATCCGGTCATCCTCGAGTACTTATTCATCCATTCAAGGCCGCTCCCCACCCACACGTCTCTGGGGTTCCAGATGTCCTTCTTAATCCAATTTTTCTTTTTAAATCAACGATAACTCCAGGAAATTGTTTCCTGATTGTAATCCTCGTGGGAGAGGCGCGAGGCGGTTTCTTCTTCACTCCTCAAATCTTGTGCACACTCTCAGCGCCTGTCAGGAGTGTGTGAGCGTCTGGAAGCAGAGCTGTGCAGCAGGCGGAGAGCGTCCCGTGTATGAAGCTCAGAGAGGAGAGCAGTTGTTCATGACCAGGAGGGAGTTTCCCTCCCAGCCTCCGCCTCTTGACCTCTTTCAAGTCTTTAAACTTCTCTCTCCTGCTGACATCTCGTCGTCACCCCTCCCAGTGGTCTCTCTGGGAGACCTCATCTCCCTCTCCCTCTCTCTCCCCTTCTTACCTCCACCCATCTATCTTTTCATCTTCTCATGACTGCTTCCTTTCATAGCTACTCAACGTTGAGTCCCAGGCGGCCTGGCGGGAAGGACGTCCAGTGGCCTGATGCCCTGTTTAATAGCAGCTCTACTCACAACCGGCGTAAGGGATTCAAAGCCAAACATGGATGTAAGATTTCTGCAAACGTAAAAAGTATGGAGCATTAAAACTGACAAAAGGCCGTAACAAGTTATCAGACAAGTCAAAAATAGAACTTCAATCATTTCAAAAAGAAATATACTTCTTTCTACTTTTCTTTAACCTCCAGTTTTGTTAGTTTGGGTTTAATCTGAGAGGACGTTGAAGCCATCTTTCTTCATAATGATTCATAAGATTTAGATGTATGTAGTATTCTTGACTTATTTCATAACCGTATTTCTACATTTTGTCAGTTTCGGGCCTCCATAACTGTGGGCACATTTGTCATTTTGGATAAAAAAAAATTTTTGCCGAAGTTAGAAGCTCCAACATCACTGTCATAGCTGAGGTTTGGAGCTGAAACAAAATGCAAAAACACAAATTTGAACTCAAATTATGTCTGCCGTCGAGCTAACATTAAACAAAAACTCCGAACACTTGGACTCTGAAGTGGCAGGTCTTGCGTTACACTGTGCGACACCATTTCCCGTTGAGCCTTTCATTAGTTTACTGAGCTTGCCCAGCAGTGAGCCTAATGCAAACACACTCTGTGCATGTGATGTGTGTGTTTAAACCAAAAGGATTTGGAGGGAAGAAATGACTCAAATATAGTAGTGAGGTTCAGCCCTGTGCCAGCCCGTGTTTGTGTACTCTTTTCTTCAAAGCGGCCTGGTACTTGTGGTCACTTTGAAAGGCATGAATAACACTGACCAAACCAAACTGACCGCGGTTCATTTTGTCATGGCCAAAAGGGCGAGTCCGAAATGCCAGGAATTAACGCTCTACCCATTTTGTTTTTCTTTCCTCTGCACATCTGCAACTTTAGGAGGTTTTTGTCTGGAGAGATAATGGTGAGAGGAGGACGAGAAGACGAAGAGGAGGACGTGACAGGACAGAGAGGGAGTGGGGCGACAACAAAAGAAGGGAACGGAGGGCAGCTGAGTACCATATAAACCCAACTAAAATGAAAAATGACATTCCTGAGAGACAGAAGTGGTGGAACAGAGTGAGGACTGTCATCAGAGGGAGAAGTCCGGGATGACAGATGGACTGCAGGGAGGACGGGCGTAGATGGATTGAGAGTGGACAGAAAATAAGAGGAGTATGTGTACACACAGCTGCAGAGGGTGGACTCAGACCTCATCATCTCCGGTGGAACCACCAAATAAACAGGACGGAGTTATTTTCAATTTCTCCCTCTCTGTCTCGCACAGACACACAAACGTGGACTGGGATTAAAAACTTAAAGTGACAAATCCTAACGTGAGACAGAGCGGAAGGGAAACAGACATTTCAAATTAATAAAATGACTTTCAACCACCACCACCACCTCCCCTGTGTTTACCTCCTCTCTGTCCACAGAAGTGAAGATCCAATCGGGTGTGTCCTTATCTTTTAAAGGATAATTACCAAGAAATGTCCGGTCGCTGCACACGAGTCTGTGGTCTGCTGTCAGACGTGAGTGTATGTAGGCACGCACATGCACACACGAGAGAAAAGAAACAAAATTACATCCATTTAACTCATTCCAGCCTGTACAAAAATTATAATCACATAAACCCTACTTATAAAAAGTCCTATGTAAGGATTTTGTATGTGCACACTGCATGTTAAAAAGTGATTAGATAAAACACTAACAAAATTAAAATTAAATCATAAAATTGCTACAGATTCTTGACTTGTGTAAAGTGATATACTTCAAACCACATCAAGTTCTTTTTAAAATGATGGTTTATTAGACTACTAATAAAAGAAAACCAAACTAATAGCTACCAAACATACAGATAAGCAAATAAATAATAATACTAGATGGACTCACGGATGAATACGGCTCAGATCAGCATGATATGTGAACCAGATATATTAATTAGTGGAAACAGGATGAACTCCACATGGAGGAGAGCTTTGGCATCAATCTGTGAAATCACCTTAAGGCACCGTTCAACAGCAGAGAAACAGGTGAAGCCAAAAGGAGATTATTGGGAATAATTATGAGGAATTATTAATCATTTTAAGCAATTCAGATATAAAGGCATCGTTTCACCTGGAGCTTCAGAGGATCAGGGAGGACGGCCTTCCTGGAGCTCTCAGGCCTCCTCAGACCTGTTCGACCCCGCGTGGCGACCCGGTCTGAGCCGAGTCGGTTATCCCTTCTCTCTCTCTCTCTCTCTCTCTCTCTCTGTCTCTCTCTCTCTCTCTCTCTCTCTCTCTCTCTCTCTCTCTCAGCAGGCATCTTCACACATCCAAACCTTGCTCGCTGTGCAGGATTCAGAGTTTCTGCGGTTCTGTGTTTGTTGAATTAGAACACAGGTGTTTAACAGGGTTCCTGCCTAAAAATGTTTTTTTCAGTTTTTATCTGTTAGAAAGAATGTGGCTGTGAGGAGGAGAGAAGACACACACACACACACACACACACACACACACACACACACACACACACACACCTTCCCTCTGGGGCGCAGGACAAACTTCAGTACTTTCATTTGGTTTGTTAAACGTATAAATGAATATACACTGTTAATTGTGCATTGCAAAAGTCAGTTCTTTGTCCTCCGTGTCATAAGTTCACAACGTGTGGTGAACTTTCCTCAGTCCACATCCTGGAATGTGGGAGTCTTAGCGTAGTTGGAGTCTTTGATGGAAGCCAGAGATCAGGGGACATTGGCCCCCGCTCGGTGCCTGGGACGGCCTGTGAAAGCAGATTGTAATATAATAAAACTGGCTTAGCTTGTCTGAATTGACACTCTTCTTCCGAATTTCTCCAGCCTTGTCGTAAATCGAGAGATTGACGTTTTACTTTGCATTGGGGACCTCCAGAGTTCTGATGGAGCATGTTCTGGGACCCGAAGGTCATGTGAAAGCAGAGGTTCCTGAGAAGAGTTTACTAGTTCTGGAAAAGATTTAGAATTCTTCCTCATAACACTAGAAAAATCAGCAATGTGTGCACCGGGGCATGCATCTTCACATCAACGATAAAGCAAAGAATCTCTGTTTGTGTGCATGAATGTTCTTTGCGTTTCTTGACAACCGTTCATCCGATCCCCCCTCACACTCGCTGGGCGTATTGTTGTGGACCCAAGGACTTGCACTGTCGAATCTGACAATTATTTTGCTGCTGAATGCTTGATATACTAACGGTTCAACCAAACTCTTCTTCATCTCCCTGGAGTCACAAAGCATGAGCGGACAGCCTACAGCAGCATTTTCCCAAACCTCCCTTTGTGCTGCATGTTTTAGATCTCTCCCCGCTCCAACACAGCTGCTTTAAATGATCAGCTTGTTATCAGGCAGCTTCCTCACGAGTTGATCATTTGAATCAGTTGTGTTGGAGCAAAACCAGGAGCCAAGCAATAGACCTGTTGCACTAATACCATTGTGCTGCAGATTACACACAAAAATACTGTCAATCAAAAAGAAATCCTGTAAACAAAAACAACAATCACTGCACTGCATTTAAGTGTAGAAATGTGTACATTATGTGTCTATAAGACCACATCAAGTAGAATTTTTTTCATGTATTCAGTTTATTATCAAAGAATAATAAGAAAATCAATATGTTCACATTTAAAAAGCTGGAACTAGTGAATTTCTTTTCACTTATCTTTAAAAATGATTGTTGCACATTCATTCTCTAATATTACTCATGTTCACACACACACACTTTCACAGAAGCTCAGATATGTTGAGCACAGATCCACAAATAAGCCAAACAAATCGAAGACGAGAAGGTTTTACTGCAAGCATATTTTTTAATACAAAAACAGAACAAAAAATTGTTTATAATTTTAGTTTTTTGTTTTACTTTTACACAATTGACTCCTAGTAACACCCCTCCCTCCCTCCATGTTCTCGTCATCACACTGAGAGTAGCACAGCATCAAAAGGTGGCGGACTCGTCTCCTGCGCCCCGAATCCCCTCGGAGAGACAATAAATAAATAAAAATCACCTTAAGATGTCTTCTTTCTTATTGTAATTTCATTAGTTTGTCATAAACTTCATCTCTTACACTGAGATAACACAGAGACAACTGGGCCCCGTCAGCGACAGGACATTTGAAAAAAAGCCTAGAAGAAGAGACGCTGGGGAGGGACATGAGGGAGGAAACCCGCTCTCATTGGTCCACTCGTCCCAGGGTCTCCTGTCATTCATATTTGTAGTTCTCTCTACACATAAAGGGCAAACCCCTTTGGTCATGGTCTGGGAATTGTAGTCATTAGCAAAAGAGAAAAAATGAACAAACAAGGCTGCCACTAGAATCCGGGACCTAGTGAATAATGTAATGTTACAATGAAGTAGAAACACACTTTACACACAAATAATGTCAAAGAGCGGAGCGGACAATTCCTTGGTACAAAAAGTCACAATTTCTTTAACCATAATACTAAATCGCTCTCCACGAATGGTGAAATGACATGAAACTGAAAAATAAATAGATTTTTCTTTCAAGCTAGATAACAAAAGTACAACTGGATTATAAATTAACCAGAAAACAACGAGAAGAAAAACAAAAGGACATTCGCAAATTAAAATTTTTGCATACAGTGACTCAAGTCAATGACCCCTATCATTTCCTGTAACGATGACACACATGACACACACCACCTTGAGTGTGTGTGTGTGTATGAGAGAGAGAGTGTGTGCGCTGCCGGGTTGCTAAGGGCAACACAGTGTAGACATTAAGGTGGAACTGCAGAGGAAGAGACAATTAGTGCATGCTGGTTGTCGAACTCCGCGAACACGGTCATTAACATCGGGTTAGGTTACACGTGTCGTATATTGTCAGTAATGTGCTGTTAGTTGAGTGTGTCACCATAAAAATAGTCCTCTCTATTGCCAGTTTGTGATTTCTGTGTGTTGGATTGTTACGCCGGCATGTGACAAAACCGCACCGCCCTTTGCTGAAATGCACACACAAGGCTGATCTTAACGTTCCAGCGGTCGGGAGGAGTCTGCTCTGCGGCGTTTGAGTGTGCGAGTGTTTGCCCTCAGCTGCAGCAGCACCGTCACCGTCACCGCCACCGACCCTCTGAGTCTGAGGTTAGCCGGTGTGTGTGTGTGTGTGTGTTTGTGTCGGACGGCGTTTGCCGCCTACGGAGCTCTCCGCACGTGGTGTCTGATTCTGCAGATCTGCTGAGGTGACGGGTTTTTCTCGTCAACCAGTCCGGAGGAAGCGACATGGCAGTCGTTGCATATTTTCTTTTTAAACTCATCGTTGAGGCATCTGGCCCACAAGCCAAAATAATAACCCGCAATTCTTTCTTTTTTTCCTGAATGTCATTTGGGCTTTTTTCTTTCTGGTTTTTGTAGTCGTGGTGGTGCGTCCCACTCCCTACCCCGCCTCTGTGTTAAAATGTGGGTATTTTTGTGTGTCAGTGTGGTATAAAGCAGTTTAAAGACTTTCTCTGTTGCTCTGTCTGTCGGGACAGAAGAGTGTTAACACAAAGTAAGGCAGCATCACGTCACGTCCGTTGGTGTTTTGGTTCCACGCTGGTGGGGAACTTTTGAAAGACGAAGGAGGAGACTGGAAGGCAAAATGGGGTCTCTTCTTAAAGGGGAAAAGTCGGTTTGGACCCCACAGACTCTGGCCTGGGACTCCCAGACCAGAACTTTACTCCTCTTGTTTTTAGTCTGTTTATGAGACCGAGGAAAGAGTGAGAAGGAGATTCACTCATTCTATCCATCTCTTTCTTTCCCCTGGAAAATATCCGTCATAGTGCACAAATTCTACACAAGGCCTGGGGATGGACTTCAGATTGAACAGTTGGTGCACCCAAAATGGCCGACGACAGCAGTCCACCCTCTGTGAAACGGGGGAGTAACAGTTCTGCTCCAGTTTCTCAGGGGTTGGTGTTATTTCCTCGCCGCCCCGGGGGTCTTTGGGCTTGGGGCCTTTTTTGAGATGGTGGGAATCTTGGATGGTTTGGCCCCGCTACCGGGTCGTCGTGGGGTGTCCGAGGTGTCCGAGCAGACGGAGCGAGTGTCCTGCAGCTCTGATGCGTCTGAGGCATCGCTGCCGCGGCGACTGCTGGTTCTGCTGCCCGCCCGGCTGCCGGCTCGGCTGGTCGGACCGCTGGCGGTGGATGCCCCTCGCTTCGGATCTAGCAGGAAGATGGAACGGAGGGAGGAAAATAGTTTAAAAGTGCAAAATATGTCGTGGTTTTGTTAAACGCGGAGCATTCGTTTCTAAAGAATCACACTTCGGTTTAAAGCTATTGTGAATTCAAATTTTAATTAGCCTAATACATAAGTTTATGACCAGACACCTGCACAAACAACGACACTCCCACCAGCCTCAGCTGAACTTTGTGTTTTGTGCTAATTAACAAATGTTACCATGCGGACGTTAAAATGGGTCTACTGAACAGACGTGACCGCTGTCTCACCGGTTCGTCCTGGTTTGCTGGCGTGCGTCGCTCCTCCGTTCTCTCCGGTCAGCGAGCCTCGGCTCGAGTGGAACGTCGGCCTCTTTAGTTTGGACCCCGACGTCGCCCCCTGCAGGAGCACACGGGAAACATCAGCTGAGGATAACTTGACTGTGGCGGTGAACGCATCAGAAACATATCAGTACTTTAAACACTACATGATCATATTACTCCTAAACAAACAAACAGCACATCACATACACATGACACTGGACAAAAAGAGGCATACAAACAAATATCTAACAACCAATTAAAACTATACACACAACTATACTTACAGGTTGCACTAATTGATTAATTGATTGTAAAGATCAATTAATCAACTAATTGTATCAACTCTATATTAAACAGGTGATAAGACTGGGCTACAAAATCTGAAAGAAAATCTAATTTGAAAAGTAAAATTTTTCTGAACTGAACATTATTTGGGCTTAAAAAATTTTCCAGTCAAAATTAAAACCTTGCATCTTCAAAATGTCATCTTTCAGGTTTTAACTCGACCACATCATGTTTATTCTCAAGTTAAAGGTCGGAAAATGTCCACAACCTTTAGGAGATGACATGATCTTTAATTCAACTTTCACAGATTTCACATGAAAGCAGAGAAAAATATACTTTTCTCAGTGCTGGTGTGTGTGAGCACCCGGTGTGTGCGTTAGTGCATTAGCGCGTTCAGTGGGGTGGGGGTCGGGTGGGACAGGGAGGTGGGTGGGTGGGTGGGTGGGGTGAGTGTGTTACCTCGTGCCCAGGAGTGGTGTGGCTGTGACCGAGATCTGGGCAGCAGTGGCACTTGGTTGGCGTTGGAGTTTTACTGTGTGCCAGCCAGGGCTTGGCATAGTCACGCGAGTGAGTATGGGAGGACTGAAGGGAGGGAGGGAAGGACGGAAGGAAGGAGGGAAGGAAGAAGGGAGGGAAGGACGGAGGGAGGGAAGGACGGAGGGAAGGACGGAGGAGAAGGAGAGCAAAGCAGCAAAAGATAGAAGCAGATGAAAGAGGGAGGGAGTCATGGAGGGAAGGGAAGGAGCGGTTGGATAGCGAGGAAGTGCAGCGCAGTGTATTTTTTTGTGTAAGAGCAGATGATTTTATTTTTTATTTTTTTTAACAGAGGACCCAACAATGCAGGGAGGACAATTTTGAAGCCAGGTTAGCAGGGTTTGAATGATAGGAACGAAGGGAAAAGGCAAAAAGATGAAAGACAAAACAAAGAAACAAGAACAAAAAATAAATTTCACAGTTAAGGATGTGGTGATTTTTGACAACAGGATGACGACAACAACTGAACAATGTGTAACATAAAACCCATAAAAACAAACATGCAGTCACTAACATGTACTCAGTCTCACACATACAAACCTAACACTGACAGGAATGCTTTTACACAGTAATCAGGTGACAAACAGTGCTGACAAATGGGAAACATCACTAACATCTGATGACGACACGTAGTCTGACTGATAGCAATGAAGATATTTCTATTTGACATCACTTCCTCTAACATACGACAGAAGATGAGTGTGACAGAGGAGAGTGTTCAGGTTTGTGTGTGCGTGTGTGTGTGTGCTCTTATACTTTGGTACTTTTTAAAGCTCTCACTATGTAGTTAAAGTTTACTATAGCAGCAAAAAAACGCACCTTTTTCTCCCGAGGGGGAAATAGAAATGAAAACTGTCACCTACAATGTGTTGTTCTTGTGATTTAGGACAAACCAAACCGCAATGCAAGTTTGAGTTTAATGACTGCACAGATAATAGTTAAATAATGCTGTGTAAAGTTTCCTGTGTCTCATTTTCTTTTGTTGGATTTGGAACCAACAATACAGAAAGTATTCAAAACCAACTTCAAACCAAAAGAATCCTTCCATAATTTGTGTTTTGTAAAACTGCTTTGATTAGTACAGCACAACTATTCCTGTTCTGTCATTAGTAGCGTAATGAGCGGACATGAAGTAAAGATTCATCATTGCATGATGATAAAATAAACCTAAAATAACTTTTTGGTCAATACAATTAGATCCGGCCTCAACTCTATATTTGTTGAAATCAGTCTTAAAATGCTGATGTCAGCTCTTACCCTGGATGACGCAGAGGCTGTCGGTGTGGCCGGGGTGGAGGGAGCAGAGGGGAGGGAGGTGCCGCTGTGGGAGGCCGAGGATGAGGAGCGGGTGGGCGAGGCGTTGCGGGAGCCCGGTTTGGAGCGTCGACCCCGGGACCGGAAGGCGGCCAGACCCTGAGACGCTCCTTCAGGGAGGATGAACTTCTCCCTCAACTCCAGGTTGGTTCGACCACGAGCTGAGGAGAAACAGAGGAGGAGAGCAGAGGAGAGACAAATGAGCCGGTTTGTTCGCGTCAGCACACAGTTTTCCTCCAGCAGGGGGCGGCAGAGGCAGCGAGCAGGGTGAGGGAGAGAGTCGGTGCTTCCTTGGCTGCAGACATCAGAGTCCGTGCATGTTTCATTTGAGAGTGCACGTGAGCAGAGCGGGTGGGCGGGGGGGGTTCAGGGAGTCGTAAGTGCACTTTGGTTGATTGTTTTTAAGTGGAGAAGTGAGTGAGCGTGTTTGGTTTGAGTGCAAAACCTAAAAGTAAATTAATAAATTTGATACGCAACGGAAGTCAGCAAATCGTTTTGGAGACACACTGTCATCGACCAACTCCACCAGTCATTACTCTGATTTCACATGTTTCCTTGCTCATAGCCAGAAGAAAGAGATTTTCTCAAACTGAGTTAAAAAGCTGCTGCCAGAGGGCTGATTTTATCTTTACAGGAATAGTGCGACATTTTGGGAAATCGGCTTATTTGTAGACTGGCCCAGAAATAGTCCAACACATGATCCCTCGGCAAGACAGAGAATAGAAGTGAAACCGGAACTTCTGGGTTCTGTTCGAGAAGAAAACCTCCGTCGAATCCCCACTGACATTTGTAACAACGCTAATAACTAAAAATCCAGCCTGGGAACAGAGTGTTTCTCAACAGTATGTTGTGTTGCATCATGTGTCTAATATCTTTATTCATTCAATATTTCTGTTTTTAGTGACCTTTAACAAACACCATTTCACATAAGCATCACAGGCTAAATGTCAGGGGGCTGAAGGTAGCCTCAGTCACGTCTGTAGTAACAGCAGGACAGAGAGGACTGAACGCAAAGGGAAAATTGACTTTATGACTAAAAGAGAGCGTTGGTGAAGTACCCACGACGACCCGAGAAACGCCGAATGAGAGACTGCGTGAGTCACAGAGGCTGGCCTGCACGTGAAGCTCTCTCTGAGCTCATTTCCCAAAACGTTGAACCTTTCCTTTAAATAATGGCAAGTGTCTCCAGAAAAATACCATTTCACTGAGTGACGCACACACTTTCATTGCGTATTTGCTTAAAAACATCTGAAAGATGGTGGGAGCAAAAGCACAGCCTCTCTTCTCTCGTTTTTCTACAAGCTCTCCCATTTGAATTCATTTTCACTTCTTGCTGCGAAGGAGCGTCCCAGCTCTGCTGTGTATACACAACATGTGTATAAATATATGTGGGGGTCATGCCTGGTTTATGCTTAGCCGGAGAGAGCCCAGAGATTCAGGGTTTCTCCCTTCTTCAAAAGACACTGAGCAGCATTCTCGGACAGAAAGTAGTGCAGCAGCCCCAGCAGACAACAACAAGCCTGGAGAAGCCAGCCAGAGAGAGAGAGAGAGAGAGAGAGAGAGAGAGAGAGAGAGAGAGAGAGAGAGAGAGAGAGAAAGAGAAAGAGAAAATAACATAAGGGTTGAAAAGAAAAATACACAAAAGAACCAGAGAAGAGAGACAGGATAGACAGATTCAGAAAGGAAGCATGGAAGAGAAACAAAATGAAAGGAGTGAAAAACAGTGTAAGGAAGAGGGAGGAGAAGAGGGCTGCAGTTAGCCGTAGCAGCAGTGCAACTCCCAGCCTCACGGCCATCGTCCCTAGCAACCGAATAGCAAGGCCAGTCAATTAAACGGGTGCACCCTGCAATTACGTCCCCCCTCAACGCCAGCCAGCCAGGTGCACCCTGTAATTGTGTCTCCCACCAACCAGCCATCACATTTAAAGGAAGCCAGCTTTATTAGAAACCCAGGCTGGCCACGCCCAGGTCTTAGACACCCACTGTCTCTTTAGTTACACAGATTTTGGCATGTATAAGAATTTTAAACTAGAAAAATAACAAAATAAAAAGAAGATGCATGTGTCAGCAGTGTTCATTGTAACATGAAAACACAACAATATTTTTTGAAGTTGTAAAGTTTCATACATGATGTCTTCTTTTCTGCTGAGCATCTCCGCTCGTGTTTCTTTATAAGCTCACTGTGTAAAATCATCGGCCATCTTGAATTCATAATAAAAAATAAAAAAAGTACTTCAAATAGAATAAAAAAAAAATAAAATAAAATATCAAGACCAGGGGTTGGCCAAATCCTGCATTGTTGTGAGTGAGGAAAGCATGACGCAAACATGTGGCACACAGACAAGACTGACATCAATGCCTAAACACACAGACCTGACCACGGTTAGAAACAGTACACACACACACACACACACATATATATACACACATATATATATACACATAGACATAGAGGACAGCTGTGGTTAAAGTTGGAGACAGACAGCTGGACGGACGGATGGATGGAGAGTGAAAGAGATGGAGTGACAGAAGAGCAGAGAGAGGAAGTGTAGATACCTCGGCAGCAGAAATAGCCAGGAGTGACTGTCACTAAGAGACACAAGAGACAATGTGAAATAACAGCATGCTCATGGTGGAATGAAGAGTCACACACACACACACACACACACACACAAAATAACACTTCATCGCCTGAAACACACTCATGGACACACACAGGCACAATTTTTGGAGTCGAGACGGTTACATGAATCTGTCAAAAAGTCACTCCTTCATTTACACACACACAGCCAACCGATGAGGGTCCGGACGAGTGTCAGGGACCCCTGAAACGTGTTTAAAATAACAGGTCAGGATATCAGAGCTTGCGTAGGTGGCGACAGCCGGGGCGGCGGGGGGGGGGTCGGGACAGAGGAAGAGCAGAACAGTGGGGAGACATAACGTTAGTCAGGTGATCACAGTCAGCAAGGCACAGCAACAAGGCCAAACCAACAAACCAGAGAAGAAGAAGAAGAAGAAAGGATGAAGATAATGGGAGGGAACAAGAAGAAAGTAACAACACAGAGGAAGAAGTGAAAAGAGAAGGGAGTCCAAGAAAGAGAGAGAGAAAGAAAGTTAGGAAAAACTGACGAGGCGGAGGTAAGACAGGCGGTTAGGAGAGAGGGAGAGCCTTAAGAGATAGAGGAGAAATCCAACCTATACGAGATGAGATGGAGCTACTGGAATCGGAGCGGAGAATCTTAAGTCCTGGATGTTGCACTGGGGAAAGAGAAAAAGGAAGGGAGGGAGGGAGAAAGAGAGGGGGAGGAAGAGGGAGAGAAACTGAGGACCATGCACCATGCAATACTACTGTTTTATTTAAAAGAGAATGAAAAAGATAATACAGGACAGAGACCGAGGAGAGAGTCGGCCGTGCATATACAGAAACAAAACATGTGACGAGATAAGATGGTGAACTCCTTGAGGAGTGACAGAGGACGGGCTCGGAGGGAACAGAGAGATTTTAGGAACATGAGATGGAGAGAGAAACAAAGAAACCGACTGTGGACGGCACTGTAGAGAAACACTGGAGAGAGAAGTGGGACGGGCAGCGTTTCACTGCATCACCTGCTGACAGACAACTCGGCAAACTTGAGTCAGTTTCGTCGGCGTGTTTTTTTTCTTCACTGTGCTCCTGTGATCTGTATGTTGTCACTTACGCCTGTTGGTGTAAATATGTCAAGAGGCATCTCTGGAGGTGTGTTTGTAAAGTGTGAGACTGTGTTTGTTTAAGTGCTGGAGCCCAACAGATACTGAATACATCCACCGATGCGTTAAGGGGAACTGGATACTGTGTTCCAAGATGGCGCCTCATTCCTTCTAGGTTTTTAATTGGACCAAATTGCTGAAATTGTAGTAATACATACACGTCAGAGTGTTTGTGACACTCACACTGATATGTGGGCTGATAAGTGACAAGAAATTACAGAACAAACACGGCAAAGAAGATATGTGGTTACAACAGTACTGGTAACTGAAGAATAAACTAATACATCAAGACGAATTAGTCATTTGTGATCATTTAGTGTTTTTTTAGGCTTTCCAACACCACACACTACATAATGTTTATTATAGTTCAGATTTTTTTTAAAGTATTAAAGGCTGCATCTTTACACATCTGACGCTTATTTTTCTTAGCTTAAGTTAAATATTGTATTTATGTTTTTTTTATATTTGTGTCAAAGTTTATAGTTCTTATTAACACTAATTTAAGATTACCGTTTATAATTTACTGTTATTTGCTTTTTGCAGGTTTTTTTAACTTTAGTAATTTAGTTACATATGTGGGTCACAAAGAAATTACCAAATTTAAGAGATAATTTTCAAAACGCATTATAGCCACAACAATTCATTATCGGTCAGGCTCAAGTAAATGCATGTGACTGAAAGAAAGTGAGACAGAGGAGGAGAAAGAAGGTGTTGTGTGATTATCTGTGTGTGCATGTGTGTGTGTGTGAGACAGAGAGTAAACATCACTCACCTCTGCATGGATCATTTTTGACCAGGAACTCGTCCAGAGCCATCCAACCGCCTCCGACTCTCACCATCACCGTGCTGCGCAAAATCCTCACCAGACGCAGCTGCTGAGAGTCGCCGAACTGAGGAGGTAAAAAAATAAAAGGGAGGAAGGGACGAAGAGAAATGAGGAGAAATGAGGGCAAGAGATATAAGTGAACAGAGTCGAAGGATGAGGGAAAAGATGAGAAGAAAAATGGGAAGATAGAAAGGAAGGAAAAGACAAGACAAGAGGAATTGATAAAGGAGAAAGAGAAGAGAAGGAATCAGAAAAAAGGAGACAAAGTCAGTGAGTAAAATAATAGTTGATATATTGATTGATTGAGTTTTAAATGATTCACAGCATCACGCCGAGCAGCCCATGTACCAAATCTGAACAGACAATCTGTTCTACTCCATGCAATGACAGAAGAACCATGCAATGACAGAACTAAAGAGTCAAACTGCTGATTTTCATCCCAGCCACCCAAAAACAAGCATTATCATTTACAGTAGAAATCACTGATATTTTTATATTCAGTCTGTATGTTTATAGAAATGTCAGTTATTCAAACTGCCCATTAAAGCAGAACTCCAAAGCGATACCAGCACAAGAAGAATTTTCTGGATCTCTCTCCAAGCAGCTTGATTTGCTTCCCAGCTTCAGTCCAAAGCACACTATATATCACCTAACCACTAATTACCACTTCAGCCATGTCACTGTCGCCTGCTTCACATTGTGCAATTTGTCACTCACAACACCAAACAAATCACAGCAGGAACAAAACTGGAGGGTGAAACCTGCTTACACGTTGCAAAGCCACAATGGAGTGCTTCTTCTTTTGAGTTTCTTTTCTTAATCATCATTTAATATGGAATTTTAGCTACACAAATAAACTTTTTTGTAAGCATGTGAAAGCAGAAAGGACAGCACTCCATTGGGGGGAAATCAGGAAGCAGATTTCACACGTCCAATCACAGCAGCAGCAGTCACTTTACCTGGTTTCCGAGGAAGAACTACAATAAATCCAGTAGACACGGAGCACAGGAACACAAGGAGAAAGAAACAGAGCAAGAGTGAAACAACACGTACTGATAACTGAGGTTTGTAATGTATGAATGGACACCATTTATTTGTGTACACGATCTTCAAAAAACTGGATCTAATAAACTGTTAAATTTCATTGTGTATTTCTGTTATTTGAATTCAGAATTAGTCGTGTAAGCAAAAAGACGCAGTGGACACGAACGCCTGTGGATGTTAAGAAAGTGCTTTTTAAAAACTGCCAGACGTCGGTAAAATGGAGACAGAGTGATAGTGAAGAAAAGTGAAGCCAGACACAAACATGAGGACAGACAGACATAAACAAATTGGCGTACTGTTAGTATCCCCAGTGTCCTGCAGTCAGACACTAGATATCATTTCCCAGTGGATAATGATGGGGTGGACACACATACTGTAGCAGATGGGCGATCCAGTAAGTGCTGTTGAAAGCTTTGAAAATTTTAAGTCAAAACTACGTTCATGACCGTTGTAAAATGCTGCACATATACACACAGACTGCTGGGGGAACCATTAAAATCACTGTAGGTTTTAAACAACTTTCATAATCCTACAAAATGAAGGCCTGAACCCTCTTGGGGCTTTATTTGATTATTTATTTGGCAAACAGGGTCTTTTGTAGGCTTCAACATATATTTACCACAAAAGTTCTTAAATTTAGTTACTTCATAATCGGGCAAAAGATGCAAAAGTAGTTCGATTTTTACACAGATTTAGTACCAAGGCACCATGTCAGTCTTTAACTTTGACTAACAATAATGAACTGTGGTCTTTGCCGTTGTTTATCCTTTCTGGTGTTCAGAAAAGGAAAATAACAGTGAAACATGAACAAATAGCAGAATATGAGCATCATTCAAGACTCCAAATTACCTCTGAGTCTGGTTAATTTGGTGTTACAGGTTTCTTACATGGTTAAGTTTGAATAAAACTTCTTTAAACCTGTTTGGTTTGAACACCACCTGTTTCATAGCCAGCAGCCCAGTGTGTATATATAGTCACATTTACATGGTTTATATTAATGTTTTGGTGAAAGAAGGGTCAGCTGACAATCCTGCAGGGCTGTGAGATGTTATTATCACGTTATATCAATGTTATAATGAC
This sequence comes from Lateolabrax maculatus, assembly GCA_031216445.1. NCBI lineage: Eukaryota > Metazoa > Chordata > Actinopteri > Acropomatiformes > Lateolabracidae > Lateolabrax > Lateolabrax maculatus. The sequence continues at coordinate 4,560,293 of CM062218.1, forward strand.
ATATCAATGCTATCGTGACATTAAATGAGATGTTATGTTACAGACAATTAATACAGTTAAAAATACACCATGAGATCATGATGTGAGATGGACACACAAGAGAAATGCTGTGAAGTTCTGTTGAGAAGTTAATTGGTGCCTGCTGGACAAGTGAAGACAGCCAGTTAATAAATTGTCCATTACTCAGAACTGGGTCAAATAGTGTTTGCAAAGTAACTTTAATCAATTTAACTTTCTTTTTTTCCGTTCTTAGGAAGTTTGCATTTGGTTTGCATAGATTCACACTGACTAATTACAAATGAAGCAGAACTGTGGACAAAACAATAACTTCACATAGTATTGTTAAGAAATTAAATTTGACAATGTTAAGAACAGCACATGCAGCTCATGTACTGTTCATCTGAGTGTCAATCACAGCAAACTACACTGAATTGACCATTTGTACATGATAATCCTTACTAGCATGAAGAAAAAAATTATTTGCAAATCCCCTTTGACCCAGGTCTGTTAACAATTAGATATCAATTAATTGCAGTGAACATTAACATTTTTTCTTCTTTATCTAAAGTATACATTACAGTTAGTAACTTTTCTATAATGTCTGTGTTAAACTGAACCAAAGACTGAGCTGAGACTTACCCGGTATTTGTTCTCTCCTATCTGCTCCACTTGGAACCTCTTGGCACATTTACACTGGGCCACCTGCCGAGTCACCTGCACAACAACAAACAACAAGTCAAAGATGCATTCAGATACTAACCATACAGTGGCTGACTGACTGATATCGCACCGCACCCATCTTAAAAACGTCATATTTGCTTCTTTGTGGACGGAATTCACTTCCTTACCTCGTCCTCTATCTTATCAGCGTCAGTGGTGGGTCTGTAGGCGTCCTTGTTGGGGTGCAGAGCAGCAACAAACTCGTAGTAGTCGATGTAACCGTCTCCGTCTCTGTCAAAGATGTCCGCCACTGCTGTCATCTCCAGCTTACTGGTGGGAAACTCTGCACAGACGGACAACAGGAATTCACATATCATTTAATGTCTTTATAACTGTCAAAAAGTGTAATACCCAACCAAACACATTCATAACCTACTCGATGCCAGGATGCCATCAATAAACTCCTGCCGTGTGATCTTCCCATCTTGGTCCTTGTCGATGCGTCTGAAGAAGTCCATGACACGAGACTTCTTATGGTTCATCCAGCGCATGTACTTTTTCCTCCACACATCAAAGTCAAAGTTGGCAAACTCTTTGAGCTGAAAAAGGATAATGAAGACAATGTTGTGATACTTTTCATGTCACAGTATGTTGTGTTATGAACGAAAATTGACCAGGATTAAACTTTTATTATATCTAAATGTAGGTCTAAGCATGTTGAGTTGACAAGAAAGATAGAAAGATACCTCCTCCAGTCTGTCCAGACCATCGTTGAGTTTGCGCTGCCGGTCAAGAGCCAGCAGCCAAACTTGCTGCCACCTGGCACAGAGCTGGTTGAGTCGTGGGTTTCCTCCAGAGACCTGCATGGCTGCTTGCTGCTGCTGCTGCTGCTGTTTGCCTGCAGAGGAAGCAGTGAGTTAACAAATCCTCTTTGTCACTTCTGATGAGTGATCGGTACGTTTCCAACACATGCACTCATTGTACTGTCAAAAAAAAGAGTGGGAGATGATAATATTTGTGCATCAGAAGGTAAACACAGGTGACTTACGAGCTCCTCTCCTCTCAGCCAGGCTGCTGGGAGCCTCAGCTGGCTTTCGTTTGTAGGTCTTCGTCACTTTGTCAACATCTGGCTGTTTCCTCGTCATCTCCTCCATAAACATCTGAGTGCAACAAACACCAGCAGTGTGTAAGCAAAGTTGGACAACACATGTTAATGGACAGTTCAAACACAGGCAGGTTTGAGGGGGTTTGAGTCCATGTAAGGATGCATTAGTTGCCCACTAACATCTGATGAGTCAGTGAAGCTGATCTGAATCTCACCTGGTGTTCTGTGATGAGTGTTTTGAGTTGTGAGATGTCCTGAGGAAGCGGCTCTGTGTCTCTCTGGACCAATGTGGTCTCAGCCCACTGTAGCCACGACAACAGCTCCTCGAGCAGGTTGGCGTTGTTGAGCACCTCGGTCAGAGCCGTCTCCAGCCGCTGCTCGTGCTGCTTGGCCCACGTCAGCACCTGTAGATCAAAGGAGTTGATTAATATAAAAGGATTTCTATCATGTTTTCAGCCTGTTATTTGTCATATGTACCTAATTAAATACAAGTTAACAGGAGATCAATAAATGTAGCTCCTCCCAAATCCCACCTCCTCAAAGCGTGCCCTGATGATGGTGATCCAGTGTTTGATGGTGGTGATGGAGTCAGGGTGACAAACAGTCAGGATTCCCTCTCCCATGCCAGCAGCCTTGTTGACGTCCGTCCTCTTCTCCTCCACGGTGCCCATGAAGTCACGATGTGTGTGCAGCAGCACCTGCAGAGTCTCCGCCTCTTCAGGAAGGACGCCGCGGAAACGAAGCGTCTGCTCGGCCTCAGAGAGCCACTCCAGAAGCACCTGCACCGCCGCACGAAACTCCTCCGCCTGATGCAGATAAAGGAAGTTGGAAAGAAGACAAGGAGAGGTCTTTAATAATTCCCTGTGCATTATTTCATGACAAGGTTCGATGTTTAAGGAAAGAAATGAAACTTAAGGTCAGCAGTGCAGCTTGTTCTCTGACCTGTTTGAGGGCCAGCTGGAGGCGGGTTTGCTTCGTGACTGACAGGGCGCACACCGTATCCCAGCGGTTGCTGAGCTCCTGAACCTGAACTTTGACCCACGCCGTGTCATCGCGGCCGGTATCCATCAGCTCCCGAGCTGAGCGTTTCAGAGCCTGGACACTGCTGGTTCTCTTCCCCAGTTCTTTTTGGAAAGCCTGCAGGTTTAGACGTTAGGTATGAAGGTATCTGAAAAGGTATTTATTATCTTCTCATACATATTTAACAAGTACAGTTCTGTTTAGTGTACACACCTTATGTGAGTCCATGAGGTTGGATACAAGATCCAGATCTCCATGGACCGGCTGGTCTTCAGCCAGCTGGGGCTCTACCCGGTACAACCAGTCCACCAGGGCCTGGAGAGCTTCTGCAAACTGGCCTGAGAACAGCAGAGCCTCCTCCAGCTTGTGTTGTCTGGATGGAGGAGAGAAGACAAACAGCTGTTAATTATCATATTTCATGTTCCATATGAAAATTCACGTCTGTAAAGAACAGTTGGAAAAGCTAGTTTCATTGTCAGTCCTTCATCCTCTTTACCTCTCAACACTCTTGCCACAGACGGTGTCCCACTTGTCGCGGACCTCTCCCACCAGGTGGTCCAGTTTCTGGGTGTCTGCAGGCAGCTGAGCCTTGTCCCTCATGGCCTTCCCAGACCTCACTGTAGTGTCATAAACCGGCTGCTTCGACCCAAGCGCTTTCTGAAACTCCTGAAGAGGGAAAGAAAGAGATTTGTAGATGGGAACACAACAAAAGAGAAAAAAAGAAATACTGAGTGTGCACAGTAATTGCCTATAGTACCTTGTGTTTGGCCAGTTGTACTTTGATCTTGTCTGGCTCGTTGGAGATCTCCAGCTCTGAGTCCAGTCTTTTCTCGGCTTCTTCTAGCCAGTCTGTCAGCTTCCTCCAGGCCTCGTGGAACTGAAGAAAGAGAGTTACAGAGTTTCAGCTTGACATTTTAATACATACATAGATACTCTCTGGCTGAAAAAATTCAATATCAATTCAGCTCTTTCCTAAAAAACTAAATGAGATGTTAACAATCTGGATTTATGATCATTTAAGGTGCAAAAAGGTCTGTTAAATATATTAAATTTTGCTGAGACTATCACCAGCAATGACTTAAAATGAGTTTCATTGCAGAAGCAGTATAACATTACCTTTAAATCTGAACTAGTTTTCGTGTTGTCAGTGTATTCACAATGGGCCTTTGGTCTTCATGGGACAACATCACCAGTTAATCACAATCCTATCTCCCCTCTATCGGTTCAGTACCTGTTTGGCTCGTTTGCGGGCCTCATCGAGGTGTCGGCCGCGGTCCAGTGACCTCTGCACCAGTTTGTCCCAGCGGGCCTGGACGCTGAGCAGCAGGTTTTTGATGAGAACAACATCCTGCTTCAGGCTGGCAAAGCGAAGCTGAGAGCCGGCCTTCTCCAGAGCCAGGACCTGCTCTCTGTGGGTGTTCACCTCATTCACAAATACCTGGCAGACACAGACAAGAGTGCAGAAGGGAAACACAACGTTAATAATAAGTAATGACAGGTAGTGTACCATTTTCAAAAATATACATAAATAAAAGTGAAATGTTTACATAACGCAGTAAGCTGTTAAATAACCGACATCGTCTCTAGTAACTGGAGTTTGTTCAGTACCTTGTGCTCATCAATCTGGAAGAGAACAGTGTCCAGTATGAGGCTTGGCGGTTGGGCCATGTTCAGGGTCTGTTCAGCCTGGGTCAGCCAGTTGATGGTGTCCTGCAGAGAGGTCTGGAAACCTGTTGCCAAGGAAACGGCCTCATCCAACTTCGCCTGGAAGGTTCAGAGTTTAAAGTTAACAACAAACCAATAAAATCATTGAAAGCTAACGACTGACTTCACCAACAACCAAGGCTGTAAATACAGAACGTAGTATCTCCGTAACAAATAATAAAACATTCTCCACGTGTTACAGTCTTACCCTGCGGTCGTCCATCTTGGTGTTGAGGCTGGCCCACTTGTTCTGCAGCATGCCCAGGTTCTGCTGGGTCTGGGTGGTACCGGGTCCTGCTTCCTCTCCTCCACGAGCCAGCAGCATGGACTCTCCTTGGTCCAGCAGGCGGTGGTACTGGTCTGCTCGCTGAGTCAGCTGGGCCTGAAGCTCCTGCAGACAGAGAAAACACAAATGTGAACTGACAGGCTAAACGCTGAGTGTTGTTGTGCCTCACTGGTCGGTTTGTACAATGGAAGCTATTAAAGTTTAATTGTCACCATATACCAAGTGTCTCTCTGTAAACAGAAGAGCATGTGTAAGATAATACTCTCTCCTCACATCTAACTGTCATTGAATTGTGTGGGGTTTCCAAATAGTTGTTCTTGCCAGTTCAATGCCAAATGAAGCAGAATGCAGAAGAGCGAAAAATGTCTACCATTGTACACTCTAAGGTGTATTTACTGTATGTGTATTGTGCATGATACTGTAAATGTGATTCTCTGTTACCACGTGTTGCTGTAGCTGCTCCCGGGCTGTTTCAGGGAGACCGCCGGTTGGCTTGGCGGCAGACAGCTGGCTCTCCGTCCTTCTCAGCCACTGGAGGAACTCCTCCAACTCGCCATGGAAACCTTCAGCCTACAGGGAGTCAGGTGAGGGAGGGAGAGAAATAGGTATAAATTAATTATCACCTGCACATTAAGATATCATTAAAATATTCCCACTATTGCAGCTATTTATTAATGCTATTATTTTATTTACTTCTACTGTTACTGTTAATACAACTTTTAATCATAATACCACTGTATTGATATGGCAAAACAACCACTGAAACTGCAAACATGGCTGCTGCTACGGCTATTACTTTAAGTATAATCCTCACAACTTCAATTTATTAATTTTAACAACTGCACAACCACTCAAACTACCTCAACTTTACAAGGATTTTGCAAAACCATCTCAAAAAGATGCAAACTTTATTTGCTGCTAAAGGGGCCTTCTGGTGAGACTGTTTTACCAACTTCAGTTTCCAAGGTAAAGAATTAACTTTTCGTTGAGCAGAAGTCTGTTTTTCTAACTCTGTTTGCTTCTTCCCAGTACCTGATGCAGGGCGGCCTCCAGTAGCTTCTGTCGCTCCTGGGTCTTGAGCAGTAAGCTTTCCCAGCTCTGATTGAGCTTTTCCAGCTGGTCCCTCAGGTGGCTGGCCTCGTCGCCAGGAGAGGACTCCAGCAGCTCAGTGCCAGCACCGTTCACAGTCTCCACTGTGGCATGATGGGATAGCACGTCATTACGCAATACCTGGGACAAAGAAAGAAAAGAATTTGACTGAATCAGAAATAAAACACAGGAAACCCACATCTATTGTGTAAGTCTCTCCAAAGAGAAGAAAATAAACCACATTAGGACATAGCTGGGTTTCTTACGCACAAACAAAGTATAACCAGTAAGAAGAATAAGTCACAAGATAAGGAAACAAATGAGTCTTTTAAGTTTGTAATGACTGGAGACGTACGTGGTGTTTAGCCAGCTCGATTTCGATGGCCTTGGGGTCAGAGCTGATTGGTCGCTGCGTGTCCAGAGTGGTGTGTGTGTGGTTCAGCCAGGCCTGCAGCTCAGACAGGGCATGCTGGAACTGACCCAGGGCCAGCAGGGCAGCCTCCAGCTTGTGCTGTGGTGGAAGAAAGACAGAAGTTTGGGCTTAAAAATAGGAACTCAAATATTTGAACTGTAATGAAAGGCAGCTGTCAAACACATGAAATCCTCCAGAATGCCAACAAAGACCAACATCTTCGACTCCCAAGGGAAACAGTGGGGTAAGAGCTGGAGGTCAGCTACAGAATAAAGTCTCCCTGAAGCACTTCTTAGTAAGTTGTGAGTCTTCAGCCACACTGCTGCCACGTGTGGTTCAATTACCTGTCTGTGGGTGATTTTATCCCCCAGGTTTTCCCAGAGATGTCGGAGCTCGGTCAGCGGCTCCTGGATCATGTCCCTGTCTGTCTGGTCCGACACCTTCTTCAACAGCAGCTCCCCCTGGTGGCACAGCTTCTCCATGTCAATCTGCTGCTGGTAAACCTCCACCTTGTACTGCTGCTCAGGGCGAATGGGGGGATGAGAGGAGGAGAAAGCAGCAAAGAAAGGAGAGAAGAGTAGTGTTTTGTTAGATCTTTATACATATCTCACCCTAGGTTATTGAGGGGTGAAAAATGAGACTCTCTTGCCAACCTTGAGCTCTTCAATCTGATGTTTGACGGTTCCCAGATCAGTCCCGACAGTCGACATTTCACACAGCTTGATCACTGCGTTGTCCAAGTAGTCAAACATAGACTGGAAATGATAGATATGACACCAATTTATTCACTAATACTCAACCTCACGGAAGGAAAAGTGTTTATGATATTGCTGCAACGTGACACACTCGTTTATCCAATTATACTCACTCTCTGAAAAAGAGAAAGTGGAAGTAAAGGTAATATGATAACGATAAAGATAAAAGTGGATCAGTCCACTTACCCTTGATAAATGAAAGGCCCAGTTAACTATAAACACAGACTAACTGATGTACAAACCTGCAGAGCGTCCTGATACTGCACAGACGCTGTCATGGCCTCCTCCAGCCTCTCCATCCTCTCTCTCCATGTTCGGTTCAGGCCCTCCCAGGCAGCATTCATCTGGGAGGGAGACAGGAACACAGAGGAGTCATGTTAGTGGGTCAACATGTAGTAGAGCTCTAATACAACAAACAAAAGATCTTTTCAGAAGCAAATTCTGGCCTTTTTACAAGAACATGGTATTGATCTCTCACCTCATCAATGGTCTTTTTGACTTCAGGTTTCTCAGTTTCTCCACAGGCAAAGATGAGGTCAGCTCCGAGGGTCCTGACAAACTCCAGCTCCTCCCTCAGACCATCCGTCTCTGCCTTAATGGCCTAGTGGAAGGAGAGTTGTTTAGAATAAAAAACTACACTACAAACAGTGCATTTCTGCCAGAATTCCACCTTTAGCTCTTCTCTTTCCCTCCTCCGCCTCCTGTTTATCCCTATTTACTCATTCCTTTATGTCCCCCATACCTCAGCAGCCTCAATCTGTTGTTTGATGAGCGAGGGGTCCACACCAGGGTCCTCCAGCTCTTTCACAATATCTTGGGAGTCTCGGAGCGTGCTCAGTAGCGCCGCCACGTCAGCCCAGAACTTTCCGGACAGGTCGAAGACGTCGTTCAGCTTCCCCTCCCTCTCCTCGGCTCGCTGCCGGATCTCATCCCACAGGGAGCGCAGGCGCAGGAGGCGGGAGCGAACGGCTGGAGGAGAGAGGGGAGAGGAGTCAAACAGGCTGGTAGAGAAAAGCTGCTGGGATCGCACTGGGAGTACTGGGAAAAACGTTTCGTTCAATGTAGTCTAATCTCAGATTTCAGATAATTACAAGAAGAGTAACAATAATGGTTTCTTTGTCTGAATGTGGCCATCTGGTGTCCAATCTTGGTAAGTTAAGTATTTCATCAGTCCACTCCCACTATCACTGCACACTGAGGCCTTTCATTTTCATAAAGCGTGGAGGGCTGGAGGGTATCAAAGCACAGAGTTCTTTAGAGGACAATTTAACAAAGACCCGTGTGTGTTTTGTCTCACCACGTGGTGGCGTTGGCAGAAATATGCAGAACTTCACTGCTGAATCTGCTCCATTTCAAGATTTGTTAAGGTCTGCCCCCTGGGCTTTGTGCCAGTAAAGCAGTGACTTACTCCGGCCAGTTGATTGTTCAGTCAGTGAACGAGATGGACTGGAGCCAAAAATAAGATTTTAATATTTTTCTCCCAGATTACAGAAGCCTGTTATGTTTGCCTCTCGGTTCTGACCTACTCCAATTTCTGATGTCCCTTTTCTGACAAAACAAATCAGTGTTGTTTGATTATGTAAGGTTTTGTTCCATTTATAGCCAGTATTTTCCATTTTAAATGAAAAAGCATTAGCCACACACTGAATGCCTACAAAAGTTGGCAGCACTGTTTGGTTATTTTGTTGTTTAGCTGTTTAACTGGTAGGCATTATTTTAGCCAAAACACATTTATTAAGCTTAATTAATGTATTGCAAGATGGATAAAAGCATACATTTGTCCCCCTCTTAAACTGCTGCCTACATATACAGCAGCTCATCAGTGAATGGAACAAATGCAACAAGGGTGAACTTGAAATGAATTATTCATGTTTGTGTAAAGCTCCTCACCCTGTACACATGAACACATGAACTGTGTGGCCTGTCTGCCTGTATGTCACTTTGAATGTTATGTAGCTGTCATTCACTGTCAGACACATCCCAGCCACTCACCCTGGGCAGCAGGATCGTCGTGAGCGGCTCGTCCGATGAGCTCCTCTCCGCGGGCACAGAGGGCGGAGAAGCTCGGCAGCAGTTTGTCCAGCTCCAGCCCCTGGGCTCGGTGCTCCGCCAGCTGCTCCCTGATCTTGTCCACCTCCGCTGCCACAGAGGGAGGCTGCCGCAGACGCTGGACCGCCCCCTCCAGGGTCTCCAGCAGGGGGTCCATCTTGTCGTGAAACTGGGGACGGAAGGAGAGTTGGAAGAAAGTATTGTGAGGAGGAGGAGAGAGTGTGTTGAGGGGGCTGGGTTTGGGTTTTTTGATATCCGGGTGACATTTTGAAAGTGAGAAAATACTGAGATTTTATGTGGGTGGTCAGCCATCTGTGACACACTGTATTAACTTTTAGGCTTTTTGATCATAATTTATATATCAGATTTCAACGTAGGATGTAGAGCAGCTTTACAGTTCTTCTACAATATTCAATATCTCAACGTTGCACCTTCAACATGTCATCCAGGTTGTGTAACTCTGACAAAGCTGGACTTGATCTACCACACAAGAGGGAACTGCTAATCCACAGTTTCAATCAAATTGCTTGATCACTGCATAACACAACAAATCTCATCTAGCCACGAGGGAATTATGTGATACAACAGGATGGCTATGACTGGTTTTAAGGACCTAAATCAAGCTGAGTCTGAGACTAAAACAACCATTACTGGAACGCGTGTCTCACTTTTAGACTAGGCTTAATTCAAGTCTACAAAGCTACACAAAAGAGACATTTCCCAACAGATTTAATTCAGTTTCATGGTCACTCAGGGTTGGCAGACACATGCTTTGGAACACTATGTAGATCATATAGAGCTTTTGTGGAGATTTACCTGAAAATCTCAAGCTGTGGTTTAATCAGAGCACAGGAATTTCTAATCAGTCACGTCCAGACAACGTTTACCACTTTGTCTTGTGAGATTAGTACTCGATTAGTGGTTGACTCCAACAAGATGAATGCTTTAGTATTGATTCATATTTGATTAGTTGACCAAATCATGTGGTGTAACTGCAGCCTGAGTGCCAGTTTGATGTTGTCAGTCAGTGGTCTTACCTCTACCAGCTGGGTGATTGCAGTGAGCAATGACGATGGAGAAAATGATGGTGGGGGGTGCAACACACACAGCACATCCACAATGAACGAGGGATGGGATGGAGGAGGGAGAGGGTTGCAAGGATGAGGGGTGGACATGATGAGGGGGAGTAAGGTTAAGTTAAAGGATGAGGGAGGAGAGACAAGGGAGGTTGGTGGTTTAGGATGGAGTGATGGATGAGGACAGTGTGGAAGTGCAGGTGGGGGGAGAGAGGGAGCGACACATGAGTTGGTTTGAAGGGGTGGAGGGTGGAGAAATAATACAATGAGTTAAATCAGAGACATGCATACAGTCCAAACAGGCAATATCGACGGCAGCAGCACTCAGTCTGCCACACAGGTGATTTAATGATGTCTCATGAGATGAAGTGCAAAGAGAAAGTAAAATATCCGTAAAGACAACTAGCACTAAAAGAAGACATGATGTGATAAGAGAAACATCTAAATGATTCATTTTGTTATAGGTACATTTTGCCTGAACATTATTCCACTCTGAAGGAAAACTAAACACTGCTAGATGTATGTATTAGCTCTTGCTAATAACATCAACTTTAATAAGTCTAATAAAAAGTAAAATAACACATTAGAAAGTAAAGAAATAAATCCAGAGAAGAGTAAATAATAAAACTTAGCTTTTTACTGAACTCATGACTGTGCACAATAAACCTTTATTACCATTTAGTTTAGAGCAAATAGCAGATAGACACAAACACACACATGCTGCTCAGTAATCACATCAGCCTGTTTTGTCTGGGGCTGCAGACACAATCTAACAAGCTATAAACAGACCTGAGCCAAACAGCCTTTACAAATTATAATTTACAAATTCATCACTCTGCACTGAGAGGCAAATTGGTGTATAAATTTAACAAATTAGGTCAATTCATACACAAGATATAATTCAAGTTTACTGAATTGACTTTCAAATAACACATCAAAGCCTTCTGACTTTCTGGTACCACATTAGACTGAATAATAAAACTTATTAGAGCCAGGTCTGCAGCAAGAACAGTTTCCCAATTCGAGCATTAAACAGTAACAATTTAACTTCTGTGACGTACCTGTGCAGACTGGGACACTGCCTCGTCTAGGGATGTTGCACGACCTTTGACCCCCTCTTTGATGGCCAGGTAGCGTCTCTCGGCCTCGGTGTAGCGCTGCGTCACCGTCGCCCCCTCCTGGAGGCTGAGTTTGGCCAGCTGGGGTCCAATCTTCAGCAGCTTGTCGATGTGGGGCTTGTGCTCTGCGATAGACTCTCTGAGCAGCTGGAGAGGGAAAGACAAAGAGGAACTTAAGAAAGTGAACCATGTGAACATTTTGGTAAAAGACAATAATGAGAGGTAAGCTGAAAAAGAAAAGGTATTGTATCCTCTCTTACCCTCATCTGGTCCTGTTGCAGTCGGAGAGCGTCTGTGTCGATGGCTGGAGGTGGCAGCTGGGTGATGAGGGTCTCGGTCTCGCCCAACCATGGCTCCAGTTCCTCGTAGGTCTCCCAGAACCGAGCGACCAAAACCTGGGCCTGCTCCAGGGCAGAGAACCGCTCACTATGGCTCTGGCTCACTGCATCATAACGAGCGCTGAGAGAATCAGTCTTCACCTGAAGAAGAACAAAGACATAAAAGGTATTACTGTTAGGATCCTGTTGCTGTACTTTCTACAAACTTTCCATCGTCGTCACACAATCCATCCCTTACTTGTTACCAATGCACACAAACTTAAATGTCATGTTCAGTCTCTTCCTCTCAATTATCCATCAGTGACTCACTATCAGTGCATCCTTCTGTGCGTCGCTGCAGGTTTCCAGGATGTCGTCTCTGGTGCTGAGGAGCTGATCTACAGTGTCTTTGTGTCGGATGATGTCGATGTTGAAAGCCCTCTGTACTTGCAGCTGGGCCACTGTCACGTCGGGCTCCAGGCTCAGGGGCCCCAGAGACGCCAATTTACGCTCTGTCTCCCCGACCCAGGCCAGCTCCGCATCAACTGCCTCTTCATACTGAAAGAAAGAGTTTATTATTATTATTATTTATTTTTTTAGTGTTCACAGTAAAATAGACGAATCTAATGAAATTTAAGAAAGATAACCAGCTCAACATTCAGGTAAACTGCTTGCAGTACCTGTTGTGACCTCTGGATGGCAGCTTGTACCAGGTGCACTCGCTGAGTGATGGTTTCATCAGCCTGGCGGTAGCGCTGGTTGGCGTCAGCGACCAGACGGTCCAGGCCCTCGCGGGCTCGCCACGGCACCAGATCCAGCAGGGCGCTGCCGACCTCGTTCACCGTGTCCAACACCAGACGCTTCTCTGCTGACACTTTCTTCAGCTCCTGCAATAGTGAAAGTGAAGGATTAGTTTTAGAAAGAAAAAACTGCAATCAAATGGAAATAAATTGCTTAAATGTACGCTTTTAAAATACAAACGTAATGCTGTGATTAACTTGACTAAATGGCACCAATGTATCACACAGTTCTGGGGCCCGAGCTTGTGTTACACGTCAAGAGCACATGTGGTAAACTGAAAGCATATTAAATGGTAAAAGCTGAAAATGTCATTGTAGATAATTATCACATACATAAAAAATGGATGGCCGCAAGAAATGAAATGGCAATACGTTTTTCAATAGCTTTTACAAGCAGTTATTGAGGTCCAAGAAATCAGTGTTACTATGGTAACTCAAGTGTGGGTTGATATTGGAATAGCTGAAAATGTCATTACAGACAGGAGCTGTCATTTGATTCTCTTCAAACAATATGTTAATTTTTTTCTATTTTGGGAATCTTTAAAAATAATCTTTTAAAATGTGCAAAATGTGGATGATTATGTTTGTAAAGTTTTATCAAATACAAACAACCATCTATCTCATACTCCACCCACCTTCTGTCTTTCCTGGTAGGCGGGTGTGGCGTCGGGCTCCACATTGTTGAGCTCTGCCTCCATGCCGTCCAGCCACTGGTTGACGTCGTCGTGGGCGCTGGCGAATCGCGTGGCCAGCTGCAGGGCCTGCTCCAGGGTGCGGAGGGCCTTGCTGCTGCTTGCCGTCATCTCAGCATAGCGAGACTTGATGCCGTCCAGCTTCTCCTGGATCAGGAGAACTTCCTCACCTGCAGGGGGACGCAGGTGTTAGGTCGTGGACTGTCTTGCTGCTATCGTAAATCTTATCAGTCAAGATCCAACAGTGAACAATGTGCGGAGTGTATAGAAACAGACCTACTTTTAAATTTCAAGTTTTCTACTAACATTTGTTAACTGTGCCCTATTGAAACACGGCAAGTCAAATTCCTTCTACTGTATGTGCAAACTTACATATCCAATTTTAAGTCTTAATTCTTATATTATCTTATAAAATTAATCGTTCCAAACATGTAAAGTCTGTAAAATCTCACAGTTCCCTCATGTTGACAGTCCTGCATACCTCTCATGGCCACAACATTTGTCTAACTATCCAAATATGAGAGTACACACACATAGTGTATTCATGAGGTAGACCAGCAATCAACACGCTAATAGTCCAAACAGTCAGCATGGCCAATATCATGAGAAGAGAGACCTAAACCAGATGTTACAGTTTGGTTCACCGCTGAAAAAATAATAGTAAAAATGTGTGGTTTGGACGTGAATCTACAACAACTACAGAAAAACATTGTTTTAGTTTCTTTCTAATGTGTTTCTCTCCCTAAGCTTCACAACATAAGATTCATATTAAAAAGAATATCGACTGCTTTTCTTATTTTAGTTGCTAACCATCAAAATATACAAAGATGATAACACCTTCCAGCACAAATTGAAAAACGACCAAGAATAACACTTGCACTGCATTTAATATCTTTTTAGACGGAGACAGAAGAAGTCAGGTTAGGAATAAATGATGAAGATTAGGAATCTGAGATTACCTGTGGTCTGTTTGAGTAAGGCTTGTCCATTCTTGATGGCCTGGTCCACTGTCTTCTTCCTGCTCAAGATCTCTTCATTTAGAGACTGGGGGAGGGGGACAGGCCAAAGTTAACCTCTTTTAGATGAAAGACACTTTTCCTTTTGCTCTAAGAACAAAATTGTAGAGTGTGAATCCTTTATTTTAACTGTTCAAAAAGGTTTAAGTAAAACAACTACACCAGTGTGTTTGTGCTTCATATCTGTTCTTTATACTGTTGATGCAGAAGCTACTATAACAGTGGTACTACAGGAATTTTCTCATGATCTATTGTGTGTTCCTGATTTACTTATATATCATATACAGATGATATTATACTGTGTATGATGTCATACATGGATATTTTAGCGATATATATATATATATCGGCAATTATTTAATTAAGGCAATTACTTGATCAAAATATTATATTCTAACCATTCTACATGTATACTGTAGCCCTTTGCCTAATACATGTACTAACTTCTGTTCTCATGTTTTGGAAGGAACAACTAAGTTGGCGTTCACTGTGTTCATGAAGTCGTACCAGAGTGTGTTTGTGCTGCTCGGCCAGCAGCTGAGGCTGGTAGCTCTGGATGGAGACCTGAGCCAGCCTCTGAGCCACCTCCGCCAGCCAGTTCAGCACCTCTACCTCATCCTCCCCAAACAGCTGAGCGTTGGCCAGCGCCTGCTCCAGCAGCCCCGCCCGCCTCGCGCACCAATCGGCAAGCTCCGAGTGACCCGACCTCACCGCCCCCACCCGCTCACTTAACCAATCACGGTCGGCCGCGCAGCTGAGCGGGGTCAGCAATTGGCTGAGGGACTCGAGGTGGTCAACCTCTGCTTCGCGTGAGGACACGTCCTCTTGGTTTGCCTGGGAGGTGTGTGTGTGTGTGTGTGTGTGTGTGTGTGTGTGTGTGTGTGTTTGAGGGGAAGGTGAAGGGAGGTGGAAAAAGAACAGCAAAGCAACAGAAAAACAGATGGATAAAAACTCAAAATATGAGCGTGCAAATGACAAATCATAGATAAACAGGAAATCATAAACATCAATGAATGAATGAATGAGTTTAAGAATTAAAAAAACTTGAAACCAACCAAGAAAACTACAAACTCAAGTTAACATGAGTAAATCAAGAAGTGGACTGTTCCTGAGAAGGGAATGTTTGGGTTGTGATTGACTGCGTTGTGGATCTGAATTACTTGTATTGAACGAACAATGTCGCACGTTTAGACTTTACTTTGCCAAACATGTCGACAATTAAGAGCACCTGCCTATATACTCAACCTACCTTTACCTTTTTGTACCTTTTTGTTATTTAAATGAAAAAATACTCCAGCAGGCAGAGATTCTCCTGCTCATTGACACGCATAAAGTTTGACCTTTGTGACCTTTTCATGAGTGGAGGGTCTCTAACAATGGGGCTGAACAGTACCTTGTGCTTGACGATCTGCTGGGTGATCTTGGCCGTCTGGGTTCCCATGGGCTCGGCGGAGGTGAGGCGTCTCTCGGTGGCACTCAGCCATTCTCCGAGAGGCTCCAGGGCTTCGTGGAACTGAAGAGCCAAAACCTGCAGCTCCTCCAACTGCCTCTGCCTGAGGGACGGGAGAGGGGGGGGGACAAATATACAAAGAGATGAGGAGGAGGAGGAGGAGGCGTTTATTGGTATTTTATTGCTTTCACTGATTTTTTCCTTACGCTTGATTGCTCAATTTCGACCTGATTTTGTGTCATAGAGCTGTCGTCTTTTTTATAAACAGTTTATTAAATGTTCATCAAATTGTTATGATATATTATTGGATTTTAAAGAATTTCAACAACAGATAAAAAGTATTATTGTAGAAGTTTTGCAAAATGGTCAAAAAACCTGCTGTCTTTTTGTGTGTGTGTCAGTGTGTAAACCAAAGCATCTCACTATTTGCTCATAAAGGAAACAATAGTATGTGTGTGTGCATAGAATACAGTTTACTGTTCATACTAGACAGTGTAATAAATGCCAGAGCCATGACAGACGTGTGTTGTAACAATATATATTATGACACTACTTTAAATAAGGAGACGCATCCTAGATATATCACACCTCCTCACTGTGCTTGGTGAGTGTGTCCTGCATGTGTGTACCCATTTCCCCCCCAAAAAGGATTTCCCTAGTGAACAGAAGAGCCGCCGAAATTACTTGTAGACCACAGATACTAATAGTAATGATACAATTCTTTCTTTAAGCACAGTCGTGCTCAACTCAGAGATGAAAGGAGAAAACAGCAAATAACCACAAGATAACATGCTGTTGAGGAACACCACTAATTACTTTCCCGAACCACATATTTACAGCAAGACAAATGTAAGTTTTTGCTTTTTGTAATATTATCTGTGTTGCCTTTTCAAAGCATAAAATGGACAGAATGGCTCATTTTGAAATATCAACAATCATTGAAGGACGGTCAGGAGCTTCTACAAGTGCCACGATGACCATAAGAGATGGTACCTTAGTATTTATTGCTACTCATAACCAGATTCTGCCCACGCTGAAACGCCCCCGTACTGTGGAGGAGACCTACCTCCCACTGGCCTTGTCCAGCAGTTCAGTCCATCTCTCTGCCAGACAGTGGAGCTGGGTCTGAATCTTCTCTCGGTCCTGAGTGTCCGCCGTGTCTGCGATCCTCGCTCCCTCAGCACGGATCATCTCCACCGTCGGCCGGCGGTCATCTAACAACCTCTGGAGCAGCTGGAGGAACAGAAATACACACAGTTACTAGTTGCTCTTCACAGCAGGGGTCAGTGAGTGGGTTTGACAATGGGACACTTCCATCAGGCGCTGTGGAAACGCAGGCCTATAAGTCTTCAACGTTTGTTTCTTTCTTTTGATGCATTTAAGAATCAAATGTATATTGATCCATTGATCCATTGATGGGGCTGCAGTAATAGATGTAACAAGCTCATAGTTGGGATTTACTATAATCTATAGCTTCAGAAATGACCATTAAGTTAAACCGACACCCGCCAAAATCAAAAAGTGAACATTGTAACATTCATGAATTTAGGATTTTTTTAAGGATTTATTGCAGTTATATTATGTATTAAATTGCATTTGTTTAGCTAAGTGCACCAAATAAATGGCAACCAAGTGTAAACTGCCTAATCAAATCTGATAAGAATTCCATAATCAATCCAAACTTAAAACCGAATCCCTCCATGTTTGCAAAAGGAAGTGATGTTTACACTTTTGACTAATACAAATCAGATAATCAGCAAAACAGTTCACCTATAATATACAAAATTTACTGCACGTGCTTGAGGCATGAAATAAGTAAATTGCGGGAGAATGTTTTTTTTCCTCTAACAGAAAATGACACGTTTCCCATTGTTTCCATCAAAATCTAGACTTACATTTTGGAAACATCAACAACCTTTTTTTTATCTGAGGAAATCCTCACACAGAGCTCATCAATTAGCTCTTTAAAACTGGTAAATACAGAACAAGCTTTCCTAGAGCTCCAACTGCTTTAAGATCAACAAACAACATACACGAACATTCTTCCTTCCTGCTTAGATAGCAGCCTCTCCGTCTGCTTTGAACTGCTCGGTTCACCCCCTGGAACGCACTCGTCTACAGTTCACTCTCTTTCTTAGCCAAAGGGTGACACCACTCTTCGTCACGGATGTAAACACGCGTGATTGATCGCTGGTCGAGGCTGCAGCACTCTTATGTGCACAAACACAGGAAGTGTATGTTGGATAAACAGGGAAAAAGAGTGTGTCTCTGAAAACAATACAAATCCACCATGCATGAGTGTGTGTCTGTTTTTATGCCAGTCTAACTGGCAGACGGTCAACTGGGGACGTTCGGATGCCAGGCAGACGGATCATTGACTGTGTGTATGTGTGTTTGTTTGTGTGCTTGCCATTTAAATATCCATTGTTTGTTATCCATTGTTGAAGGACGATGAGGACATGTGAATATCGATAATGGCTCAATTCAACCTGTCTGATAAATAGGAGAATATTTTTTCCCAATAATGTGTAAAAATAAATAAATAATCTAGAAAAATTAAAAGTTAAAATTCAGATCCACTTTAAGACAGAAGCTGGCAGGATACTTCAAAGAAAGAGGAGGAGGATGTGGGTGGCTGCACCAGAGCAGAGCTCAGAAAACTGTGCTTGATGATCTTCTGATGAGCTTCTAATCCCAAAAATGTAAAATCTGAGCAGACACCGAATGAAAAACACTTGACACCAAAGTGTACCCTTGATGACCTAAGAAAGACACTTCTGCTGTTGTGTGTTTCATCTCTCAGTTCTGTTTTGATACTGTTTCAGAAAAAAAATATAAAGATCTCTTACCACTTTGTGTTATTACATGTAAAAGAGGACCGTCATCCTTCTCGTACCTTTTGTTCTTGGATCTGGGCCTTGACCACGCGGTACTCGGCCGACGGAGGCTTCTGATTGGTCACCAGCTCCTCTGTGTCGCTCAGCCAGCTTAGCAGAGGCTCCAGAGCATCCTGGAATTTTCCACAATGCAACAGGGCCTCCTGCAGCTGGGCGATACGCTCTGCCACCTGAGGACGGGAGAGGTGGTTGTGAGTTGAGTAAAGTCGATTTAATATAGCATGAATGTAAGTCTATAGAAGTCCAAAAAGCACATGTCAGAGGGTCACACAGACAAACAGAAAGCGCACACACACACATCTCTACCTGCTTCCCATATGGTTTTAAAGTCTAACTAAAAGCTCGAAACAGAAACAATGTCTCCGTCCTTCTCTTATGTGTTTTGTATATCAGTGGCTCTCCTGGTTTCAGACACATATAGAGTCGTACCCGCTTGTTGAGTGAGTTCCATTGGAGGTTGGTGGTTTCCAGGTCGTGCTCCAGTGCCTGGGTGTCGGTGTGTTTGGCGGCGCTCTGGATCAGACCCTGACCCACTGCGTTGACGTGCTGCAGCTTTGGTTGAATGCTGTCCACCTGCTCTCTCTCCACGGCCTGGAAGAGGAAGCGAGAAAAGGGTGATCATTAATGATTTATTGTCTTGTCATAAATGAATGAAAGAAAAAAAGAAAAAGGGGTAAGCACAACGGTTTATTTAAAAGCAGAAGTAGCCAAGTCAGTAGTCAAAAATACACTGTGCATTCAATCTGCGTGACAACAAATGGAGGTGAACTTTACTACATTATGTATATATATAGAAGCGACTGGATATAAGGAGATGAAAGACAGACTGAGGGATGTGCAGAGATAAGAGAGGAGTGGGAGACAGGAAGGGAACAGGGGAAATGAGGGTGGAGGGAGGAGAAAAAATGAGGGGAGAGAGGGATTACGGGGATTAGAGGGTTGGACGAGTAAGGGGCTGGCTGGAAAAGGCTGAGTCGACAACACACACACATTGTAGAGTACACTAACACACTTGCATGGGTGCACACAACCTTCACTTGATCACACACCCAAATTCACACACAAGCACACACACAGTCTGATGCGAACGCACACATTTATAGCAAATACACGCACAACTTCGCCTGTCTGGCCACATTACTCACACACACACGTCACAGTGCAGGACTGGAGCCATCTTGTGATGACAATAGAGGCAGCCACCCGACACTAAAGACAACCAGACTTCACTTCCCTGGCCGAAAAAGACGGAGCAACAGCCAAGAGAGCTCCTCTGTCGTAGTAAATCTGTGCCACTACTATATCCAAACACATGCTAAAGCAGTGTTTTTTTTTTTTTTTTTATATGTTCAGAGTGAAGGTCCTGAGCAATTTAGAGTATTTAATTTGTATTTCCACTCAAAACACTATGAAATGCCACATATTCACTGGTTATAGCTTCCCAAACGTAATAATCTACTGCTTTTCTCTATTGTATACCATTGCAAAATGAATATCTGTATTTTGAAGTGGCGGTTGGACAAAAAAAATAGCGTCATACCATCAATTTAAACTGACTTTGGTAATTGGGAATTTTCACTATTGTCAGTCTTTTTATAGACTCAGTGATCAATGTGATCAATTCTGGAATCCATCAATAGTTACAATAATCCTTAGCTGCAGCCCTAAAACAATACAAAGCAAAACTAAATTGAATTCAAAGGCCTGACTATGCCCCATTACAAACTCTATGACTTTTCTTAATTTCAATTTTTTATTTCATAGTTTGGAGCACATCCCTGACTTATAAAATCTGGTCCTGTCTAGTTTGTCAATGTTGTTTTTCAAAAGCGGTAAACAGTCTGGTTTTCCCCACAGTTAGTCCCACTGTGGAGAAAAACAACCCAAAACCAAAACAACTTTGGCAATGTGAGAAAAAACGAAAAAAGCATTCTGCTAAATTCCTGTAAACCATCCTGCGATATCCAACAATTTGCCAAATCCACAAGACAACTTTCACAATTTCATGGTATTGCACCAATTCCCAGAGCAGTGGGAACACCGTAAACCACCACTGATATATTATAATATAATATATATAATAATATAATAACAAAATTATTTTCATTCGGCCGTCTTTCAGACAAAATCCCAACTAATGGGGGTCCGCTGTCATGAAAACGTTTGAGAAGTCCTGACATTCAGAACAGGCCCACAGAGGGAGAATTAAGCCTGGTGGTTTATAATGCTGTGGCAGCCAAACCCCAATGGCCACACAAAGAGACAGAGACACACACACACACACACACAAATAACCAGATGTACACATCCAGGACACACACACACACAACAGATTTTGGTAAATCCATGCCTGGGGGAAAATAGCTGGCGTGACAATACTGGAGGGGGTGCAGTTAAAGTGAGGGAGAAGGAAAATGTAGGTTTGGGTTTCAGTGAAATACCACTCTGGCCTGGAAGAAGCTACAACAGTCGTGGGTGTCCAATGGTCAAATAATAACCAAACCACTACACACTACTGTACCCAACACAAATGACATAAAAAAGTCTGAACAAGAAATCGTTCTTCCTTCATTTTCACCATAAAATCTAAAAGATGTATTTGTTAATGTTCTTTCATCTTCCATCAAATCACCACTTTGACCTCCAATAAACAGCAGGCCAGCAGACCAGCAGTGGATCTGAAAGGAGTTGAGTGTCCACGTTTCAGCAGGCTAAACTAAATCCTTCATTTTCATTTTCACTACAAAATAAAGAAAAACAATATGCATGAATGAGTCAAAAGGTGGCTACCAGAATATTAATACATCTTTGAGGTTATATTTAAGTACAAAATGTGAAATGCCCGAGTTTTCACATTTGGAGGATTTCAAATGAAAAAGGAGAGCTGAAACCAAACAATGAATCAAGTCCAAATTAACGGTTTTTAATTGTTCAAATCTGAGCCTTTCATTCATGAAATATTCACCTGTTGTTTAAAAGCTTCCAAAGCCATTGATTTGGATTTATGACGTGTTGAGGATGTTTACAGACCTGCAGACAAAATACTGAGCTGGTCTTTGGATCGGCTGGAAGTGGTTGAGCTGGAACGTGTTTCTGAGTCTCTGCAGCGAGTCATAATCAAAGGGTTTATAGGTTTCTGCTCATCTGGTTTAAATATGGCATCAAACTACAGGTTCTCCACGCCAAGGCTTTGTGTGTGTGTTTGTGTTTGTGCGAGTGGGTATGAATCTATGTGCGTAATTATGTGTGTGAAAAAAATTATTAAGTGTTCTACAGGTATGAATCTCTGTGCCCGATTAAATATGAATGAGCTGTGTTGTGTGTGTGTGTGTGTGTGTGTGTGTGTGTGTGTTCCTGTCCACTTTGGATGCAGCTGTGTTGTGGTGATGGGCGTCATAGCTGCTTGGAACAGGAAGTCTGTCGGCCAGAACAACAATGACTGTAGCCATGACCCGCTCCGCCCTACGCCTTATCCTGGTGTGCGTGTGTGTTTGTGTGTGTGTGTGTGTGTGTACTTTTACAACTATCTTTGTGAGAACCAATTTTAGTTTTACACCATGGGAGTGAGGACATTTTTGGAAAGTGAGGACATTTTTGTCTTGTCTGTTCTTGGCTGTTTGAGGTCTAAGATTTGGTTTTAAGGTTCAGGTTAGAATTAAGTTTAGGTTACGGCCATGGTGAGGGTTGGGGTCAGGCACACAAGTATAGAAGTACAAACCTGTGTGTGTGTGTGTGTGTGTGGGTGTGTGTGTGGGTGTCTCAGAGGTAGAGGGGAACAGAAAAGGAAAAAACAGGGAAAGTACACCCATTCATCATCTAAACATACACTGGGGGGCATATAAACGCGTTATAGGTCGCGTGTGTTTACATTTCTGTCTGTTCTCCCTCTTCTTCTGCCACTCTCTTTGTGTTTTTCCTCTCTTTCTGTCTCTATTTCAGCCGCCCTCTCTGCTCTTTCTCTCCCTCACCAGCTCAGAGTGGGTGACTCCACTAAACCAGAGCTCTGGAAAATGTCCCACATACTTGTCATTCTTCCCTACCTCAGCCAGCACGCAGCAACACACGCACACACTCTTAACTGAGCTATCACCACCATACTTGTCATCTTCCTCCTCCTCTTCCTCCCGTCATGTCACCACTCATCTCTTTACCTCTTCTCTTCCTTTTTTTTCTCCCCCTACCACAGCTGCCACCTCCCCTTCGTCCCACTCTGTCTCTCCATCTGGACCGCACTGGTTTTCTCACTTCAGCCACAGTTCGGCGTGTAGAACAGGCGATAAAATCACAGGGATGAAAGTGGATCTGACTAAAGCTGGTGAACGGACGTGAGAGGCTGATGCTGGCTAAATACTGTTTGCATAGATATTTCATGTCAAATAGACATTTGTTTGAGACGTTGAAATACTCAAGAAGATGAAAGAATTGAGTTTTTGTCCCCTGTTTATCAAACAACCACAGTAATTTTGAGGAATACAGATTTTGGTTTAGTTCTCAGTGATTTGTGCCTGAATCAGTGGATACAAGTTTAAACTTGGCTGTCAGTTAAATTCTGGTAAATCTTTTTAGTCTTGTGTCTTTAGTTCTTCTCTTTAACACTTCACAAGTTTTTTCAGATCAGCGTTCATTCAGCACAGGTGGGGCGAGTGATAAAAACCAAAGAGAAGGTAGATACTAGGAAGAAAAGTCAGCTTAAGGCAGAGATACAGAAAAACACACCACACATTTGGTTGGACAAGAGGGTAACATCTAACTTTAAAGCAGAGCTGGAGCAATTAATTGATTTGTCGGGTGACAGGAAACTAATGGACAACTATTTTGATCATCAACTAATCTGTTGTTTTTGAAGAAGAATTCCAAATATTTGCTGGTTAAAGCTTCTCACATGGGATGATTGGCTGTTTTTCTTTGACATATCTGATTGAAACTGAATACTTCTGGGTTTGGTCAAATAAAACTAGTAATCTGGATGATTTATGTTGGGCTTTGGGGAATTACAGCGAGCACAAACAAGACAAAAATACAGAAATCTCATGCTGAATAACGAAAACTTGGGCACATTGTTTTGTGTTCATGTAGGAACCCATCACTAATAGTTTTCAGTAGCTAATCAGGTCAAATATTGTGCACAAGTGTGAAAGCACATGACTATGATGCAGATAGGGCGACACTAAAGTCAATCAAATTTATGATCCTAATAATCTCAAGAATATTCTCACTGGGCTCAAATCTCAAGAGTGGAACAATAGTGAAAACGTCTAATTTAACCTCACTTTGGGACTCACTGTTACATAATAGTGCTTTTTAGGATCTGTGAACTGACAGTGTGAGTGTATGTCTACGGTAGATGAGCATGTGTGTGCATGCTCTACATTTAGCTGTCATCTGTCGAGCTAATAATGCTGAGGAGAGGAATAACTGGCGCGTGTCCAAAACATCACTTAAGGGAAATCGATGATCAATCGGGACAGATGAGGAACATGTAGCTCCTAACATAAATGCAAAAAAAATTACTAATGACAGCACACAAAAACATGGCAACTGATACGGTCACTGCTGCAAAAATATGAGAAATGAAAGGAAAAAGAAAATATGTTTAGAAAATTGAGAGCATGAAGGATGTTGCCCGGCTACACAGAGTTTTCCAACTTGTTATCAAGGCTTTAAAGTTGTTCTCTGAACTGTGTCCTCTCCTTTCATCTTCCTTTCCCTTCATAACTGATTTCCATAACTACGTGATCTGTTTATTCCATCAGAAAGGAGCTACTGGTCATATTAAAAACGTGTGCATCTTAAAAGTGTTGCCTCTAAAGCTACAATTGGACTGAAGAGACGGTGAAATAAAACTGGTATGCGATTAAAAACAGACGTGCAGAGGAAAGACAGGATCTCATATTAGAACTGAATGGGAGTTAGTGTATATGAGCGATAAATGGAAAACCAGAGGGAAAAAATGAACAGACTGAATATCCTGAATGCAATATGGCAGCCAGTAACAGCACCGGTATCGCTTGCTTTTCCTTCACCCCACACCTCCTCCCTCACCCCTCTCCCTCTATTCCTGCCTCGGCCCTCGTCTCTCACTCTCTTCCTGTCTTTCAACCCTCATCCTTCCTCACTGCCTCCTTTCTCTTTTAATGGAACGAGGAATGAGAGGAGGAAGGAAAGGGTAGTGATCTGTTTCTGAACTAACCTCCATGGGGGAAAACAATTTCGCCAGAGAGGCTTTGCTTTAGCCGACTGACCAGTGTCAGACATGGGGACAAAGCGGGTAATGGGTTAATAAATCCCATTTGAAACCAGTGTCCTTATTTGAACATCAACAGATACAAATCTCATGCAAATGTGGCCTGCATTCAAAGCATGTTGGCTCAAACCTTACTATCCTCTTTTGCTTCCCCTTTGTTGTCCCACCAACAATTCGTTTTCCCTTTTAGAGATGCAATTTTTCTGAACACACACACATCCTTTTCCTTCATTCATTCTTTCTTCCCACATTTTGGGGATTTCTGTGCTGCTAATCAGCTCCCTGTGAGACAGACAAAGAGAGAGTAATATATGAAGAATATATTTTTGGGGGATTTGAGGTTTCCTGGAAACATGTTCATATCTAACAGGAAACCATTGCTCTACCACATTGATAAAAGCTTTGTTGTTTTGCTGATATCATTGTGGGGGGTGGGGGGGTGATGTAGAGGCAGGCACACAGACAAAAATATGTAAAATCATTGAAAAACGCTTCAAATATTTGATCTACTTTTTACATTTTAAACCCATCTATGTTCAATTCCAGTGGGAGATCAATGTGTTCCTGCTTCTGCTTTCATGCTTTTCTGTGCTCCTGAACACGTCCCCCTCCTTCCCTCTGTGTGTTTCGCAGGTTTATCCCGGAGGCGGCTGTTCAGAACCAGAATTATCACATCAATCAAAACATAAATGTATGAGCTGCGGACCTGAAGCCACCTGGTTCTCTCTATGCCTGTTTATCTCTCTCTCTGCTTCAACATCTGTCTTTCATGTCTTTCTGGCCCATTTGCTCCTACTATTCCATCTTGTACTGAAAATGGAACGAAAATGGATAATGTGCAGATTTCAGAGACCCACTGTTACAGCAGGTCTATTTATTTTATTTTTTTTACTGCGTCAGAGTTGATTTCAAAAACTAATTTCAAAAACCAAAAATAAGACATAAAACTGGCAAAAGAAGTCTACTTCCAGTAAAACATAGGTTATGAAACAAAACAGCGGTTATGAAGTACTAATCTGTTTGGACTGCATACAAACCCAGCTCTGTGCTCATCCATGTGGACACGCAGCTTAAAAACCTATCACTGCATATCAAAAATAAGTCCTCTAATTTCTACATGCAGCGTGTGTTGAAATTTTTATGGACTTAAATGGATATAATTTAAGAAAATGTAAGGATTTTGTAGGACCCTCTAAAGCTCGTATCTACAGACAGCAACAACAAAGGGTTATGAATGAAACATGCAATTTCAGAACTGTCTGCCTCTAAATCTGTGTATAAGCTGCCTTTCGGTCAGTCTGTCTGTACTGTGTGTTCCCTCGTCCCAATTCATCAAACAGCATGCAAAGCTAGTCCATCTGTCCGTCTGTTTGTGGGGCATGCATACATAAAATGTGCCTTAAAATTAGCTCCATATTAATCCAAAGAACTTCTGCTTGTGTCTGCCTGCCAGCGTAGCTCTCTTATCATTGTGCTAAAGCCCCATGTAGCGCTAAAAGGTGCTCCCCCGTGCAAACAATAGCTTCCTCCACCCAACCTCCCTGTCGCCTGTCATAACTCTTTTTTTGTGTCTGCTTCTTTGTCTTTCTAAACACAGTGCGTCTATCTGTCCTCCCCATGTCTTCACACCATCCCCTTTCAAGGAATTTCGATCAGCGACTCAACGTGAAAATTGCCTGTTTTTTTTTGTTGTAGTGTATATTTTGCATTGGAGCAGAATATCGAAGTGGGGTGGGAGATACAAAGACAGAAGAACAGCGAGCAGAAAAGAGCTGGATGTTAGACAGAAAGTCAGGTTGGTGTACAATAGACAGAAACAAAACACAGAGTGAAAGACAGGATGGTCAACAGGCAATGGAGTCCAGCCCACAGATCCAGTGTTAGCCCTGGCACATTCTTATCTGATATCTGGGTTTATATTCCCCCGACAACTTCACACACTGTTTGTGTAGCCATGTTGGCAGAGGCAGCTCCCCTCACAGAGAGCCACAATATTTACCTCTCACCTCCTTATCTCAGCAAAAAAACCATCCAAGCATGGAGGAGAAGAGGGGGAGGAGAAGGAGGTTTTGGGAGAGAGAGAAGGAGAGTCAGTTGAGGAGAGGGAGCATGGCTGGATAAAGGGGATTTCATAACACAAAAAAAGTGCATGTGTCACCTTTTAGAAATGTGAACAAAAAATGGAGTCAAATTTCCAAATCGTCATCCATCATTCATTACCATGAAAAACAAACCATAAAGGGCCAGTGTTTTATGTGGTAACACATTATTACTGGTATGCATACCAAGTTTGGGAATCATTACAGTGATTTTTAAATTATCTTCTTAGAGAGTGTGTGCATTATTAAATACTGGTTGTCTCCTTTTGGGACAAAACTTTTAATTGGAGCCAAGTATCGTGTCCAGAAATACCCTCAGTGCAACAGAAGCAACTTTTTAGTCTTTGAGCTGTTAAAAAAAAAAAACTCTTCTCTATGTTAGAAGACTTTAAAAGTTTCTTCTGTATCTGACCCAGGAAATCAAAATCTAACTAGTAGCTTGCATTACAAAATGCCGCAAAATAAAAAAACAGTCACAAAGGGTCTCCAAAACCTACAGTATATAAAGTATGTACAGTAACCCCGTTTTTGTTGTTTTCCTTTCAAAATGTTCTGCTTTCTGACTTTCAAATGCTTTTTTCCCCCTTAATCGAGCCTGATGTTGTTACGGATCATCTGCCCAACAGCACTCTGTACAGCTGTTTCTCTGAGTTAGATCTGAGGCGGATGCTGTGGACACAACATCTGATTATATTAAACTAAAGCCAGAGAGGCTGTATCTGCAGAGAGAACAAATGTGGACTGATAACATATACAGACACAAAAACCAGCTACACACCCAAACAGACAGACACAGGCACACATTCTCACAAACACACATACAGTCAAATGTACTCATAAACACACAAAGCGTAGAGTAAATGATTTGTGACTGACCAATCAGAGCAGGCCACTTGTGCCTGATGGGAACTATAATGTAATAAAAGTGGACCAGTAGTTTGCATCGTCAGCATGGGATCAGGTGCATCAGTGGCCACCCAAATCACACTTGTGTATGATGTGCACTGATTTTTGAAATTTCTCTGACAGACATTGACTGTAACATTTGAACTTAAATGTGGCGATGAGAAAGCCATTGATCAAAAGGCAGTGAAATGCACATGTAATTTCCTAGATCACACACTGATTTTACATGTTTCATATGCAAAAAGAGGGAACCAGCATAATAATGGAAAGACTAAATTCATGCGAGTCCGTGCGCAACAAAAACAGGGTTCAGATCAGGCAAATCTGGGCCAGACACTGAGTCATAGCAGAGCTGCTAGAAAGCACGACAGCCTGTCAAACACACTGTCACACTGAGATACACGCCAGCATATACACACACCTTTACATGCAGCCCACACAGTCAAACACAGAGGTAGATGGGAGAGGAGTGACACTACACAAACAAAATAAGTTGCAGACTGAATGCAGAGAGACTAGTCTGACACACACACTTACATTGACAGTTCTACGCCAAGTTAATCTTGCAGCATTTATAGATATCCATTTCAGATCCATGTCTGTACACAGCAGTAACACTGTGTATACTGTGACATTGACTACATTCTTAGAAACCAAATCTACCCAAACAGTGAAAGTCATCCAGTCTTGCTCCATATACAAACACACTGGCTCCTCAAACATCGACCTTTCTCACAAATGATTTAAACAAAACAGAAAACTTTGGCCTGTATCACTTCATGTACATACACAGCTGGGACACACCCAGCACCCATGACTTTTGTATGGAAACACAGCATTCTGTATATGCAGACAGTGTAAACACAACAATAGCATGCCCTTGAGATAAATGTTGTCAACTGTGCACTTGAGATCAGCATTATAAGTAGGCCTCAGGCACACACTGCTCTTTTAGCCTCACACAAATAAACATGTGATCAATCTCAAATATGTGCATGCACTGTAGATTAGCCCTGACCCCGACCCAAACACGTGGCATATGCACGCACACACTGAGCGACCCTGAGGGTAGTTTCCCATAAGTAGCGAAAACCCCCTCTAAGCATCATATTGCAATAATTTAAAGCCCTACTTCTCAAACACAACTAGCTAATTATGGCGTCTACATAACTTCACCCCCCCACACACATACATTTTCCATGTCTACATCAGTTATACACAAGGCTCAGCTACCTGACCCAGTTCTTTTTCCATGCTATGCCTCTTTGTGTCCACATGTCCACATCGAATGCATTCATTGCTAAAAACAGATTTTTGCTCAGCTTTTACTTTTCACCAAGTAATCTTCTTTTATTAGGCTAAATAGATGAACCAAGGTCTGTGTGGTTCAATTTAATTCATTCTCAGTACTTGGCACTGTATTTATGGACGCTGCATATCTGTTCCAAAGCACTCTACTAAAAACCGAATATAGTAAATGGTCTAGACTAAATAAATCACCTCACAAGACCAATATGAAGTTCTATATGAAGGGAATAAAGAGAGCATACCGCTACCTTTATGTCAGTGTCGAAACTTGGTAATATAGTTGTCGATTCATTCTCTGCTTTAGAGCTCCTTCCTGATTCTAAGACGGGATCTGTGTGACAAGCTGTGGCCCCTGTCTGGGGCCCGTCTTCCTGGGGCCTACAGACCTGTGCCTGGCTTGTCTCTGTCTGTGTAAATAGGCTTTGTAGCAGGCCTGGCTCAAGTTGGTCCCAGGCCTGGTCTGTGGACATGAGTGGAGGAAAGTCCAGAGCAGAGCCGTCTGACTCCCAGTCACTGTCCCCTGTCATGGAGCCCAGGACAAACTCTACTCCATCCATCCCAGACTGGGTCCCTTCAGAGTATGAGTCCAAGTCCAGCTCCTGAGTATCCTCACAGGCTGACGAGACTTCTGAAGGGCCCGGTTGGGGCCGTTCAGGTGCCGCCATGTAAACAAAGCTGTCAGGAGAAAGGAAGGCTCCCTCCTCCTCTGCGTCTGGGCAGCAGGGAGGTTTGGGGACAGGACTTGGGGGAATGGAGTCCTCAAATGGAGATGGGGGACAGTCACTGGGGTCCTGGGGAGGCGCAGACACAGCCAGATAAACAAAACTATCGGATATCACAAAGGCCTCTGAGTCTTTAGTATCCAACCCAGCGCCACAAGTATCCGATTTAGAAGGTGACTGAGGTAAAGAGGGAGCGGGTGCTGAGTCCGTATGTTGAGGGTGTACGAAAGGAACAGAGTCTGATTTTGGGGTGCTAGTTGTCACTTCTGTTGCAGTTTCCAGATCTGGGTCTTGTGCAGGCATGTCCAGTCCTGAGACTACATCTGTGGGGACAACTAAAGTCTCAAAGCTTGTCCCTTCTGTGTCACATGTTACTGCCACAGCAAGGTTGCTAGTCTCTGAGGGGACTGGATCTTCTTGACAGGAAGTTTGAACGTCAACATCCTGAGTACATTCATTGTCGATTTCTTTTTCAGCCGTGTGCGGCGGCTCAAGGGAGTGATCCATGAGAACTCCCTCGCTACTGTCCAAACTTGGCTCAGATTGGTCATACACATCCCACTCTGTTTCTAACTCCTCTTCCTCTTTAAATTCTCCCTCGTCCTGCTCAACCTCCTCCTCCACTTGCTCCACCTCCTCAGCTTCCTCAGCGTAAGGGTTCATTGGGCTACGAGTTGGAGAGGCGGCTCTCTCCTCACAATCCTCGGCATCATGCTCCGATGATGCCCCACTATCCAAGTCTGTTTCAGTCTGTGCAGGTCTCCCCTGTTCACAGTCTGTCTGAGTTATGTCACTAATACCAGTTCTGTCTGGTTGGGACATGTGGACACCACTGGAGTCCGACTCCAGTTGTTGACCAAGAGCAGAGTCTGTTGGGTAACTCATCTCTTCTTCTTCTACCTCATCCTCATTGTAGTCAACATCACAATCTTCATCAATGAAACCATGTTCCTTTTCACAGTCTTGGGCTCGCACCAAGTCAAAGTTTGTAATCTGTTCTATGTGCTCAGAGTGATTTAAATTGGAGTCTTTTGTAATATTCTCTAAACCTGGTACAACACTAAAATGCTCTACAGAGTTAACTGCATCTAGAGGAAGAGTTCCTTCAAAATCTACCCAGGCAGTCTTTGCTTCTTCCTCTCTCTCTTCTTCCTCTTCCGCTAAACAAGGAAGGGTGTAGGGATCAAAAGGCTCAGGGTCTACACTCATCTCCACTCCCTCCTCTCCTTCATCCTCTTGACACTGCCTCTCCAGCTCTAGGAAGAGGTCATCTGACTCTTCCCCTGAGCTGGGGCAGGGTGAGGCACTTGGGGCTCCAGGGCCTCCAAACCCTGTAGGGGGAGTCAATACAGGCCAATGTCCAGAAGAGCTTGTTAGATCCCATCCCTCTGATTCTAGTGTTTCCTTATCCCAAGACTGGTCAATGATCTCCCTATTCTCTAATTTAAGCACTGCCTCCCACTCTCTTTCCTCTCTTTGAGCTCTTTCCTCCTCTGCTTTATCCCTTTCGTTTTTCCATGCCTCCTCCTCCTCAATCATTTTCATGCACTCTTGCTGCTCATCTTCGCCAAGCTCCTCAAGTATCCTGCGCTCGTCCTCCTCAAATTTGAGCTCGGAGGCTGTGCGTTCTCTGAGCTCACTGCCCTGAGCACCCCAGCCAAGCAGCCCCTCATCACCTCCCTCCTGACTGATACAGGGGGAGAGGGGCAAACCTCCATATACTAACCCCTCCTCCTCCTTCAGGAACGGAGATGGGGGGTCTAGTAGATAAAGGGACTCTTCATCTGTGTTGCTATCCTCACCCAACAGGGGAGGCAAAGGGGGGAGTACAGGGAAGTTGTGCCTCAGGCCAACTGGGGTTCTTTTCCCTGTTGTTATACTGCGGGGCCAGGTGCGGGCCTTGGTAGGAGGGCAGAAGACTGGTTTTGGTGGGATGAGTGGGGCATTATCCCCCTGGTCCTGGTCCAAAAGAGGAGAGTCCCTCTCTGAATCTGAGGTCTTAACTGACTCAACAGGCTCCTCTGGGATCTGCCTAATTCCAGCTTTAGAAGAGCTAGTAGTCCGCCTGTGCTGCTCCCTTTTTCTCTCTACCTGTCTGGATATACTAGGGCTATGCTGTGGTGAACTCCCAGAAACCTGGGGTGCCCGAGTCTGGCCAAAGGAAGGTAACAGTTCTTTTGAAGGCGACGGCACAACATGAGTCTGTCTGTGTTGCTTCTGCAGCACGGGGTGAAGCTGCTTCTGCCTGCTGAGAGGATGCTGCTGGAGAGGAGGCACGGGGCTAACTGTGGGTGTCAAAGATGGCGAAGAGGAGACAGGGGGAGTGTGGGGAGCAGATGATAGAGGGGAGGGTGTGTAAGGAGGCAGGGAAGGAGTGGATGAGGTAGGGGTGGGTGGAGGGAGGTGAGAAAGAATGGGCTGTAAAGGAGAGAGAGGAATCCCTGCTCCAGAAAGACGCTTTTCTGCTCCTTCAACGGATGAGAATTCAAGTCTCTCTGCAAACTCTGGATAGGTTGGGGGCATAAAGGCTTTCCAGGAGCGACGGTTCGGATTGTCCCGCTTATCGCCACCTTGATGCCGCCTCTTGGCCACTGCAGCTACCCCACCAGAGCCGGATGAGGATGGAGCAAGAGGCAAACCTGAACCTACAATGCCAACTGGTGGTGACATTATCTGAGGATCACCAGTCAGCTTTAAGGCATCAAAGATCACTCTCTCATCAAGTTTCTTCACTCCACCAGTGTTATCTGCATTCCTGGAGACAAAAACGCCACCTAAATCAGCTCCAATGGTGCCATTGCTGGATAGTGTACTCCCCTCTCCTCTCATCTCCCCACCAGAGCCTAGAGTACTCCTGGAGGGTTGACACAGTTTGGTCCCTTGGTCAATCTGTTCATTGATGCGCATTGTATCATATATGGATCGCTGGGGGACGTAGCAGTCCTCTATGTATGCCTCATCTTCATCACCTTTTCCAAGGCAGCGAGGGTTCTGCCTCAGGCAGTCCGGACGGCTCAGGGGCTTCCCCATTATGCAGTTTTCACTTTTGTTGGGCTGCCACAGAAACCCTATTGTTTAAGGTGCAGGTGTGGCACGGCACAGAGAGAAATTAAATAAAAAAAAAAAACTGTACACAAAAAAAGGCTCTTTGTGGAAAATGTATTCCTTTACCTTCAATTGTCCCAAGTCCAATAATCCACAAAATCAGTCCATTTGGCTGCATTTAATAAATCCTTCAAGTTTCACATTCTAAAAAATATTCAAAATTTTAACATCCACAGTCCACTGGTGTATGTTGTGTTCTTGCTTATGTCACTTCAACAGCAGTGCATTTCCTTGGTCTTTCTGAGATGCTGTGTGGCATCAGCGAGGGAGTGAGAGAGACAGCCCTCCCCCTCGGCACCATATTAATCACCAGCTCTGTTTATTTGAAAGACTGTTAGGAATGAGGGAGAGGTGGTGGGATGAACAGAGGGAGGAAGGGAAAGAAACAGTCATCATCCCCCTCTCTGAGAAGTACAAAGTCCAAGGTGAGGTGAGCACCATGCAGACAACACACCTTTGTTTTGCTGTCAGAAACACACAGTGCAACTCTCCTCTCCATATTCATGTACAACAACTCATTCCTTGACCCCCTTTTCACTTTAACTAAGCTCCTGCCTCCTTCCTCTGCGGTCTCCTCTCCTCTCTGTGGCACAACAGGAAAAAGCAGAGAGGGCTTGGACAACTTCAACAGTCTGAGTGAGAGGCAGGCAGGGAAGTGTAAAAGTCTCCTTTTAAGGTGAGAAAACCCACTCTGTTATATAAAAGAAAGGCTGCGTGGGGTGCAATGAACAGGAAAGTACAATACTCCATGGATTTGTTTCACTTTTTCTTCCTTTGTTAAAAAATGTTGCTTGCAGGAAAAATGAATGAGAATATGAAATCCAGTAATTGAAGACACAATAGTATAGAACATGTCTATCCTTTAGAGCATTTTGAGGCAACAAAATCCAACTCGAGAAAAATATGAAAATAGAAATCCCTTTACCAAGTCACTGCCACTTTGTGGTCCGGTGAGTGTTCAAGCAGCTTTTTCTTTTCCTGTCCTCTGCTTCCATCACAAAGAATCAAGGCTTTGTGCCTGCAGGACAAACCCTAATTTTGTCTAAGACATCTCATCACATCATAACAGTCACCTTTAGTGAAAGAAAATCAACCCCATCATCCAACAGTCTAGCATTTGGAGAAAATCCTAAATCCGGAACAAAGAGAAAAGCAGTCCGCTTTTGCGTGAAGAAATCCCTGTCAATGTTTCAATTCTTTTCTTTTATCTTGCTTTCTTTCTCTCTTATCCTCAGATCATCCACAGCTCCAGGGGAGAGGTTGTACAGTAGATCGAAAGCAGGCAGGATCTTGGAGGGGGTGAGGCTGGAGTGAAAGAGGGCATCTGGGGGTAGATAGAAAGGGGGGGCTGGGGGCTAGATCCTGGACCAGCCAGGCAAGCAGGCAGGCGTGCAGGGCAGAGCAGTGAGTCGTGGGACTGTATCCAGAGGGCAAAGACCCAGACAGCCCTTCCAGCTCCAGTCCAAGCTTTGCTTTGCAGGCAGCGTCTTCCCCCTCTTTACCAGCAGACAATCCCAGGACACGCTCCCTTCCCTTTCGCTCTTTTCTTTGCTGTCTTCTTTCTCCTGCTGCCGACTCCGTACTGAGAATGAAACAAAGTGCCACGCAATCCCAGTTCCTCTTCTCTCTCTTTCTTTCTTTCCTTCTCTCTTTGAGACGTGTGGGCTCCCAAGCTTCTCTCCTTCTTTCACTCCCAGTCTCTGTTCTCAGGCCACTACACAGCTGAAATGGTTTGCAGCTGCTAAAAAAATCTCCCTCTTTTCCTCTCACTCTCGCTCTCTTGCTGCTCCCCCCTCGTCTCCTCTCTCTCTCACTCACTCACTCACATGTCCTCTCTCTCTCTCTCTCTCTCTCTCTCACACTCGCTCTCTCTCCCTACCTCCCTCCCTGCTCTCTTGCTGTTTGTGTTTGAATTCAGCTCCGTTTGTTCTGTTTCCTGCACTGGTATTAAAACACAGGAAGTGCTGCAATCATGCTGGTTTCCTCTCTCCCGAAAAAAAAATGAGACAGAGAGAGAGGGGGGGAGAGAAGCATAGGGGAGTTAAGTAGCGATAGAGAGGGAAGCAGGGTGCTAGGAGGAGGCGTGGAGCCAGAGAGAAAGAGTTGTGCAGAGGAGGATTTTGCTCGTTACCAAGAAAATATCAGCTGAATACCGGGATGCAGCTGATTATCCCACGCTGAGCAACAAGCAACATTCTGCTTTTAAACCTGTTTCCAAATAAATACAGGAGGAAAAATTTAAAGAGGAATGAATTAAAATGCTTGAGTATACTGTACTATAACCCAGATGAGGGTTTCCTCCAGGCAAGATACATATAATACAGTATCTTACTTGCCAATGTTGCCAGATTTGGTGCGGTGAGAGAAAGAGAGAAGGGGGTTAGTGATGTGAGATGGCTACATTCATGGCTACATTCATCACAGCTTTGTAATCCACTCTTAATTCTCCGGGGGCAACCCCCCCGCCCCCCCGAGCACAAAAACACTGTCCTCAGAGTGAAATGATACAGAGTCAAAGAAAAAGAAAGAAAGAAAGCAGAAAGGAGGGAGGTATGGAGGTAGGGAAAGAGGAGGCGGGACTGTTAGCCGACAGGAGAGAAAGAGGCTTATCAGTAATGAGCCGTTTTCCCCAAAGCAATTGTCTGGCCTGCAGGCAGACAAGGAAGTGAGTCCAGTTTGTTTTTATTCACTCCATTATCTCCTCCTTTGTCAAAGTTTTCACAGGTTTCCAGTTGAACCACAAACTCTCTATCGTGCTGAAGTAGAGTTGGTAGTAGCAAAATAGCTGCTGGTGTAAAAAATAAACATGGAAAAGATATAGACACACACAAAAGTCTGTGATATTCACAGGCTCCACTTGTGCATTCCCGTCTGCGCCTTCACTGAAACCCAATCCGGCTGGGGAGTGTGTGTGTGTGTGCGTGTGTGTGTGTGTGTGTGTGTGTGTGTGTGTGTGTGTCAGAGCTAAAGACCCAGGGGCCAAGAGGAAAAGGGGCTGCACAAAAAAACAGGAGAGGAGGGGGGTGCAGTCTGTTCCTTCAGGATGCCGCACAAAACCTCTGAACAGCCACCCAGTCAGTCAGAAGGGGGATTCGGGCAAATATGGCAACCTGCAGCCCCAGAGCACAGGCAGGGAACTTTAAGCCACTTTGTTTTTCTCTTGTTATCCAAAGTTACAGGCTTCTCAAAACCAGTCATGGTGTGCCTCCTCCTCCTCCTTCTTCTTCTTCTCCTCCTCTTCTGCCCTCCTTTTTCAGCAAGTCTGTTTGTTTAAAGCAGTCTGGCAGAGCTCAGCTCAGCTGATCTGAACCAAAGCGCGCCGGCTTTCTTTCTTTTTCCTTTATCGTTCTCTCTTTTTGCCTCGAAACACGTTTCCAACACTCACAAGAGGAGCTCTCTCCTTCTCAACTGTTGCACAGAGCTACCCGTGGCCTGCATGTCAAATATGCTAAATACTCCACTCTTTCTTTTTAACAGCCCTCCCCCTCCCCCTCCAACCACCCACCCCCTCCCTGTCAGTTGCGCTGCAGCTGTCATTGCTGCGTCCAAGGCAAACGTCTTCATAAAAACAAAAGGGGTTTGTCACTGGTTTGCTACACACACCCACACACATGCAGAGCTCACAAACTCTCGCGTGACCCGCAGCTAACCGACAATCCCCTCTACACGGACCACAACAAGATTCAAATCCAAGTATTCACAGATGTGGGCCAGCTACCAGGAGAGATGGAAGGACAGGCAGTGGGGGAAAGAGAACCAAAAAGATGTAAAATTACAGAGCAGAGGAGGCATAAAGGACAAAGAAGGGCTTCTAAACAGATTAAGCTCATTTAATTTGCATTCAAATGACGCCCTTTACCCTAACCCTTCTTCCTCATTGACTATTGACACAAGCAGAGTCTATGCCTCCACCCATGACCCCCCATGATCTGTTTAAGATTAAACTTGATTCCTCTGTGGATCTACCCATGCCACTCCTCTCCTCTCGTATAATTTTTATTCATTCCTCAGTCGTCACGGCTGGTTAAAGAGTCACAGCGCTGGTGGAAAGAGGAGGAGGGAGGGTGTTGAGAGAGGAGTGAAGGGATGAGAGGATTAGGGGTTTCATTTTCCCCGGGGGTCATCCTGTGGTGCAAAACTTACACTTGCTGTGTAGCACTTCGGATCACAGCGTCCACTAAATGGCGTGTTATTTGCACATGACGCTGTTGTGGCTTTGCCTAAGTTAAAGGCTCACACTGCCATTGTCTCTGTCTAGAGGCTTGAAACCACTTAGTGCAGCTAAGTGACAAACACAAACACAGGTGGAGGGCATAAAGTATGTGTTATTGACTTTTCTGGGTCGTTTATTTGCTCATGGGGGAACACCTGTCGACAGGAAAATATACTTCCCTCTGTCTCTCTCCTTTCATTTCTCCCTCCCTCCCAAGCCAGAGTAAATCCATAATCCATCTCTTTAAAACACAGTCATTTAATGTCATTTCCTTACTCAACGTCTTGTTTTTCAATCTCTCGCCGTCCATTCTACTCTCTCTCGTCCCCCCTCTGTGGTAACCTGACAGCAGAAAAAAAATGTAGCTGCCATCTTGCTTTCTCTCTGTGCTTTTACTCTCCTAACCCATCGTCCTTCTTTCCAACTCTCAGCGGTAGTTTTATATTAACTAGCAGGGCCTTTCACCTGCCTGTGTGTGTGTGTGTGTGTGTTAGTGTGAAAGCATTTATTGTTCTCAACCTTCCTCAGGCTGAGAGATAGACACAAAGAGACCTGGACCCTGGACCCAGCGTGCACACACACACACACACACACACACACACACACACACACACACACACACACCTCTAAGCAAATGAGGCATGCACCGCCACCATCCTGCTCAATAACTTCAGTAAACACGGCTGTCAATCATCTACACACACCACTGCTGGTCATAATGGTAGTTTCAGACTTTGTGGCTGATTTGCTCTGTGAGTGTGTGTGTGTGTGTGTGTGTGTGTGTGAGTGTGTGTGTGTGGGCGTTTGCAGGTGGGCAACTACTTCATTTCAATTTAACGGTAAGTTAGTCTGTATATGCGCACGCACACATAAACACACACACACACACACACACACACACACATTCTTTCAGGCAAATAAAAACTGAACTGGCGTTCGGTGTGTGTGGGGCGGTGTGTTTTCATTCAGCTGGCAGCCAGCAGTCTATGTTACAGATTGAGTTTAATGTCCATGTGCGATTAATGCAGGAAGGACTTTCCACATTATAAACACTTTGGAGGGCAATTCTCTGTGGTGGTTTACACCATTTGGGGAGTTTTAGTGTGGTAAAAATAGGCTTATCCTCTCTTCTTTCTCTCAGTGGCCTCCTCTTTCTCCAACCTCCCCACACACACACACACACACACACACACACACACACCTGTGACGCTGCCTGCTGGAGGTCATCTCTCTTTTTTCCTCACACAACAAAACCTCCTCTTCTCTTTTTCTTTGAGTCTCCTCCACCTCCCACACATCCACACACCCACCTGGCTCTTACACCACCTCTACAGTACAAAGCAACTCTGCCAGTATTTCTGTACTCAGTACTGGCAGTTGTTTTTTTTGTTTTTTTTAAATGTATTGTGTATTATACTGTATGTTGCTGTAAATCAGCAGGTGGATCAACCATGACAATAATCACAAGTTAAAAAATAAAAACACCACTGGAAACAAACAAAAAAACATGAATTATATGTTATATTTGTACCATAACAGCCTCAGTTTATAGCATCTCTTTCATCAGAAGTCTACTGGCTATGATTCATAGTAATAATTTCATGCTAATAGGATAAAGAAAAGCATTTTCTAAACTGTTTCATATACAATAAATGTATTAAAATTATACAGTAAATGTGTTTTTGTTTTACTCATTCATTTACATTCTTCAGTATGACGCACAACTGTTTGTATCTCTCTCAAATTTTTCTGTTCTTTAGCCATGTCATGAAAATATTTATGATTAGAGTCACATTTATACTTTTCCCCTGAGATGTGTGGAAATACTCTGATCAGTTACGTGATATAAATTGAATTTCAAATCTATATACAGAAAAATGTGTCAAGAAAGCGAATGTTGGTTTTCCCTTTATCCCATTCTGAAATATAACCTACATCATAAATTTGTTTGCGGTAAAACAATATATTTATTTTGCTTAGAATTCTAAAATGAGAGTGAGAATGATTATATGAAGTCTTTTTGGACTTTTCTTATTAATATTTTTTCATCTCAGGAGAGTTTATTGGATTTCACTGAACTGAGAAAAGAAAGGACGAAAAAGACGGAGAGTGAGAAGGCTGGGCCGAGCCGTGGCATGCCTTTCTAATTCACAACAGCTGAAACAATACGGGACCTGAGAGTGGAAAGGCTAAGACGTTACACACACACCAACACACACCAACACACGCACACACACACCCACACACCCCCACACACACACACACACACCCACACTCAGACATATTTAGATCATACAATCCCAAGTCATAACAATCCCCCACTTTCTCGACCAGTCACCATCACAGAAAGAGAGGTGAGAGATGTGTGTTTGTGTCCGGGTGAATTTATTTGTTTGTGTTAGTGTGTGTGTGTGTGTGTGTGTGTGTGTGTGTGTGTGTGTGTGTGTGTGAGCCAGCAGGTTACAGGAAAGTTCAGCCGGACTAATCAGGTTATATGATTAGAGAAATGATGTTAGCGTGATCCAATCAGCCCCTCGCAGAGACAAGACAAACACAAACAGACAGAAATAAGAGTCATGCACTCAGACACACACAAACACACACATATAGACAAGCTGAGAGTTACACACACACACACTAACAGACGTGAATATGCAGACAGAAAGAGAACAGGAAGACAGAAAGGAGTCCAGGAAAATCCAGAGAGCCAGTAAATAGCGCTGTCGTCCAGATGACGTATGACTTGGATTAGCTGGGGAGTCATGGGAGGGTTACTGGGTTCTGACACACTGAACTCCTCTGACTGCACGCAACCTTTGAGTTTGAATTAGGCGAGTCAACATGGCTGCAAACAGCTACAGACAGGTTGTAACTCTGGGTCCTGCTGAAACTCATTAAGTACGGTCCAAATGGACAGGCTAAAACCTTGGACTTAACGTACTCCAACAGTGTTTATTTTTCATTTGCTCCTTTCATACTTTGTTTCAGACATTTTCTAGTTTTCAGTGTCATCATGTGGTTTTAAGGATTTACATACATATTAAGCATACTGTATATTCAGTAAGATAAACAGAATTTTCACTTAGAAAACCAACACAGTTGAAATACTGATGAGTTTTCAACAACACAAAATGTGTATCAGAGTTAAAAACAATTTGTTTTTTCAATTTAAACTCTTGTGGAGTAACCTTCCAAAAGCTGCACATGCAGTTTCACCCTGGGATTTTAGATGTCACTAATGATTTACGATTTCCAGACCAGAACGAGGGTCGCCGAGGGCCTCTGAGTCAGGCACATTAATAAAGGCTTGCTACAACACAACATGGGTTTGTTTTAACACACGGTATCATTCAGGTCAGTGCTGGAGACTAGTGTTTTGGACAGGGTCTGAAGTCAAAATGTCTATTTCTGACTTAATAACTGCTAATTACTAAAATCTAAAATTATAATGTGTAAGCAGCTTTATAGGTGAAAATTAGAACACACACACACACAGCACGGGCCCAAAGACAACCTGTGAGCTGCTGGCCCAGTTTGGCTTGACTTCTACTCCCATCATTAAATAGTTGCTGACACAGTTGGTGCGGGGAAGGACAGTGAGTCACGGGCTTAAAGATTCTCTGAGGAGTAAAAACTACAGGATGGTGAGGTGGAGAGCCTATAATAGAGACTATAGGAGGATAAAATAATAGAGAGGAGGAGGTGAAAGGTGTGAGGGAGAAGGAGGTGAAGCGGGTGAAGACAGGGGAGGCGTGCGGTCATGATTTAGGACAGGGACTTTCATAAACACGTGTGCACAAAGGCACACATGCCTCCTGTTCTGCTGTCACCCAGACTAACCAGCCCTTCCCAGGAATGTCCATCTGCAGCTACGGGTTTAGAGGCTCGTAACGCCCCTCTGCTAAAACACCAGTGTGTGTGTGTGTGTGTGTGTGTGTGTGTGTGTGTGTGTGTTCTCATCCCACCCTGAGACTGAGACTATGTCAGCTGCTTAGGGACGGAGGGAGCCAGGGGCATGCAGAGGGATGTTGATGCCACACCCTAATGCATGTGTGTATTTGTGTGTGAGGGTGGGGTGAGGAGACAGCTGAGATTCCAGATTGCACCCCGAAAAAGACTGGAATTAGAAGCATCCTCTGATGCAGAGTGCATGCACACACACACCTCTCATCGGCCCACAGAGCATCCCTAAATACAAACACAAATTCCACAGTAGCACATATGTGCAGACAAGATGGCCATGTATAAACATGTACATGATAAATAGCAATACTCTGAGAGACAGACGACAACTTTTTGATCTTGTTTCTCCGACAAAAAACTTAGACTGTGTCCGAAAGCACTCCCCCGTTCACTCATTCACCACTCCCTATACAATAGACACTCAGTAGTTTATTCGATTAGTGAGCAGTAAATTGAGATTTCGCACTGCATTGAAGGATTGTTAACAGAGAGAATTTCCTTCGCTCCATTGTAGGAATCTCTGAGAGCAGTATGCAGTGCTTAAGTCCCACACTCACACAGAATTTGGACACTTGCATGACATGAAGGACAGTAAGTACAGTACATTTTATAGTGAACATGGAGTGATTTTACGGCACAGATACACAGGAGGCGTTTCAGCAGTGCTTTTTAGCCGTCCGTCTCACGTGGGTCTCCATACAGCTTTCTACACAGGCCGCGAAACAGTTTGCGTTTTACTATACATGCATAACTGTGACCCAAATCTTATGTTTACGCTTCACATCTATTTTTTCTGTTTTACATGCACAATTACAGAGAATGTGTACAGATTGTGGCGGCCTACACTCAGTGACACTGCAGCTGCTCTGCTAACATGCTGCTTTCACTGTATGTTTTCATGTTGATCAATTGTTTTTAAAGACGGGTATCGTTTCAAATTAGTGCAGATACAATAGCCATTGGTACCAATACTAATAAAACGATATAACAAAACATTTTCATTTTCATTTAACGAGAGAATGATTTCAGATGTTACACGTATAAGAACTTTGGTTAAACAAAATAGTCTAGTTCAACTAAACAACGCCAAGAAAGCAGAGATTTGAGTTCTTGGTGCTACAGATACATTTTGGTTGGTACAAAAAAGTATTGAGTTTTATAATCAATATGTACTGTGTTATGAACTGGGAGGAGCGCTAATAAAGAAGAAGCAAACAGACTGCTCTTTCACAGTCTCTCTCATTGACCCATTAATTCTCTGTGAGATCACTGTTGGGAAGTTTAAAAAATAATCTGACATCACCTCCCACTCCCACGACCCCTTATCCCACGGCTGCCCTGCACCCATACACACACATACACACACACACACACACACACACACCACGTCCTGAGCCCCATCGTCTTTCTAAGCATCGGCATGACATCATCCCTCTGGATTGGAAATGGGGTCTGGTGGGGGAGGGGAATGAGGATGAAGAGAGGGGAGAGGGGTGGCCCGGTCTGTTTTGGAGCCAGACAGACATGTTTAGGTTTGAAATGAGCCGAGCTGGATCGGTAACAGAGAAAGAGAGAGAGGTTGTGGGAGAGAAGGTAGAGGGAGGTAGAAACAAAGCAGGACAGAGGGTGGCTTCATAAAGTGGATGGAAGAGATTTTCACTTTTTGTTTCCTTCCCTCTCTCCATCTTAAGACTATCAGAGCAGGACATAGGCAATATACTGCAGCGACAATACCGAGAAAATGAAATAGAGTCAAAAAAGGTTCAGATAAAGGACAAAAGCAATATGTGGAAAACCCTCTCACTGTATCCCCTCTATCCCATTATTTCCTTATCCTGCCTCGTGATCCTGCTCGCCAAGATGATCTGCCGTCTTTCTCTCTGTTTGACTCTTATTTTCTGTGCTTTTATCTGTTCTCAACAATATCCCCCCTGCTATCCTCCCTTCTTCGCCCTCCTATAAATACCCCTCTGCCCCCAGATAGAGTGACAGACCATTTCTCCATGCTCTACATACCCCGCAGACA
This sequence comes from Lateolabrax maculatus, assembly GCA_031216445.1. Classification (NCBI taxonomy): domain Eukaryota; kingdom Metazoa; phylum Chordata; class Actinopteri; order Acropomatiformes; family Lateolabracidae; genus Lateolabrax; species Lateolabrax maculatus. The sequence goes on from CM062218.1 coordinate 4,603,325, forward strand.
GTAGCTATTATATATTCTGCCCCTGCTATTACTTTTGCACCCAGTCTGCCACCAGCCTGTCTGCACCTCCGCTCTCAGTTCACAGCTTTAATGGAGAAAAATCGTAATCAGTGCAAGAAAACACGATTAACACCTACATTTCGGCTTATTTTATCTTTCTTTGGCTTATCAAGTTCCTCTAGCATCCTCAGGTACATTAAACATTGTTCAAAAGACACCAATGGAGTTTTGTCTCAAATGCCAAAATATATCATGCAGAGAACAAAAAGAAAACACGCAGGGAAAGCTGAGTTCCTTTGGTTTGATATTATATAAATATATATATCAGGAAAAAAATACGTATCGTCTCTTTGAAACGTTTTGACTGAAATATCTCTTTAGGCAGATTAGTGTACCTGTCAACCTGCTCACTGACATGATTCATTTAACTGCATCAGACAAAATAGATGAAACAGCTTCACACTGGTTCTCTTTTTAAGTGTAGCCTATTTAGCTTTTCACTGCTCTCTTCCTGTCTCTCTCTGAATCTCTCCCTCCCTCCCCTCATCCTCCTCTCCTTCTCTCAACACCTCTTTATCTCCTCTGTCTGTTTGTTCTATGCCACACATTCACGTGGCTTGCTCTCATTAAAAGACCGGCGAGGGGGGAAATGAGACGAGACAGAGAGAGAGAGAGAGAGAGAGAGAGAGAGAGAGAGAGAGAGAGAGAGAGAGAGAGAGGGAGAGGGAGAGAGGGAGAGAGAGACCCAGAAACAGGCGGAGGGAGTGACAAAGAAACAAGACACAGAGAGGTTAGTAGGGCAGGAGAAGATGTGACAGCAATGAATATGTTTCACTAAATATCCAAATAATTAAACTGAGAAAGGCAGAATACAGAGAAAAAAAAGAGAAAGAGCAGGAATGGAAAAGCAGGAGAAAGAAATGTCTTTGATCCACCCACATCTTAACAACATTGGAGCCGATAACTCTTCAAGGGAACAAGTACTACGAATTCTTTCAAATGCACAAAAATGATAAATGCTTTTATCACAGGACTCATCAGTCATTTTCAAAAAGCATAACCTTCTCTGAGCACCGCGGCAAATGCAGATGGGAGAAAACGGTTAAGTGTGCATGCGGATTCTTGCATACTTCCCCTGCGCTCTCACATACTTACATAGTTTTCTAAAGTGAACAGGATATTACATCATGGCAAGAAAATGGGCTCTTTAATGATAGTAGTCAGACCGAGAGAGCAGTCTGTACCCATAAAACGAGCAGCGGAGTAACGCAATAAAATACAATGTAGGTGCCAGCAAAGCACATTCCTGAGGTCAGCTCCTGTGCAACTCTAGACAGTAAAGTGGAATTTCTCTTTAAATGCAGAAACAATGCTAAAATATCACAAGAAGGAAACAATATACCTAAAGGAATTTATTTATGTGAAACCTCTTTCTCCTTCATTTCTCACTCAGAATCCAGACATAAACATATTCTACTGTGACCAAATAATAAACACAGACTTTCCAGCATTGGAGCCATTTGTGTGTTTTTGTCCACTTGCTGCTGTAAAGAGAAGACAACTTTACATCCTGTATTTATTAAGTGGTAATTTACACTAGTGCTTAAACAATTACCAATAGTCAATTACTTAATAACCACAAAAAGATTAAAATTAATTCATAAGTAAGAGTAATTTCTTAAGAAAGATGTCACACATTTGCTGCTTTTCTTTTGTAAATTCAAAGTGTTAGGGTTGTGATTGGCATTTTATAGACTAAATGATCAATCAATAAAAAAGTACTGACCGATTAATCCGAATAATAGTTGTAAGTTACAGCCTTAGTTTACACATTTATTTCTACAATTTTTCACACATTTCTATTCCACATGTCCTAGTGTTTCTGCTTTTATACAACCCCTCGTTTTATGCTTGTTTATCATCTTTCATCTTTATCTTCTAATTATTAATTCAGCAATCTGCATATTTATAATTTGGGATAATTCATATTTTGTCATAGTAATTTCATTGGTCAAAAGCAAATTTGGACACTGCAAATCATTTCTCATTAATAAAGTCAAGTTCTAAGGGCCTGTAATGACCAGCAATGTCATTATCTCATTTTAGATTTATCTTTATTTTTAATTACTTTCTGTACACTGGAAAATGTACTTAAAACCATTAAGGTAGTTTAAATGCCCTGTGCAAAAGCCAGAGAGGCAGTACAGACATTCTCCATGTTTTACAGATGCCAGAAAGTGGGAAGAAAACACGAACAGGGACTAGTATGATATAGAACACTGAAAGAGCATTATAACTGTTTTATAAGGGAAAAAAGCTGCGTGATACAGCAGCGTGTCATCCATTTCAAGGAGATGTGTGACTCAACTTATCACCATCTCCGATTCCTCACACACCACAGGAGTCTCACACTCACACACACACACACACACACACACACACACACACACAGTTACCTCATGGTCTCTAGAGGTATGAGCAAGAGGAAAGGATAGATACAGACCTCCTCAGAGGCTCTACAAATCTAGGATTTCACTACTCATGACACACACACACACACACACACACACACACAAACACACAGAGCTGTGCCTTAAACCTAAGCTCATGTTACGCTGAAGATTTTCAGTTTAACTGTGCAAATTAGTTTCAATAGCATGATGGGAAAGGAAGAGACTGTGAACACAAACAAGTACAACCTTTTCACTCTGAAGAGTAGATTATCCACACAATCAAGCAGATATTATAACTGCCTAAGCCATGACAAATACATGTGTACTCATACACACAAGGTACACGCATGTACCTTGTACATGCCAAAGAAAACCATAAACCAAATAGAATTATACAGACTTCTGCACACTCACATCCATACACATCACATCCATGTAAATAACCAGCGAGATGAAGCCCATCCTACCTTAAACTCTTGCAGTTGCTGTTTGATTATCTCCACCTCTGTGCCGACCATGCCCTGCGCCTTCAGCCCCTCTTCTGCCCTTCCCAGCAGGCCTTGCAGCTCTGCCACCAGCCTGTAGAACTCCCGAACTCTATCAGCAGCGTCCTCGATCTGGTCTAACCTGGCCTGGCCGCGCTCGCTCAGCTGGAGAACAGGGAACAGAATTAAAGGAACTGTGAATGGATGAAACCAATTTAACTTTAACTAACAATGTTAGAACCAAATTATGACAACCACCACCACCACCACCATCATCTTCCTTCTCCCTCACCTTGCCGGCCTGTCGGCTCAGAGCCTCCGTCTCCCTCCGGAGGGCCAGGAGGTCAGGCGAAGAGCCTTCTCGCCGCAGCATGGTGGTGCACTCTGAGGCGTGACCCTCCAGCTCCGTCCTGAGGTTGGCCAGACGGGACAAGAAGCCCCTCAGGGCGTCGGCCTGAGAGGCCAGGGAGTCCGCGTCGCGTCCAACGGGGCTGAGGGAGTCCAGCTCATCATCAAGGTCGGCAAGACGTGAAAAGACATCACGCACATGAGACTGGACCTCGCCGACACCCTGCAGCCGGGACTCCAGGGAGGAGCAGCACTGCTCGATCTGATGGAGGGAAAAGACGTAGAGAGGTGGACAGAGGATAAGGTACAGAAGGTGTTTTGTACAATTTGTATTTCATCATCAAGTGCATCAGAATTCAAAAGTACAAAATTAAACATCTTCCAGGTGAAATATTTTCTTTTTACTCCGTATTTCTGTTTCAGACACAATGAGAAATAAATTAAAAGGTGGAAGATTTCTTTAGTTGATTTTGGGCACAAACAAGGCTTTAAAACAAGGTATCAAATCTGAAATTATGAATGAGCAGACCCACTTTTCAGGAAACATTTTTGGAGTGCAGTTGCAATTTGTCACAAAATGGCCGACAAAACCAGAAATATACTATCAATAAAGGACAGTGATGATATTTGTGTGGTACAAAAAGATGACCTAATCACACCCCAAATTAATCATTCGAAGGAGGAGCCTGTGTGCTAAGATTTTCCCTGTCAAAACTGAACAAATCCCTGGGACAGATAACATGCAACCAAACCAGAAGATTATGCAACACAACAGCGCGTAAAAATAGATTTAGTCAGTGTAGGTGCAAGAAAGAGACAGTAGAAGCATTATCTAAGAGTAGACTGATCTGCATCATCTCCAACAGCACAGCAACTCTTTTCTCAGCAACAATGATATCAGATCAATATTTTATAAAGAGAAATAACACATCTAAGTGGATAACAGCGTAGACCAATGCTTTTATACTCAGTTAGAGTTCCTGTGATGAATGTAACCTTAAATGGAATATTTGGAGGCTGGATTGCAGAATATAGTTGCAATACTGTGGGTGCTGAATTCTCAAAGCTCTGGTTTACATTTCAAACTATGAACAAGTGCTGAATGTCCACAATGACCATATAAGACTAGAGTAATTCAAATAGCCAAACTCTTCTGACAACTATAGATGTTCTGCTCTCTCTCAGCTCACTGACACTTGTCTGCTAAGCACCAACACACACATACAGTAAACACACATATAGTACACACACATACATACACACTAGATCTGAGACCCTCTCACACAGTGACCTTTGGTATAAATAGTTATCCTGGTTGTACAACTTCTTTTCACTCCAGACAGCATAAATTGTCGAGGTAACATTAATTCATAACTGTTATGACTCCTTTCATTGCTCCCCTCTCCTCATGTCGTGGGGTTTTTCCACCGCTACCTGCTGGGTAAAAGACTCTGCTCTACTTTAATATATTGGTCGAGTATGTTTTGGACATTCACTAGCTTTCCTTGGCGACCTCCGATCAAGTTTGGGAGGAGAAAGTCCCCTTAAAGAAAAAAAATCTATGAAAGAAGTTTTTAGTAACATGTTGAGTGCTGACACTAAGCTTCAAAGAACTACCACCACTTCCCACGAATCTCATCAGTCCACTGTACAGAGAGTCAGAAGTTATACTGAACATCCAGTAACATCCTGTGCCCTAACAGAGCAAATATTGTCAAGACAGGTAATCTTACAGTAAGACAGCACTTTTTGCAGATGTAATTGTTGGCATGTTTGATGTGATCACAATATGGAGCATTTATATATTTAAAAAAAAATCCACTTTTGTTCTCTTTTCCTACTATGACCCTTCTCCTCACCTTGTCTGTAACGTCATCATACTCTTTCTCTGTGTCTTTGGCCTGCTCCTGAAGCCTCTGTGCCCCCTCAGTGCTGCCTCCTGATGTCTGTGGTGAGTCCTGTACCAGCCCCTGGGCCAGGTCTCTGAGGTAGACCACCTGAGGCTTCAGGGACCTTAGACTCTCCTGCTGACTTCTCAGCCGCTCCAGGCTCTTAGCACTGCATGCCTGAATGGGACAGAAGTAAACATGAATTGCCGAAGCCTAAATGATGTCTTATGTATATTTTAATACCCATGTCATTTGTTTTTTTTTTTAAGGAAGGGACATGAGGTCAATGAACAATATTTTTCAGTACCTGTGGTCCAAGAGCCTCCTGGACTTCAATCTGGTGCTTGGCGGCCTCCAGCCTCCTCTCTGCAGCCTGTCTCCCCTCTTCAAACTCCTTCAGGCGGCCAGCCAGCTCCTCCAGCTGGGAGGTGCGGTTATGGAGCCTCTCGCCCAGTCTGTCCACCCTGCGGTTCAGCTGGGCCTTCTCATCTCGTACCTACAGAAAATTTGATCAGTTTAGTTTTCTTCATCTACTTAATTTATGACTTTTAAAGCACTAGCAAGACTTGCTGTTGACATAGTGAAACACACCCACATGAGCCATAAAACACCCAAATTCCCCCAAGCATAACAATTAAGCTTTAAAGCATATCAAGACCATCAACCTACATATACTACAATACAACACACTTGATAGTAGAAATCAAAGTCTGAAATCAGTAGAACTACGTACTTCTTCCTCCCCGATGCAGCACTGTTCCAGCAGCTGATCTGCTGCAGTATTGAAGGCGTCGAGGAGAGGCTGTCGTCTTTCGAGGTCCAGTGATAGACCTCGAACCTTCTGTAAGGCTTCGTCCAGGGCCGATGGGTCCAGTGACGGCTGGATATCTCCATCTTTCTGTTCACACTCTGCTAACCACGGAGTCAGCTCGGCCTTGTGCTGCTGGTAGGTGTCTGCTTTGCTCAGAGTGGTCTTCAGTCTGCTCGCTCGATCTGAGATTCTCTGGTTCAGCTTCTCCCAGTCCTGCCTCAAGGAGGCCAGGCGAGACTGCAAGGCAGACCGCTCGTCTCCGCCTGTGGGCAGAGTGGCGAGCAGCGACGCTCCTTCAGCTTGAATCAGTTCGTAGGAACCTCTCTGGCTGGCGATCCCGCGCTGGAGATCATCTGTCTGCGCCAGCAGGGAGCGGATGGCCTCGGGCAGACAGGGCAGAGCGTCGGTGGATGATTCTCTGGGATCTGCCTGCTTGTCAAGCCAAGAGCGCAACTCCTCAAACATCTGCTGGAACTGCTGAGTGGATGACAGGGCAGTCTGGAGCTGAGACAGACCGTCAGCTAGAGGAAAGAAAAGCAGAGCAGAAGGGATTACAAACATAAACACCGATAAACAATATAAAAGAAATGGGACTTGTGGAGTTTTTGTTGTATTTATTTCAGTGGATTTGTTAGTGTTTTCTTGTAATCAAAACAGTATTCCCATTACAGCTAAAGAGGGATTAAGGTTGAAAGGGAATATTGTTTGAGTACATCATTAATCCTTAAAGTGGACCATTATCTCTGCATAGAAAATCACTATCAGCAAATAAATCAAGCACAAACATACTAGAACACTTACAGGACACCGGGTCATATAAGGACCCACTAAAAGCACTGTTACTATATCAACCACATGAACTCCACAAACCTGCGCGCTCCTCTAAACTCTTCAGAGGCCCACTGACACTTTCCAGCCGTTTAATCAGCTCTTCCTTCAGGTAGGGTTCAGCCACGATGGCGCTCAGCTCCTGGCAGAGCCTCTCAGCCTCGGCCAGCTCAGTCCGCCGTCTCTCCAGCTCTGAGCGGATCTCTCCGGTTTCCTGCAGACGACGTTTCAGCGCCTCGGGCTGGGCGCTCTGCGAGGCCTGAGCATCCAACCTCTCGCTCAGAGCAGAAACACTCGAGGAGAGCTCTCTGAGCAGGGCCTGGGCAGGAGAAGAGGAGGGTTAGAAAATCATACCGTCATGGTGCAACTTGAAACCACACAACCATTACTCTCAGTAGACTTACCTGGTACCGTTCGCTGGTTCCTTGGGCCTGGTCGATGTGGTTTGACCTCTGAGTCAGCCGGTTTGTTAGGTCCTCCCACTGCTGGGAGATGGAGCCCAGCTCAGCCCGCACCTCGTCCAGGTCCTTGGGGTCCTGGGCAGAGTCACCAGTCTGGGAGAGGATTCCCGCGGCGGACTGGGTCAACTGGTCAAACTGGGGCCGCCTGGTCTCAAACTCACGCAGCATAAACTTGAAGAAAGACGAGAGGAGAGAGCGCATTATTGATGAGGTGATCTGGAACTAAAATAACAGGTTTCATAAAAATATAATTACTCATTTGCAAAAGAATATATTTTGTGTTAAAAAATAGGGAAAACATGAAGGAAATTTGAAAACTTCCTGACCTTTTTAATAACCAGAATTTCTTACTTTGATTTGGATTTTTAATTGTACCATGTATGTTTTAAGTATGCCAAATCTTGAAAATCTTCTAAAATGTGTTTGTCCTGTCATTATCAGCTTGCCTTCATTCCTGAACGGGATTTAAGTGTTAAAATAAGAAACCAGATACCAATCTAATTAAGCGACTGAAAAAGCAAGAGTCTTTATTGTTCATTCAGTGCTTACAATTATTCATTTTCATTATTCTGTGGTTTTCTTTGACGCATTTCTCTTCATGCTGGATTTTCTGTATTGATTACCACATTGTGTCATTGTGTGTGTATTGATAACTGTTGTACATGCACCTTTTGGCAGCATCTCTGCGATTCTGTCTACAGTCTACTATCAAATACCTGTGCTTGTTGTTTCTGCGTGTTGAGCATGTTTGGGTCGATGCTCAGCGGTCCCAGAACGCTCATCATCAGCTCCTTCTCCCTCAGCCAGGGACCCAGCTGATTGGCCGCTGAGGCAAAGCTGCCCAGCCTATCAGCACACGTCTCCAGCTCAGTCTGCCTCTCCGCTGCACTCTGATTGGCCGTCTGCCAGCGGGAGTCTAGGGAAATAACCAATCGAGGAAGGAGTGGGAGAACATGTAACACATATATATTTTATTAAAAAACAGACAAAAAGGAGCAGGTTGTCGTATAGCATATTCATTGTTTAATGTTTCCTGTCTTGTTTTTTCTTAGCTAAACACTTTTCTCATTAAATTGTACAATATTTCAGTCCTATTACAGTACAGTGAAACAATTCTGATTATAATTATATCAGTGATGGTGATGAAACCAATCTACTTGAGTTAAACCTGACTCAATGTGAAGAACACTGATGAAACAATAAGACATTTTTCTTCCTCTGTCCCTCCTCCTACCTTCTGCTGTCTCTTTCTCCCTCTCTGACTCATGTTCTGGGCATCCACCAGTGTGTGTGTGTGTGTGTGTGTGTGTGTGTGTGTGTTGTGTGTATACACATTCAGTCCACATGATTTACAAAAGACATTATGAAATATGAAATATAAAAGCCCTCTTTATGGATTTCACCTTAAATATTTCTGTCTCAGTTACCTCATAGCAGGCCCTGGTAAAAATATCAAGTATGCGAGCGAACAAATAGCTCTGACAGGAACACTTCCCACTCTCTCCCTGGATAATATTGATCTCAGTTCTTCAACATTTCTTAGAAAAATTATTACAAATTCTGAGGCACTGTGCCACTTTAAACAGGTTTCAAAGACACCACAGAAAAATCCTTCTTCTCCCAGATTTGAGCCCCGTTTTTATTTATTATTTTCAAGCAAAATGAGAGGGCTGACTGGTAATACCTTTCCTTCAGTTACATACATCTTTTAGTCAGATATATATTTACTGTCCATTTTTTCCCACTGTTTTACATATTGTTTATATTATAGTCTTACCTCTATAGTCTCTTTATACCCTTTTCTTACTCTGTTATTATCCCATATTTATAAAGAAGGTCGACAGTCACAAGGTAACAAACTCACTGACTGTCTTCACAGATCACGGAGGACAGTCCTGACTCTTGGAGTCCTTAGGCAGTGTTTCTCTGTATCACTAACTTGCATCTCCTGTACATGTTGTCTCCACATGACCGTCTCAGGTTCTGACACAATATACCATAATACCTCCATAATGGCTTTCCCAACACATTTCCTTTACTTGTAAACTCTGTGCTGTACAGTATTTCTATAAACCTACAGTTCAGTATATCCAGTAGCTGTTATATCTTTATTAACATTTAGTTTCACCCATCATTTTACTAGTTTTTGTCTTTGGGCTTCTACATTAGCTGAGACAGCGCTCTAATCTATCACTTTCTGTACAATGGCTGTGCCATCATTTTTCCATGTGTCCTTGTGTATTTTTTGTCATCTGCAGTACGTACTTATCTCTTGCAGCTGCTGTCTCCAGGTGTCTGCCTCAGGGGAATCAGGATTGTCAGCAATCAGTTTCCTCAGTGTGTTCTTCAGCTCTTCTACCTTCCCGGAGTGCTCAGCCAGTTCAGAAAGCAGGGCCTAAAGAAAAAAAGAGAAGAGGACCATGACAGGACTTAAATCTGCAACTTAAATATATTATCTATTAACTTACTGATCTATTCAACAAGACAAGCACACAATAAATTAGATAAATCAAACATGAACATTTTGGTGTCTGAATTTAGCATCGATATCAGCAAATAAGAAAATGTTTGTGTCAATGTGGGCAATATCTGCTGCAATATGCAAATCTAAAAATTGGTATGACAATGGTTTTGGTGATAGATTTTGTTAAGAAAATATTTTTTTGATAAAAATCTCTTTTATGAAAGGGCAAAGGTTAAAATATATACCAGGTGACCAAAAGCAGAAAAATGGTCACAGAACATGCATAATAGATGGACCCAGTCCTTTACCTTGTTCTCCTGAACCTGGGCATGTACCACCTCAGGTTTGGAGGGGGAGGCGGTCTGTCCCTGCTTCAGGCTGTGCTCTCTGTCTGTCAGCCAACTCTTGAGCTCGTCAGTGCCTTGCCTGGCCTTCTGCCTCAGCTCCAGTGAGGCCTGCTGGCGACCAAGACGCTCCTTCAACTCCCCGCCCAGCGTCTCATACCGACTGTTCGTATCCGATACAGCGACCTGGAGCTCTGTCAGGTCTGAGGGCACAATAAGACAAAGGAGAAAACTGTTTAGCATACAGTAACATGCAGCAGATATAGGCAGCAGGGCAAATACAGAAAATAAAAAATACAAGTAAATCTTTATAGAATAAAGTCGGCAGCCTTGATAAAGGGAGTCTTGTAGATTCTGATGTTGCAATTACAATAAGATTTTTTTCAATTGAACAAATTTGCCACTGACAGATGTTTTGCATGGACAGACAGCCGACAGAGACAGGACAGTTAAGCACACTGGAAACAGGAAACAGAAAACAGTGCAGTTGTCTCTCAAATTGACCATTATGAGGAAACCAATATAGCTGGAGCGTAGTTCAATTAAGGTTAATCCTAGAGACTTTCAAGAGGCAATAAAAAAGAAGAGAGAGAGAGAGCTAGAGGGAGAGCTCACCTTTACAGGTGTGAATGCCATTGACACTGCTGGGACCTGATGAGCCATTGATTTGAGGAGCACCTGGGAGAAAGACACACACCTGACTGAGACAGTGCCACTACAACACACTCATGCAAGCGTGGTCACACACAAAACAGGGCCAGCGATGTACAGACTTGTTAAAAAATGTGGGCACATCTAAAGTTCTGACACAAGCTCTTAACGACACCAGAAAGTTCTGCCAACTCGCAAATACTTCAGAGCACACACAGCTCAGCAGGAGAACTGAGGACGATGCACAAAAGCCGTGGAAACAGACGACAGTAGTGAGAAAGACATGGAGGCTACCCATAGTCTTTACATGAAACAGAAATTTAATGGATGTATCAAAAAGTAACATAAATAGTAACATCAATTTGTGAAATATTTAAAATTTCAACCTATACTTTCAACCTTTTCTATACATATATAACTTGTATGTCTATAAGAATTAATAATCATGGAGGGCAACACACTTCTATAAGAGTGGGTCATAAGTTAGAAAGTTGGAGAAAGTAACTGTAGACAGATGCTAATTCATATATATAATAATTCTTGAAGTCTTAGTTTGTAGTTTTGTTGTGTAGCATTTCATTCTAAGGTCTCCCCCCTTTCTGACACCTGTACAATTTCAAAACATGCAGGTAACAAGACTGTTTTGGGTGTTTGGATCACACCATCATTTCTGTGACACTTTTCAAGCAATCACAGCTCCTCGCACCTTCATCACCTGTAAATCTCACCTAAATTTCTTGCAAAAATGCTTTCATGAGGAACATAAGTCATTTAAACTGAGGGAGAGCAGGATCGTTTATATGTTTGAAAGTGGCTCCATCCTTACCAGTTTTTGTCTGAGGAGCGGTGATGTCGATGATGAGGGACTCCAGCTCTGAGCCGGTCTTGTTCAGATCCTGAACCCTTGATCCCTGCGACTCCCAGTCATTCAACAAGTCCTGAAGGCATAATACATTTTACTGAGTCAAGACCTTTAAAAGCACATGATATAGTCACTGGAGTCAAACAGCATGTTCCCTAAATGTTTTCCTTTAGTTTACTCAACACCTGTGGATGTAGGGTTTGCACATTTTTCTTCACAAATCATTGAACACACACACAGACACACACACACACACACACACACACACACACACACACACCTTGAGCTGCTGGACTCTTCTCTGCAGGCCCTCTGTGTTGAGGTTGGCCTCCTTGCACGGCAGCTGGTCCTGTGCTGTCTGAAGCCACCTGAGGAGGGAGCCAGAGAGGCCGCGGAACTGGAGGAGCTGCTGCTCACAGGCCTGGATGGCAGCAAATCTGTGAGAGAAAGAAGAGGAGGAGGAGGGTGGTATGAAGAACAGCACGAGACGGTAGGAATCAGTGACAGAGAAGATGTGGAGGAGTTACACAAGTGAGGAACAAAGATAAGGAAAAGAGGAACAAGAAGAGAGGACAGCAGAGAATATTCAGCTTTAATCACATATTTATGTTTTCTACGTAAATTAAAGCAATCATATGATTTCTCTTTATATTATATTCTCTAAAAAAATAAAAAGAATACACAAAACACTATTGACAGGGATTATTTACGGTCCACACTGGCCAGCTTTAACATAGCCTTGACCCTCTCTTTATATGTGATCTGTCTCGGGCTATGGCTGGAAAAGTGCTGACTGCCCGCAGACAAAACAGCTCTGAGAAGTCATCTGGCGTGGAGCAGTATCATTATCATGCTGCTATTTTCTCCCCCTCGGGATTCGGGGCTGGGAGTCATCCGAGGAGGCTGTTTATAGGACGGACAATGAGCCGTGTCCACCCCGCTTATATTAGCACCCAGGCCTGCTCATCAACTCCCACTGGCCACACAGATACAGTACACGCATACGGCAGACACACACAAACACACTGTACAGTACTTGGTAACCAACTGCTGTGAAAAATCATGCAACACAGTAAGTAATCCCCTACATCATGTACAGTATGTTCTATGAGTGCTCTCACCAACAAGGTTACTAAGACAAACAGCCATGTTTTAGATTATAGAGAAGTGATTTACTAAGCACATTCTTTATCGCTTAATATATGATCAGGACATATTTAAATATGTCTATAAAACAGCCTATATTGGTCGTTTTTATGTGACTGGCTCACCAAACTCAAGTATAAAGGTATTTATAAATTCCCAGCCCCCTTCTGACAGGCTTCAAGTGAGGCCGCTCACTGATACGACGTCAAACAGGGTAGGCATAGCAACTGGTGCTCCGTGACGGCTACAATTTTAGAAAACAAATTTTGGAAATGTCTGTTCTGCAGAGCCAGACGAAGTACTTTTTATGGGTAGGCCTATCATATCTAATCAAATCTTTAGGTTTGACTCTCTGTCTCTGGTTATCTGGTTTGTTGTCAGTCACACTGGAATTAACTCAAGTCACATTCAAACATCAAAAGCTATACAGCTGAAGGACTGACAGATCCCTAACAGCTTTGTATTTGGTGCCCCCTTGTGTAATTTATGGTAAACTGCACAATTGACAAAACCAGGAATACAAATATTTAGGCTGTTAAAATATAGATTTTAGTTTTTAGGATAAAAATTCCCATTTTTAATATTTAACCTTTCTAAGTACAAATATTTCTTAATGAAGCAACCATATAAAAGTCATGTAAAAAGTATATGTTTTGTTTTAAACAGGGAAAAAAATCTATTAATTTAAGACTGATTGTTAAGGTTTGAAACAAATAAAAAAGGGCACTTCTCACATGTTATCTGTTAACATTTTTACCTTTCGTTGACACTGGCTTCCAGTTGGGTGAACTCATCAGACACCCCTTTGACATTATCCAATAAGCTTTGAGTGTTATTGAAAGCTTTTGACTGGCTGAGCTCAGTGCCCAGGTTGCAGAAGGATTTCAGCTGGCCGGCTTCCTGCTCCAGCTCAGATCTGACCTCCTGAGAAAAGAGACACAGGAGAAAGGTGTTGACCAGCAGTATAACTAATCCACTGATACCTATAGAGGCTTTACAATGTCTTAAAATCTTGAAACCATACAACTAAAATGAGTCAATACTGCAGATGACCTATTTATACAAATTAAACCCTTCTGCTGACCTCAATAGTCTGCCTGTAGTCGTCCACACTGCGGTCTGGCTGACCCGCCGGGCTCAGAGCCTTTAGTCGGCTCTGGGTGAAGACCTGGAGGTCGGCCCCCAGCCGCTCGTAGCTCTCCAGCCTGGGCAACAGCCCTTTCAACTCAGCCTCCCTCTCGGCCTGGCTGGCCTGTGCTGCACTGTAGCGCTGAGTCAGTTGGTCTAAAGCGCCCTGGAGGCCCGAGGCTGTGGAGGCGTCAGAGCTCTGAAGGAGCTTGGAAACAGAGTCCCTCGTGGCTTCCACGCTGCCCTGCCTGGACAGCAGCTCCTGGCGCAGTTTCTGGGGATGGAAGAGGAGAAGTTAGGTTTAAAAAACGGAGACTTGGAATGTAATTAAAGCAGTTTCCACTGGATTTACTCCTACCTGGTTCTGGGTCAGGGCGTCTTGTACATCCTGTGCGGTGGGCTCAACCGGTCCAGGATTCAGAACCAGTTTGTCCAGCCAGCTCAGAAGACCATTCAGGCCCTCCTGGACGCTGACTGACTGGGCCACGGCGGTCTGTAACTGTACGGCCCGTTCTGACACAGAGGCAGAGAGGGAGCCAAATCTCTTCTCTAAACCATCTGAAAAGAAAGAGGGGGCAAAATAAAACATGTCATTTTTACATCCATCCAATTACATCTGCTAAATGCAAACAGTGTAATCTGAATGTACATTTATGTGGGCTTGTTTTGACATTGAAATTTCACAAACTGAGACAAAACACCCCAGTCAGGAGAAGTGGCAGATTTAGTGAGTTAAGTTACCTGCAGCACAGAGAATGTCAACAGCTTTCAGGGAAGGAGACTCATCTGTGCTGACCAGATCTCTTCCTGCTCTCTTCACCTTCTCCAGCTGCACCGAACGCTCAGCCAGATCGTCCTGCAGCAGCTGAGGACACACGACACATTTATAATTTCTACAACTTACAAGACATTTTAAACCATGACAAAGTTCCCACATAGTTTTCATTTTAGTATTCCACCCTTTTTCCAGACATTCCTTTCTTGACTCAATTTAAACTTTTTGGACAGCACTGATGTAGCGGCTGGGAAAGATGACATGTCATTTTTCCATACCATCATCTGTGCTCTTTTCCTGCCTTTGTTTATGTTAATGTTTGTGCTTCACCTGTACTTGTCGCAGTGTGTTCTGCAGGTTCTGGGGATCTGTCTCCCCACTGGGCTTGGCTATGCTTTGGTTCTGTTCCTGAGTGCTGAGCCAGGAGTGGAGGGAGACAACCTCATCCTGGTACTGCTGGTATCTCTCCAACAGGCCGGACAGACGGCCGCCCAACTCTGTTGACTGCACACACCAATAAAGAATTTCAATGTATTAGGAAATTCAAGACAAAGTGTAAGAGTTTTTAGAGTGTATTCTAGTATTTCTCACCTTGGTGTGAAGGGTTGTGTATCTGTGATTAGCATCCTGCAGTTTGTCAGTTACAAGCTGCTTGGTGCTGTCCAGAGCTTGGTCCGAACCCCCAACTTGTTCCAAAGCTCCTTGAACAGAGTCCAGAACCTTCTGACCGGAGATGGAGACAAAGCGCAGGTCCGCCTTGTGGCAAATTACATCCTCAGCAAGCTGGAAATACAGACACATTTACAGGTCAGTTGGGGACGAATTCATGCAGATATGTACAGTCTATCAGAAAAATTACATTTTTATAAAAACTTGAGTGTTAATGGAAAGCATGATCATGACAAAGCAGGTCGCTAGTTCAATTTTCCATAATTGCTGGGAAAAATGTGTAAGTGAAGGACATAAAACATTGCAAATTTGAAATCAAGGGACTCTTAATAATAAAAATTATCTCAAATTGCTTCAGGGAACTTTCTCAGTGGCTCCCAGATGGGAATGTGAGTGTAAATCAGGGCATGTCAGGGTATATGGGTGGATGGAAACTGAGCGTGGAAACTCAGTCTTCCATGGATAATTAAAGGTCAAAAAAGCATACTTGTGCAGTATGTCTTTTTATTCAGCTACACTGGACCCAGATACAGTGAGTGATATTTCTCAGCAAAATTACTTAACTTCAAAGCGCCTGAAACCAGGTCTCAGCCAATAAAAACCAACTGCATCAACTGCAGAGCCACAGTACTGCAGACCTGCAGTTACAGTGCAACCTGCACCACTCACAGGCAAGAAATGTGACAGCAGCACCAGTTTGAGCCTGCAGATGTAGACATGTCGGTGTGTGCCATGTACACACAAAGAAAGTAATAGCTTTTGCAATTTTGATATTAGGGCCTTGAAAGCACAGTTTTTTAAAAATATGAAATAGTTGCTGAGCTTTTATGTGTGTTTAGTGTTTTGTGACTACATTTTAAACATGTATGTACGTTTTAGTTACGTTTTTGCAGAGGGCTTATTATTCCAGGGCTGTGGCTCCTAGTTTCTTTGGAAAAGGAAGAAAGGGTTGAGGTTCCAACTGGATTTTAATTTCTTTGCCTGTAGGTGGCAACATCAATATGTCTCTGTCTGCAGGTTTAAAGTGCTGCTGCTCCTACTTTCCTGTATCACAGGTTGTGTAAAATCGGTCTGACATGACTGAACAGCTCCCTCATGTGGAGAATCTGCAGCCTGTTAAATGGGAGTGATGAACTCTGACTCATGTTTGTGAGTCTGTGAGAAAGTTATCATCCAGTTCCATGAGGAGCTCAACATGTAAATATTACAAAAGGTGACTTAATAACATAAAACAATGCACAGAGAAATAACCATTACATTATTAACATGTGAATTTTGTGTACCTTTCTGTGCTCCTCCAGCCTGCCCTTCAGTCCTTGTGCATCAGTTTCTCCTTCCCCTAAGGAACGGAGCTCCTGTTCACTTTGTTCCAGCCAGGTCCCTAGACTTCCATGTTCTTGGAGGAACTTTGTCAGCTCATCCTTCAGAACCTCAGACTTCCTCAAACGGTCCTAGAAGAAATAGTAACGGCAAAAGCAGTCAGTTAAGTATAACATACCAAATTAAAGGGTGAATAATGGACTCATTTATTCCCCACCAAAAAAGTGTAAAAGCTGTCATGTCCATTTTCCTTTACGATGTTAAATTTATTATAATAAAAATCAAAGCAGAGATTGTCATTGGAACCCCATTGAGGATTTATTCTGAGTACCTGGCAGCTCTGCAGCCTGTCCTGGTGCTGGGCCTGCAGCTGATCCAGGGCAGCTCGGAGACGCTGCTTCTCCTCAGGAGGAACAGTGGAGTCAGGTTGGTCCAGAAGGGAGCGAGTCGACTGTGTGATCTGGAGTAGCTGCGCCTGTTGAGACTGGAGCTGTTGAAGCTCCGCCTTGGAGAGCGGTCAAAGGTTATAGGTCATAACTTTGTAATGCTGTTTAAGTTGAAATGTGCAACACATAGATGAGAGATTCTAACCTGCAGCATCTCTGTGTGTGACATCACAGCGCCCTCTGGCTGTGAAAACGGTGCATCAACGACATCTTGGGCCACTCCTCTCCTGCCTGGTTGGTTAAGGGACGACAACTGATTCAGAAGAGAGTTTATCTGGACTTGGGTCTCCTGGAGCTCCTCCTCAGCCTTCGCCTGGAGGAGAAAAGGGGAAAGGATGATAAATACAAATAAGCTACAAGTAAAGATTATTCAACATTTTTTCGTACAATATGTATACATCTATAACCATTGTCATCTTCTTACCCTCTGTGTGTTCTGCTGTACAGTGGTGTTGATGGCTGTGTCCACCTCTGACAGTGACCTGTTTGCTGAATCTGTAAGGCTCCTGTACTGCTCCTTCAATTTTGTTAGCGCCCCCTGGAGGTTCTCCCTTTCCTCTGGGCTAAGACTTTCTCCTCGCTCTGCCAGTAACTCCTCCACAGAGCGGATAGCCTCAGCAATGCCCTCCTGTTTGGTCTGGAGATCCTTCTGTACTTCCTGGAGAGTAAACGAAAACAGGTTTGGTGAAAGAACTAAATATGTTCACCCAGCAAATAGCACAAGCCAGTATCAAAACTCTATTTATCAACTAAATACAGTAAGTTAAAATGCCAATCTTAGATTATAAACAGAATAATGGTGAGCTGAATATACTGAATATACTCTAGATGTGGAGGGAGATAAAAGTTTCATACTTTCAGTTTTTTCTGCTTCTCCTGCAGGACGTTCACGTCACCTGACTCTGTTCCAGCCTTCTGACTGGCCAGCAAGCTGGCAGCTCCAGCCAACCACATGGTAAGGCCTTCTAGTTTCTGAGAGCACTCGGCTTTCTGCTGCTGAACCACCTGAGAGAAATTAATGAAGAGAAAAGGAAGAAAAAAAGACCCCGAAAGAAAGAAAATGTGAGGAAAACTGATAATGACATGACTTAGTGAGGAAACTACCATAAACAATTAAACTGGATTGTGTGACAGGAACAGACCATTTTGCATTTTGGATCCAACCACCAGTTTTTATACTTCTTGAAATAAGAGCACACTAAGCACACATTTGCCCCTAAACAAAATCCTCATGTAGTGCACACTTTGCCAGGCTTTGAGCAGATTGTGTCCAGAATTCACACTTACACATACACACACAGGCAGACATACATGACATACATGAAGTATCTTCACATTAACATGTTGGTCAAGCAAGAACAAACAATACAGAGAGAAATCAAACAAATGTATGTTTATTTGCTGTTTTTCCTCTTTCTCCTCAAGAGACTAGAGGAAAAACATTTTAGCATTGTAGCCAGCGAGGCTTTTCTGCTATCAAATCTATAGCCTTTACCGCCGTGACACAAGTGATTTCCTTCAGTGGCAATCTGGAATAGCAAAGCAAACAGGTTAATAAAACACATGTTATAGAGACATGCAGAGTAGCAAACACGCTTGCATAAAAAGCCTGTGTAGTAGGCGTGAGGGTGGTGATACTGTCCATGTCAAGAGGCAAAGCTTTTGCAACAAGAGCAGCAGTGGGTTGCTATCAAAGTATGAAATGATGAGAATAGGTTTGAGATGGTGTATAATGGCATTACAAGTTATATTGTGGTGGAGGTTAGCTAGTTCACATCAGGCTTTTCCAGTTTCTAGTCTAGTTTGAGAGGATTTTATAGAAATGAGTGAGTCAAAACAGTACTAAGATCTTGTGTAAGAAAGCATTGCAATAATTTCCAGCAATAAACAATAAAGCTGTGAAATACAGTGTATGAAAGTTAATTGCAATTAAAATATATTAGTGAGAAATAGCGCAGCATTTCCAACCATTCTGGCTCAATCATCTTTTTCCAAACCTCTCTCTCCCTTGCATTCTGCCTTTCTCTGTCCTTCTCCGCTTCTTTCATTCTCTCCCTGCGCTGCCACTCCGTCTCCCTCTCTCTCTGGACGGAGAGGGCATCGGCCCAGGCCTGGGCTTGGCCCGACGCTCGGTGGAAGTCCCTCTGGAGCTGCTGGAGCTTCCCCAGAAGCTGCCTGCTCTGCTCAGGGGCCAGGTCCTGGGCCCGCTCTGAGATGAACACTTGAATGTCAAAGACAACGTTGTTGACCTCACTGGAGCGAGCCATCAGAGAGGACTGGAGCTCCTTAAAGGAACGAGAAAGAAAATGGATGGAGAAAGTGTTATTCCTCCATGGCTCTAAAGATAGTGCACAAGCACTAAGGAATAATGTTGCAAGTGTTCAAAACTGACATTTAAAGTGCTATAAAATTCCTTTGCTGCATCATAATGCAAATTAAAAAGATTTTCTTCCATTTGGACAACTTGCCTTGCAAAGATTCAGCTGCTGTGTGAGCTGATCGTGATTGTCATCTTTCTCTTCCTTCTCCATTTTTTCCATCCCCGCCATTCCTCCATTCAACTGAGCCTCTGTGTCCCTCAACCAAGAGAGCAAACTCTCCACTTGTCCTCCCAGTGACTTCTGCTCAGCGGTTACTGCCTCCTGAGAGAAACGTCAGAGTGATTAAATATTTCTGTTGAGTATCGTAGCATTGTCCTTGTCTAGCAAAATCAAACATTTACACAGAGGAAACAAAGCAATTTTCTTGATCCAAATTGGATAGATAATTGATCTAAAAATCTCTGCCAATTCCTCTAATGATAAAACTGGTTCCAATTCACCTCTACAAAAAATGAGCACCAACTACGCATGTTCCTTTCTCTATACTAATTTGGTTTACCTTATATGAGTCTCTATGGTCTCGTAGACTTTGCAGAATATCCTCAGAAAGTGCTCTGGCAGCCTCATACCCTCGAGCCAAGCTCCGCCCGTCCTTTTCCAGGGCCAATAGGAGCTGCGGAGGAACATCTTTAGGTTGCGGCTTCAACAGCTGCTCAGCAGCCTCCACTTCTACGTTAATCGCAGGCTCCAAGTCACGTAATTCAAGGTCCAGAGTCTGAGGGACAGATTAGAAAGAAAACAAAAGTTTTCTTGATGCTGTTCGGTAAGAGACTAATCCTTAAATCCGCTTTTTTGTCTCACACTGGGAACCAGTGACACAACTGAAACTGCAAAATAATTAAACAATAAAAGATATATTAATGTGGGCTGGTGTGCCATTAATATAACAGCATATCTCTATCAGGTAAATATGTATATTATTTCACCTCAGTCTGTTTGATGATGTCATCCAAGGCGATGAGGCTGCGGCCAACAGACTGCTGTTGCTGCTGTTTGAGTCGGACCTCAACATGTCTAACCATGGAGACCAGGGCTACAATTCGCTGGTCATGTTCCAAGCATTCCTGACGCATCAACGATGACTGTTAAAAAATAAAGTAAAAAACATAATGAAAAACATGACCAATATAATAAAAACATAATAAATATTTATTCTGAAAATGTGTATATGAATGTATGCAGAAGACAGTTTGTTTCATAGAAATTATGAAATTTTAGGAAAGAATCCTTCACAAATGATCTACTACTTCTTACCTTGCCAGTCTTGGGTATCATCCCCTCTTTGACAGACACAGTTTCTCGACTCTCCCTGACATCATCTTCTCCCTCTTCCCAACTCTCAGTATTTGTATCAGACTCAGCGACTCCAGGTGATTCAGACTCAGTTGAAGCATCTTCTGCTGATTCTGGAGGCTCAAGATGTTGCTGTTGATCTTCTGAAGATTTTGATTCAGGAATATTGGTACTATCAACTTTACGTGGTTGGCGCCCTTTCTTCTTTTTACCTTTCCCTGCTGTTTTATCTGGTTTTGTGCCAGGAGCCATAGATTGAGTTGTGGATTGGATGTCTTGTTGTGTGCATGTGACATGCTTGTGAGAAAAGTCAAAAGTCAAGTCAGTGGGTTCTTTGGATTCTTCTTTATCAGTAGATGTAACCCCTGTCAACTGTAAGTGTTCTTCAATGTGAGAATTGGGTTCTTCTGATTGACGTAAACATGGTTGACTGGTTTCAACTCCTTTAACATTAATTACAGAGGTCTCAAATTCATTTGCTTTATCTGAAGGTCTGATGACAACACTGGCTGACAGATCATCAGTATTTCTGTCCATCCTCTGCTCCTTAGTCGAAGCGGAGTTATCTAAATCTGGTTTTGCTGTTGCAGATTTTGTTGTTGTCACCTCAGAATCCACTTTTTCATCAGACTGTAACTTCTCAGTATCAGGCTCAGTTTTTTCTGTCACTTTTGGACTCTTAGACTTCTTGTTTTTCTTACTTCGTTTACTTTGCTGAGTTGCTTTAGGCAGTACTGATGGAGCTGTCTCAATGTCTTTTTGAATGTCTTCCTTCCCAGAACTCGTCTTATTTTCTCTCTCATTTGAAGAAGCCTCCAATAGTTTGGTCTCTATGTCCTCCTTGACAGAAAGTTTCTCTGCAGTCATATCGTCTTCTTTGACACTCTTCATCTCTTCCTCACTCTCTTTTGGTGAACCACTGGGTGTCTTGACACTATCATCTTTAATATCATCACTTTCCACTCTATCAAACTTAGCTGGTGAGAGAGCTACGGTTTGTGCCTTTACATCAGTTGTGACTTGACTCTCCTTCTTCCCCACCTCATTACGCAGTGCCTGCAGCTCTTCGGCAGCCTGCTTCTCACTCACTCCTTTTTCAAACACCTTTTTAAGGATGCTCTCTTTCGCTTTCAGTATCAAGGCTGCTTTCTCATCGTCTGGTAGAGTAGATTTCTGGGGGAATTCTCGCTCCTTGCTTTTCTTTACCTCCAGACTGCTCTCTGGTTGTTCTGGTTGCTGCGAGACCGAAGCCTTCTCTACAACTTTCTCTATCTGCTCCTCCCTTTTCATCTCCACTCTCTTATCACCCTTTTCAATATCCTTTGATGATGTAATTCTTATTGCATCTTTCTCTGGCTCAATGGTGTGTTCTGTGAATTCCAGACTGGCTAGAACTGCTTCCTGTCCTTGTTTTACCGAATCATTTTCACCCTCAATTTTCCCTTCAATCTTTGCTAAACGTTCTCCATTGGGAGGCCCTGGGGAAGCTGCATGACCATGAATTTGTGATTTCTCAGATTTGTCTTGTGATACAAGCTCATCTGTGACTGCAACAATAGCCTCAGGGTGGCTTTCAATATGGGCATCAGCTTGATCAATTTGAGAAGAATGTTTAATCTCTGGAGGGTGCGTTTCACACTCTACTTCTTTACCCTTTCCATTCTTTTTCTTCTTCCTCTTTTTCTTGCTTTTGCTTTCTGTCTCTTTAGATAGAGAGGTCAATAACTGTTCCGACTGTTCAGCATCAGTGCTAGATTTGACCTCAGTCTTTATAGGTTTCTCTCTCTCCACTCTTTTACCCTTTTCATCTACAATATCCTCTCTCTGTGCTGCCACATCACTCTCTCTATATTCCTCTTCACTCAATTTTGACGATTGAATGCTATCCCTGTCATCTCTAATCTCTGCTGCCACAAAACCGGTCAGGTTTCCATCTTCAGACTCAAAATAAGCCCCTGATATGCTCTCATCACTGGGTGTACACTCCTTTTTCCCAACCTTCACAGGTTCCCCATCTGACTTTAAAACTGCAGCCCCTTGTCTGACATCATCCAGTGAATCTTTATCAATATCAAGGACATGTGCCTGAATGAATTTTCCAACAGAATCTCTGAAAACATTCTCCTTTTGTTTCTCATCAGTCTCACTCACACTTATTTGCAGTCTTTCATCAAGCTTCTGCTTAGGAAGAGGCTCTGATTTATTAAGGTCTGTCTGTGGTACTATCTCTTCGATGGCTTGCTGAATTCTTTTTTCAACATTAGTAGCAAACTTACGCAAGAGGTCTATGGACTGGTCTGGCTCAATTGAAGCCTTTTCTTCCACTGACACTGGTGCTTCTTCTCTGTCCTCTTCTGTAGTTGCGTCATAAAACAGTGACTGATCTGATACTGCAGATGTCAATGTCTTTCCATCGTCCTGTGTAATTCCTAAACCTTTCTCTGAAATTGGAGATCTTGAAGGCACCTCAGTGGTGACATCTGACCAGTTTGCTGGACTGTCTGGGCTTGATACTGACAATGTAACAGCAGGACTGTATGTGCCATTTGATGAGGCAACAGGTGTAGAACTACCTTCATCACCTTCTTTCTCCACAGAAGTCAATTTCTCCTTAATCTCTGAAGCTATGTCACTGGAGATCAGTCCTTTTGCAATGGCATCATCAAGATTAGAGACTTGTTGTCCAGTGGCAGGATCAACAAAGCCTCCTTTCAAAAACTGGTTGGTGGCAATGACCCTGACCATATTGTCTCCAACTAAACCTCTTTTACAGGCTTCAGATAGGGGGAGCCTTTCTCCAGTACTGATATCAATGATCCCTCCACTGTCTGCCTGGCTTTGGAGCAACCTCAATGCTGGAACTGGGTCGACTTTCTTTGAAGCAACTGCCTCTGGAAGGGTCAAGTTGTCTCTTGTTTGCTCATCCTGAACACCACTGAATGGCTTCACCTCCAAGAAACGTTTGCCTGTTTCAATATCAATCTTACCCTTATTTACAAGCTCTGAATAAGGCACAATGCGTGCAGTTTGGGGGTCAAGTACTCCTTGTGTTATAGTAGGAGAAGCCATTGCTTCACTGGCAATTTTCTCATCCAGAAGTCCCTTAGAAACGGCCTCTGTCAATGTCAGTTTACATCCTGAGTCAGCATCTAAAATGGCTCCTGTCGATGCCTGGAAAACGAATGCTTCTGGGTGAGATGAAGGGCTGACTTTTCCTTGGTAGACCCACTCTAGTTCCTCTAGCCCAGGAGCAATGGACCTATCCACTAGTCCTCTATCTACAGCATCAGAAACTGACAACCTCAACCCTGAAGCATGATGTATTATACCACCCTCAGCCACCTGCCTTGCCAACACCTGATAAGCCTCCTCAGACCGAATTAACCCTTTCTGAATTGCTTGCTCCAGAGGAACTGGAGACTTGGACTCTGGGTCAATAACACCTTCCATCTGTAGCTGCAAACTGGCTTTAGTGAGGGCGGTTGCCAAATCTGTATCCTTTCCTTTGTATGCCTTCTCTAGTGCCACTAATTCTTGTCTTTGATCCTCCTCAATCAGTCCCAGGTTTGCTGCTAGAGTGACAGAGACTTTCTTATCCCTACGTAGGTCAACAATCCCCCCAGACGCCACTTGAGCTTCTAGAAGACGAGCTGCGGTGTTTGGGTCAATCAATCCTGTCAGAGCTGCCTCTTTTACCCCACAGATCTGCCTTTTCTCTACATCCACAACCCCTGCAAGGGTTTTATCTGACTTCAGGACATTCCACATTAGATCTTCATCTAGCAAACCCTCCTGCATAACATCCTCCATGCTAAGTGACTCAACACTGCTGGCATCAAGGAAACCCCCAAACAGACCTGCCTGAGCCATTAATTTAACTGCCGTGTGACCAGGGAGGACACCCTGGGCTACGGCCTCATCCGGGAGCAGCTTTTCCCCTTCTTCTGTCATTAGACCTCCCTGTTTGAGCTCTAGGACTAACCTTGCCAATTCAGCATCCTCCCCTTCCTTCTCTACTGCTGATTCGAGGATCTCAATCTGAGGTTTAGCATGCTTTGTCTCTGTTATAGGCACCTTTTGTTTGATTTTTTCTGATTCAGTCTGGGAAGGCTTTACATCTTCCCTATCATCAGATTGTGTTGAATTAATATCTTTAATATCTGTTTTTGCAAAATCTCCCTTTGATTTCAGTGGTGCTGTGACTGTTTTTCTATCTGCTGTTGTGATTGCACTTCTAGTCTCTTGACCACTACTATCCTTAGGTTTGGATTCAGTTGGTACCAGCTCATCTGGGCCTTTTGTTATTTCAGCTTCAAGATTTTTAGTTGAAGCCATTAAACCTTCAAGATTGGATATTTCTTTCTTTTGAGCCATTACTTTCGCATCTTTACCTACGTCAACTTTATTTTTGGCTGCAATGGCTAAATCACTCTCTACAATTACTGATGGTTTGTGCAGCAATTTGTTGTCATTTTCTCCATCATTGCTTTCTTCTTGACTGCCTGCCCCCCTCATCTCAGATGCTCTGCTTGGTTTGACTACATTAGAAGTTTCCTCTTCAACCTCAGTTTGTTTGTCACACATCTCTCTAAACGGTCTCATCATTTGCAACTTCCCCTGCTCCTCTGTGGTCAAACCGCTTTGTGGCTCAACTTGACTTCCATATACAGAGTCTCCAGCAACCAGTTCAGTGGCTTTGACCAACTCCACCAACTCAGGGTCTAGCAACACCAGTCGTTTTCCAGAATGAG
The DNA here is from genome assembly GCA_031216445.1 of Lateolabrax maculatus. Taxonomy (NCBI): domain Eukaryota; kingdom Metazoa; phylum Chordata; class Actinopteri; order Acropomatiformes; family Lateolabracidae; genus Lateolabrax; species Lateolabrax maculatus. Next base: position 4,628,830 of record CM062218.1, read on the forward strand.
CATCCACATAGCTATGAGTCATGAGGTGAAACAGCAGCTTGTGTTTTGCTTGTTCTTCAGCATCCATTCCATGTGTTGTTGGTGTAGCATCCCAGACAAGGCCTTCGGGAGATGATGAAGGTGGTGGAGAGGATGGAGGTGAAGAGGAGCTGGTGGAACCCCAGCTCAAGCGGTTTAGAGATGGGGTACCTGACTGGTTCATGCTTGAAAGAACATCTGGAATGTGGGTATCTTTGAGAAAACTGACAATACTGGGCTCAAGGACCTCTTCAGCAGCCTGGTTTAGGGGCAGCACCTGAAGGGTTTCTGGGTTGTATAGAGCCCCAATGGCATGTCGCTGCCTTAGGATGTTCCTTGATAGCTCTCCTGAGATCACTCCTTGTTGAAGAGCCTCAACAATGGGCAGGAGTTCTCCGGATTCTGGCCAGAGTATTCCCATAAAAGTCCAAAGAGACTCAAGCACCAACAGAGCCAAACGAGAGGAGAGAAGATCCCTGCGAATACTCTCTTCTAAATCCAGGCGTTCTCCACTGAATGGGTCTAGAATTCCCCCATTTTGCAGCTGTCGTGCTAACATGGCACAGGCTAGATCCTGGTCCATAAGCCCATGACGAACAGCCTCATCGATGGTGAGCCGGTGGCCAGACCGTGGGTCAGCAATGCCACCGGCAAAGAGCTGAGCTTCAAGAAGTCTTACAGTAACTTTTCGATCAATCAGGCCTTCCTGGACTGCACGGAAAATGCCAACTTTTCTTCCAGACCGGAGGCAGACAGTTCCTCCAGCTTGCTGTTTGACAGGGAGGAGAAGGAGACCTGAGCCATCATCAAGGACACATCGCTGTTGTAGCTCATATAGGTTTAATTTTTCAGCTGTGTTTGGATCAACCAGCTCTCTATGTTGTAGCCTTGGCTGGAGTTTGGTGAGGGCTCTGGGAGTCAAAAGTCTCCTGTCTTCTGCTTGCTCCAAACTCATCATTTTTCCCGTTGAATTTCTCAGGCCTCCAGTGTTCAACTGTAATTCTAGAATACGAAGTCCCACCTCCTCTCTGATGAGCCCAGACTCCATGGCTGAAGCTACTGGCAACACATTTTGTTGTTGGTCATCTGTAGACTTTGTATTTTGCACCAAGAGCAAGGCACTCTCTAGCTCAGAAAGGGACTGTCTGGTATGGGTGTCAATTAGACCTTGAGCGAGACCTTGTTCCAGTGAAAGATTGAGAGGGGAGTCAGGCTGGAGGAGCCCACCCATAATGAGCTGGGCCTCCAGTAATACATGGCAGGTGTCCTGGTCAATAAGACCACGTTGGGCTGCTTGGAACACTGGGAATGTTTCCACTGTTCCCAGGTCAATTACTCCAGCAATGGCAATTTGGTTCTACAAAAATAAAGAAAAAGAAAATTCTAGTTGACATTCACTCTTAACATTAAAGATCAATGTAGTATGGCACTTTGAGCAAGTAAATGTATTTTGTTAGGTTACTATGTTATCATATTATATTATACTATTATAGCATATTATGGGCAGAATCAGATGGTAGAATCAGAAAAAGAAGAAAACCCACAACCAGTTGCCACAATAACAGATACAAGTTTAAAAAAAAAAACGTAATAGCTTTTTGTTTGCATGTTACTTATTTGTATGTATTAGGAATTTTATGATTTTTTCCCCCATATTTTAATATCTTTTTTAGATTAAAAAGCACTTTATACTTACCACTCATATTCTAACACAAGCACTAAGCATGCAACAAAGCAACTAGTAACAAAAATGCAGAAAAAGCTCAGATAAAGGTAAGCAAACAAACATGAAAGAACACAGAAGTATTCAGAAGTAGAGGATAATAAAAAAAACTTACAAGCAACGGTAAGAGAGAAAGCGAGCGCTACTTACCGTATGGGCTTCTCCCATGGAACACACACTAATGGGCCAGCTTATGGCTCGGCAGAGCGAGGAGCGACAGGTGAGAAGCTGGTTGTTAGCATTCTGCATGCCACTCTTCATTCTGACTCCTGACACTACACTGACACTAAATCCTCCTGCTGACCTTACTTTAAATTGGAATAGGCTCAGATCATAAACTATGACTTCTTGGGTCTGACACCTTTAAACAGAAACTGGCTAAGGGTGGGCCCGAAATATTTATATGGCAATTTATCACAATACACACCATGTGCAACTGAAGAGGTATGTTTACCTCTTCAGTTGCACAGATATCATCAGGCATTGTGACAGTATTGTATTGTGAGACACCATATGGTTCCCACTTGCAGATTTAGTGTGTTTATCAATGTCCTGCTTTGTTTTCCAACTCTCATTTTGATCCTTGGCTCAGAGTTGGGATGTCCACAATTCTCCTTTGGCAGCTGTTAGTGGTTTTCAAGCAAAACGCTGGTTTAAAGTTTCACACATTAATAGTATGCATTAGAACAAACAACAATTCTCATTCACACACACACTGTTGTGATCTGGACACAACATGCTCAAATGGTGAAGTGGGTTTTTTGCATAGCTGGCCTCTGGTGCACACTCTAAACCAAAAGTGACTTTTTTTTAAAAACATCTATGCTTCAGTGAGTTTTTGTTTAGTCACATAAAAGTCCCCTGTAAAAAACATACAACATTCACATAGGAATTAATTAAGACGTGCAGCTGTCAAGACATAAGAAGTATCATCAAGGACTGTTTGAAACCTGAAATTCTCACACACATTCAAACCTCTTGTTGATGTACCATATTGAAAATGACCAAGTGTGAATGTGTGATTCCCATTGTTCAACTGTACATGTATACATGGAGTAAAAATAAATACTGAAATGTAATGTGTTGACTTTATGCAGTGGCATTACTTACTTACTTACCACTACATAAAGAAAAGTAACGTGATACTACTTGTAGCTACAGAGATGACAATATAACGTGAAGGTCCATCTATTTCGAAAATGATTGTTTCTAACAATGGATATATGAAAAGCAGAGCTCTACAGTCTCTACCTAACTGCTACCATGACTTGGGCAGCGCTGCTGTGGTGCGGCACCACTAAGGCCATGTATTAACCATGTTAGCAGTTCAGCAGATGTATTTACTGATGATAATGACGATGATGACGGGATGGGGATAGTTACATGACATGACAGCAGGCTTTTAGGAGAACAATGTGAGAGTGGAACACTCCATGCTAAGGCCCGATTCAGACAGTGTCACCCAGTGAAGTCCTCTTTGCTCTTCTGTGCCCACATTTCTACTGTGAGTGTTAATTTATTTTTTTTAAATCTCACTTTCACTAAAAAGTGGGCTGCAGAGGCGTTTTATGGCAAAGACTACAGCATCTTTTAAACTTTGAAATTATTGTACTATGTCTAACTTCTCCTTGAATGACAAACGAGGTCAAACAAAAGTTCCAAAAATAGAAAATGTCAGTTTTAGATCTTCTGAATACACGTCTGAATAGGGTTTGTGATGTTTGTTAAACCAAACCAAGTCAATGAATAATCAGTAGTGGTGATGTCAAAAATGCACACTCTGTGAACACAAAACATGCTGTACAACACACACACACACACACACACACACACACATACACACTCCTCCTGGCCCACACATGAATTCGCGCTGAGCTCGCAAGCGTATTCAGACTCAAAGCAACATTTTATAAAAGTACCTTTGCAACTACATTTTGACAAGCTTGCAAAAGCTGAAAATACAGTTTCTTTTCTGCAATACCCTCTCTTCATCTCAGCCCATCCCTCCAACCAATCTACCTTTCTCTCCTCCTCTTTGGCCAGCTGCTGCTCCAGCTGCTGCAGCTGCTGGGTGGAGCTATCACACAGTTGGTTGTAGGTGGCTGTCAGCTCGTCCAGCTGAGCCTCCACATGAGTGCGCTCCTCTGGGGACAACCTGGAGAGGACACAAGGGAGAGGGGTTTAGGTGTTTAAATGTGTCTGAGTATGTGATGCCGATATGAAGGTTTCCCACAGTGGCTTTGATACAATTTTCATTATAATTTCAGTGGTTTTAAGTTGGAGATCTTTCCAGACCCAGACATGGTTTGTAATTATTGTTTTTCCATAAGGATACACACATTGCACTACAGTTTACCCATGGAGAAAAATAAACTGAAAAATACATTCCAGTAGTATATTACTATAACCCTCTACATATGGAACAATGCCTCCATATTCTCCAACTTCCCATGAGGTTTCATACAATTCACCAATTTTTTCCAAAGTGGAAGAAACCTCTGAAAATGTTTAGATTAATTCAGAATTCCCATAAAAAGAGGCTAGATGAGCATGTACTGCTTGTATAGTGTGAGAGAGTCCATGTGACTTGCTCAGTGCTAATTTGTAGGACACAGGGAAGGTCAAACAGTAGGTGTAGTGAATGTGTTTGGGAAGCACGTGCAATGTGTGCGCCCATGCACGTGATCTACACTTACTTGCTGGCCTGTTTTGAGAGCAGGAAGACCTGTGTACTCCTTATGGCTTCAGCAACTTCATCTTTCTTGGCTGCGAGTTGTTCAGTGATGGCCTTCAGAGAACACACATGCATGATGTGCTTAGTACAGTACAACCTCCATCAACTACTAGTTACATTTTCCAATAAAACAGCAAATTACATTTATTTATGTTTATTAATTTCTTATATAAATAAATAAATAAATATATTTATATTAATTTCTTATATATATATATATATAAAAACACTGTGCAGAACAAAAGCCCACTGGGCTTCTTGGATGTGAAATACCTTGCTCAAAGGACATTTGTCAGTGGAATAATGTGTAGAACCAAAATATATTAGATCTCTGTTGTACCTGTTGAGCAGCAAGTGAAGACTCAGCGTTGGGGCCCCCAGTCCGTCCCTGGAGGCCTTTGACCCAGCCCAGCAAGTCTGAAACCTGGCCCACCCTGGCCTGCTTCTCCTCCTCCACCTCTTTCTGCACAGATTGAAACAAATGTTCAAACTATTTACCTCGTTGAGGCATTGATTTGACATTAAATTACATTTTCCCTGATAGACAAATTCTTCTCACTTTGTACTACAGTGATTTAATCTAACAAAAAATTCCAGTTTCAAGCAAAGGAGTGAAAAAAAGTCCCACCTCTTCTTCTTCTAGTCTTCTCAGTGCATCACTGATGTACTTTACATGCTGGGTTGTCAAGGTGACCAAGGCTGTGTAGCGTGTGCGTAGGTCCATGAACTGTAGAGATACATCCAGAAACAATGACAACACATCAGTGATCTCTCTAATATAAATAAAAAAGTGGACTGCATATATATAAATTATCTGGATATTAAAAAACGTTGTGATATGAATCAAAAGAGTATAACCGACTCTCTATCCTTACCTCCTGAGTGATGGCGTCAGATGAAGAGTGAATCCTCCTCCTCTTGACAGTTGACTTGTGTGTAGATTCTACAAAGGCTCTGTAGGTCATCAGCTGTAGTTCATAATCCTGCAAAATACAGCCATGGTGTGCAATCATTATACTAGTGAGAGTATTTTAGAAGTTTAAAATGTAACACTAGTTTGTAAACTGACACTCATCAAATTTACACGTATTCTACCGTAACTACCACATAATTTGGGCCATTGTAGTGAAATAGCTCTGCCCAAACTAAACTATAAAAATATTCAACTTCACATATTTGAAATACTGTATATGAAAAACAAACAGAAACAGAAACACTTACCTTCACTGAAGTGCAGTACTGTTTGGAGTGAGTCTGGCATTCGTCTAGTTTGGTCTGGTTCTGTTCAATTTCAGCTACTAATGCCTGAAGAAGAGAATCAGCCAAAAATAATACATATTATTCATATAAGTCTGTCAGATCCATTTAGTTATTCCGCTACATAACATTTGATGAAAACCAACATTTCTATGACCACCCATAGGATGTAACCAGGTAACCAGTCATTCAGTCTAACGATCTATAGATCAAAGTCCATGAAATCCGTGTTACTAACCGTCTGCTGGGCCAGTTGTTCAGACAGTGCTTTGCTGTCTGTCTGTCCAGGTTGTGTGTTTTCTTGTCTCTCTGTTGTTTCTTCGATCCACTCGATCAGAGCAGAATGACCGTCTCTGTACTGCTGCAGGGCCGAGCCCAGAGCTTCCAGATCAGTTTGTCTGAAAACAGGAAAAGACTTTCAGAACATTGAACACACAGAAATATTTATCGTGAGTATGTAAGTATTGTAAGTTTAGCATCCAGTGTGTTCACTGTGTTTTCAAACAAGACATTAGATCGCTGCATGTTCTCTCGTTATACATTTCTCTGAATTATCAGATTAAACCACAGTCACACAGCACAAAAACAAAACGCTCACTCTGTTATTTAAACACATGAATCCTCTTCCTCTCTCTACTTCCCCCAAAGTGTTTTCTCTCATCTTCACCCTGTCCTGCTCACCGTGTCTCCATCTGTCTCTTTATTCCGCTCCACCTCTCTGCCATCTGATTGGCTCTCTCCTGGAAGCGCTCCAGCTCGGGGCTGCGGTCCGGGTGGAGCCTGCTGAGCTGAGACCCCACTTCTTTGGCTCGACCTACCTCCGACTGCAGTGACTGGAAGATGCCCTCCTGGTCGGCAAGCTCAGCCTGCCACTTCTGGAAGAAATACAGAGGATGCAGAACAAAGGTTAGAGTCAAATAGTTTCACACCATTTCTCTTTAGCTGGCCATAAGAGGAGTTTATGTGTCCCTTACCCCTAGTTGATCTCCGAGGTTTTGAATGGCCTTCGTGTCAGCAGGAACAATGTCTTCTTCACTTAGTCTGCTCTCATTCTTCCTGACCTGGCTCTCGGCTTCCTCCAGGCTTCGCATTAGGATGTCAACCGTTTTTAACCTGAGGAGGTAAAAGGTAAAAAGAGGTAGATAAATTATACATTTTCTAAGTGAAACATTCATGTTTATCTGAGTTAACCAATAAACCAAATGGATGTACAATGCTAGAGGTAGAAAAAGCACACTAACTTTTCTAGGTAGACAGACGAGAGGTTGTGCAGTTTGTCTATCTTCTCCACAGCCTGATTGAGTTCAGACCGGAGGACGGGAACGTTGGAGGATGTCGGCTTCTCCTCGAAGAAAGTGACGCAGCGACGAGACACGTCACCCAAACTGGAGCGCAGGGCCTCCAGCTCTGACTGCAGCTTCTAGACAAGAATGTAATTTTAAGTAAGCCGTGAGTAAAAATGGCGAGCAAAAAGGAGGGGGGAAGGAATGTCCTACTGACCAAACTGTAATCCAGAAAAAGAATCTTTATGGCTGACAGACACAAGGACATTTTTACAAAATCAGGTTGATTAATTTACTCTCACTGAAGAAGAAGGAACGCTCTACTTCTGGTGCAGCAATCGTCACATTTCTAAACAATATTTGCCATCAGATTTTTTGATTTTTATATATATACACATATACACACACTTTTCAAAACATGAACTGATAAAACTGCTTATTGACTTCACAAAGAGATGTCATTGCCTGTTGCTACCAGCTGATGGGGCTCAAACTGACCTCTTGCTCTGCAATCTGGACAGTGTTGTCAGCACTGTCACCTGACAGCCGGCTGGGAGGCGGAGTTTCAATTCCCCTCATCAGTCTCTTCTCGGCCTCATTTAGACGAAGGGTGATGTTCTGCAGCTCCGACAGGTACAAACGAGAGACTGACTCATCCTTTTCCACTGGAGGGAGAGAAGACAAAGAAAAGAAGAAAGAAGAGTTATTTTAGGCATGAAAACTGTAACCACTACTTAGTGTTTATTGTTCAGTGATGCCAAAATAAAGATTGATAACATTCTCTGATGTTTTATTTAGTATGATTCCATGCTGAGCTTTATCCTCATGCAGTGTCTTAAAGTAAGAAATTAACAGGCATTTTTTCATTAACAGATTAAGATTATACAGATCTGGATGTTGTTGGTTAGCTAGACGTATCTAAGTATAACCAGGAAAACGTAATTAAACTATTAAAAAAAAGTACTTAATGCAGAAAAATGGCCCCTGAGTTTTATACTATTAAATATTATAATAATATATATTATTATTCATGCATTATGTGTGAGCAACATTTAGTTGTTGAAGCTGTTTAAAGAGGAGCTCAATTTTAACTATTTTGTATAAGACCGTAACTAATGATTATTTTCTAATCTGATGATTATTTTTCTCCATTAATGGAGATGCATGTTTTTTTCCAACCAATAGTCCAAACTTCAAAATTATTAAAAATTAATTAAATTATGAAAATTATTCGAAGGAAAAGCAGTAATTAGTAATTAAAGTTATCAGATAAATGTAGTGCAGTATAGAGTACAATATTTCCCTTTGAAAAGTAGTGGAGAAGGAATATGGAGTGGCATGAAAAGTACTTCAAATTTGTACTTAAGTACAGTACTTGATTAATTGCACATAGACCACTGGTAATAGTAAAAACAAATGTTCAGGAGATGTGTATTTGTCCATCCCGTCTCACCGGTCTCCATGTTGAGCAGCAGGTCCTGGCAGTGCTGCTGGGCCTGCTGAAAGTCCTTTTCCAGGTCTCGTCTTTCGCCTGGCGTGAACAGAGAGCTCTCTTTGCTGTCAGACAGGAAGTCGGCCAACTGGGACTCCAGGTGACCCAGGACCTGCTGCCGCTCTGCCGGAGACTGAGAACGAACCTGACAGGTGAGGCACGGAGGGAGAGGGTCAGTACGACAGAGCGGGTTACAGATAAACAGAACAGAGTAGAAAAGAAGCAAAAGAATAACAGAATAAGTGAGTGTCTCACTGTGTCCAGGTTCCATCCGGAGACGGTCCTGATGTCTTTGAGCAGGTAGTGCCAGGACACCACGCTCTTCATGTTCACGTGCAGCTGATGCCACAGAGACATGACCTTCTGATACAACTGCTCTGCCCTGTACACACACACACACACACACAAGCACAGAACAGTCATTTAATGAGTGTGAATATGCAGACTACCCACTGTGTTGTGAAATTTCTAAAAAGGGTTTAAGTTTTTGATTCTGAGTCAAGTGTTTTGGAAAAAAATGACGTTAGTGTTACAAATTACTGGCAGAACAGCACTCATACAGTAGTACTTATTATTAACACAACTTATCTATCTACAGTGTATCTTAAGCCATTTGTTGACTAAATTACACCTCTTTGATGGATTAGACCCTCTACATTTCTAAAACATTGAAAATTCCTTCTCTACTGCCCCCGTTTCCTTACTATTTCTTGACTTGTAACAATTTGGAAACCAACTCCTCATCAAAAACATCCACACCTCATCACCAACTTTACAACCAGCATTATCTTCAAAACACTGTTTACTTCCACGTCGACACTGATCGAGCTCCACGTTACGTTTCAAGTGCGTGTCTCACCTGCTGGCTGTGTCGATGGCCTCCTGGTTCGGAGGTGGGACGGTGAAACACACTGAGGGGACCATGGCCTCATTCCCTGTCGGACTGATCACCTTCCACTTGGTCCTCTGAGAGTTGTCCTCCAGCACACACTCCTCGCCTCGGCTTATTGTGATCTGAGAGTACGAAGGGGTGAAGGATGGATGCAAAAACAGAAAAAAAGAAGGATAGGTGGAGCACAAATGGGGAGGGGAAGAGGGGACGGAGGTTATGGAAAGACAGATGGAAAAACAATTGAACAGTAAGACAGAAAAGAAAGAGATAAAGTTAATAGAAAGGGAAGAAAGTGGGATTTCAAAGGGAATTATGATGGTTCAAAAGAAAGATGATGGAGGTTGGAAGACAAGACGAATGGAGGAGAAGTCAGATGGAAAAGAGGAAGGAAACAAAAGAGGTAAAATCAGGGAGGAGAGAAGGGAAAACATGTAAACCAAAACTGATAGCAACAAATTCATAATGCAACACAAAATGCAAACGTTCATGAATCTCATGAAGTTAGCAGAAGCCCTCAAATGATATGACATTAGAGACCTTGACACAGGAAAGCTGCTTTGCACTTCTAAACTGAAAGCTTTTATTGTGAAAGCAGCAAATATTCTCCAAACTTAAAGTGAGCTTACGAATACCTGGGCTGGGTTTCACAAATTCACCTTGAGCAGTGATTCACTAACAAGGAAAAACCCTGACTGACAAGGTGATCTTAAGAAACCCAGCACAGGACAAAGATAAAGTTTGGGTTTAGAATCTGGAAATTCAGTTTTAAAATAAAGACAAGGCAAAGCCATGACTGCGGGGAAGAGTTATAAGGCTGCGCACAAAAAGGCTACCGCTGTACTGCCTCCCCCACCCACCACCCTCTCTCACCCCTTCCCTGCACACACATACACATCAATACATCAATAATGCAAAGCTATGCACATACAGTAAATACATGAAATGTAAATTAAAGCTTAAAGCTGTGACTTGTTATTGTCTGACTGACTGAATGAGCCTCAGAGGCTTTGACGGTTAAATTCAGTTCAGTTCAGTTGAGCTCACTGATTGCCACCTGCCCTTATCAACGATCAAGTCAACTTTATCCTCACCTCGTGTGCCCAGGATTAAAGTATTAGTATGTACAAAAGGAAACTAAATAAATGGTGGACAGTGTTTTTGTGCCCCACCCTCCTTGTCTGTCTACTGTCCCTTGACATCGACTGCCCTCAAAGTTTAAGGAGAGCACATGTGTCCTGCCACCAGATTCCTCCATCTGGTGCACCTTTGTGATAGTTAAAGATAATTAAAAACCCAGCAACAATTTAGCATTTTACTGTGATCAAAAATTGGATTTGTTGTGTTTGACTGCCTTAAGTAAAAATAGTTAATAAGAAAAATAACACAAAACACTATTTTATTGCCAAAATTGAATGAAAATCCAATAAATGGACACCTACTGTGCATGAAACCTACCAGGGAAGGTATCAAATTCCAATTGACCACACGCTGCGTTACATTACTAACAATTAAACCTTAAATCAGCTGATAAGAGAGGAGCAACCAGGGCAGTGCAGTGTGTGCAGTGTAAGAATCTGAGGTGAGAGAGGGAGAATATAGGCAGCTATACCTGAACGTTTGTCTTGCCAGCCCAGCCGACAGACGAGAGGAAGGGAAGAGGATGAGGAGGAGGAAAAAGAAGGAGGAGGAGGGAGTGAGAAGGGAGAGGCAAAAAAGGTACACGAGGGTATGGAGAGAAAGGAGGAGACAGAGGAAAGTGAAGGAGAGAAAGATTACTTTTGGTCATGTGCACGTTTGTCCAGAGGTTCGGTGAATATCAGCACACACTGATTTGTTTTAATATTCAGCTCCGTTGCAGCCTGCATCTATCTTTTTTTTTCTTTTTCTTAGATCAGTGATGCAGTAGAGGAACAAACCACCTTCCTTCTTCACCTGGATACAACACGTCACATACAGTATGCTTCAATGAACAAATTGACCCTGAGGAATCTAACACAGCAAACTAAAAATAGCAGCACAAGGGGCAGCAGCAGGCTCACCCTGCAGGAGTGCTAGGTGCTGGTTTTCAACTGAGCCCGCAAAGGGGATGAGACAGATGTATAATTGATTGGCTTTTAGATTCCCTGAGGACATCACAGCTGAGAGGGAGAGGCGGACAGAGAGAGACTTCACTTGTTTTTCACTTGTGTGTTATATAAAAGTGGCACTGAAGGTCAAAACTATGAAACTTCAGTTCTCTTCTCATTAATCATTTCTTCACTTCCAAGTATCTTTTGGCTATTTTGGGGCTTTTACAAAGATCCCAATCAGAGAGTTCTCTGGGGAGTACAAAGGCAAAGATCATCTATTGTGAGAACTATGTCAATGACACATTTTGGATCATAATTATACTTACTCAGCTTTCAAATTGTGTGTTGCCATTTGTAATTGCCAGTTAAAATGAAGCGAAAACAGTTGGAGCAGTTACCAAAAAATGTACACTGCTTTAGTCTATTCATCAATATGGACCACCTGGGCTGAGAAAAGAGTTTGTGTAGACGTACTCATCACTCTAAAGACAAAACAAACTAAATTTAACAGCATGGAGGAAGCAGCTAAAATACAACAGCCACAAAGTGGTTGTGGAAGGGGCTTGGAGAGGAAGTGCAGGGCAGAGAGGAGGCGGTTGGTGGTGAGGGTTAAAACAATAGAGTGGTGAGGTCAGTGGTGAGCTAGTCCTGCATATACTGTACACACATTTTGTCACAACCTTGTCCTGGTAGTCAAAGGGTTTCTTATATAAACTTTTATTACACAGGTATCTGAGAGCTAAAGTGGGAAAGACTGTCTTATTTTAGCTCCGATAGATTAACAGATTTGTAGGTTTTCAGTATCAGAAACTTATAGGAACTATTTTATGAGAGAAAGAAAACATGCACACCCGAATGTTCATGAGGTATAATATATGGTGGGTCCCATACCTCTATCTGTCTGTAGTCGCAGATGGCTTTGATGGGCGTTGTGGCTCCCAGGGTGCTCTCGGCGCTGCGTGGGCGGAGCTGCACCACCGTCTTGGCCCGGCCCACCAGGCTCGCCACCGTACTCCGGTACTCAATCAGCTGCTCCTTCTCCTCCTACAGGACAGAGAAAAGCATTAGACATTCAAAATGTCGATCACTTCATGTTGTAGTTGGCCATACAGTTACAATAATTAATTTTACAGATCCTTATTTTATTAAATTTTAACAGTCTGACCATCATTTTGTGAGAAAGTCAGAGATCTACGTGAGAAACTGTTTAATTTATCAGTCTGTGAGTCATACTATCAGTCACTGTCACAGGAAGTGTGTTAGATTAACAAATCGAGTATAGCCAGATGCTTAAGTTAAAAGTATCTCTTTTCCTGCACTGCCAACTGTATACTGTAAAGACTAAACAAGACAAGAGTCTACAGCCGTGCTCGCAGCTCTGAGAGGCACCGTGGTGCCGACATGCTGATGTTTGGAGGTACAGGATGTTAACATGCTAACTTTTGATATTTAGCACTTAACACAAAGAACAACTGAGGCTGATGGGAACGTCAATAACCATAAACACAATATTGGACAATTTTAAATGTTGACCTCATGGTGGCGCTAGATGAAAAGACAGGGGATCAAAGTTATTTAAATTCATCCTGGAGGGATCATTCATGTCTGTACATTTATTTCTTTGAGTTATTTATTTTACACCACAAGAACCTGCCAAAAATAATTTGAAACACATTTAGCTTATATTCCCCAGTAGAATATATATATACACTAATTATAACCAGCCCTTTCGCCCCTGAGATGAGTGTTTCCTGACTCAGATGCTCGTCTTAGCTTGGGCACTAACCATTAAACATTTAAAAGGTGCGCTCTTCACCCCGACCGGTAGAATTACATTTCATTTCTGTCACAAACAGTCATTAAGGAATCATTACAGAGAGACGCACACAGAGAGGCGCGTGGGGAGAGACGGACAGAGAGAAACAGAGTGAGACAGCGAGAGGCCTGCGTAATTAACTGTATAAGTTACACCCCTGAAATGAATTTCACACTAAGATGGCGTTCGCTGCGGTCAGCACCATAACAAGTCAAATGACAGGAAGAACGATGAGATAAATTAAAATGTGGGTGCATGAACAATTACAAATGGTTTATGACCACAAGATCAACAGCTCAGTTTAAGTGTGATGACCCTATTATTAGATTTTGTACCAAATTACAAAAATGTATTTGATCTATCTTCAGTGACAGCAAGTGCTTATGAAACCTAACACCATAAGAATAAGTAATTTATCATGAGTAAACAAAATAGGGCGCAAACAAAACGGACAATGAAATAAATCAAAAGAGAGGGCCTGGTTTGATAAACCCTAATCTATGCCTAGAAGAGGGTGAAAAGGCTGATTTAATATCCTCTCCTCAGTTATTATGAGAGTTGAACAAAAGGTTCACTTTCCCTCTGTGGATTTCACCAACTGTAGCTGGAAACTGATTAACACACGCACACACAGCAGCAGCAGCAGGCGGACGGACACAAACACAGAAACATGTAAACGCTGATAGATAAGATGTTAATGTACCCACATGCTATATGTATCAAGGCTGACTGCACACACGCCTGTGAAAAGACAGGAACAAACCTCTTTAATGAGAGGATATGTTCACTGCTCTGACCTGTGGAGCGGTGCCCACACTAACTCTGCCATCTGTTTGAAGTCAGAGGTAGAGGTGTGTGTGTGTGTTTGAGTGTGTGCATGTGTGTGTGTATATGGTAGGTGTAAAGATGGCAGTCTCACTAATGTGCCACAGGGGGGGATGATTCAGCAAAGCTACTCTCTAACAGATTACTTCACGCTGTCATGCGGCGTGCTGCAGCTGCCTGAGGCAGAGCACAACAATCAGGAGGACACTGGTATGTGAACTCTCAGCTACTGTAGGTCTCTGTTGCTCCCGTGCTATGAAGCTCAGATATGGTCTTATCATTCCTGTTAAATCCTGAGTCCAGGATTATTTTGCATTTGTCATGTATAAGGTTTACTGTGTGCACACAAGGTGGCAGCATGGCCTCTAAACATGAAGGAATACAGTAAACTGGGATAAAAATATTACTTAACATCCTTTCCTGGATTGATTACACTGAATTAAAGATTTCTACTGTCTGCCATTGAGTATTTTCACTACAGTTAACTGCCTTGCTCAAGGACACTGGCACCACTGAGGAAGGGGTGAGCACCTTCAATTCATTTATCTGTCTGGTTGGTCAAGGTATTTGGTACCTTCATTTATTGCAGGTAAAAACAACTGAGGGATAATGGAATTATAAAATGCTGTATATGAATATTTTGGTGATTTTTTTTTCTGGAGGGAGTCGTTCATAAAGTTTTCCTGTGGTCAGAACTGGAGATAAAAACTGAGCTGGGCAACTGAAGGGCAGTAGATACCATTGAGTCCTGTAGCAGGTCTTCCAGTTTGCTCAGTCTGCTGTTCTTGTCACAGGTGTACTGTCTCTTGATGGTTTCCTGGAGCTGGCGCAGGTACGACTCACAGTCCCGAGCATCGCTCATAAACTGACGAAACAGACAGAAATTAAAAAGATTTTCACACGAACCTTTGTGAACATGCATTATTTTTTTGTTGAATAATTTAGTCCACAATCTCAGTTCAACATCCGAAGAGCATCATGTGTTTGAAGTCAGAGGAATATGAGGCAAATTAAATAAACATATTCTTTTTAATCAATATATTATACTGTGCATAAATACAAACTTTTACAGACCTCATATTATGTAATTGTCTGCATAAGACAAGAACATTTACAGCAGTCATGAGGAGTTGGTGAAAAATACCCTGAAATTTTGCTTTTGCCTTCTCAGATTAAAAGCTCAGTTTCTGCTCATAGTTTTACAACTATAATGATATTTGTGCCTTGTTAGTTGCCTCACCTGGAAGTATGCTGTGTTGTCTTTGAGATGATGCTCTACACACACACAGAGCTGGTTCACCCACTGCCACTGAGTCTGCAGGGCTGCACTGTACGCCTGATAACACACAGGAGGATGGAGAAGCTTTCGTCACATTGCTGTTACATACAGTACAAACTTCCAAGGATACCTACATTAACAGGGATGTTGATCATCATCATTTTCTGGCCTGTATTCTTTTCAACTGTGCAGCAATACGTGTTGGCAGAGAATAGGCAGTATGAACATGTCACCAGCAAGAAAACCAAATCCCAAACCAGTGTGGTTAGTCCAGTATACAGTAGTTTCCAGCCAATGTTTCTCTTGGACATAATTAACAATTCATACTGTTCGCCAGAGAGGTTTATAAAAAGGTCACAGTTTACCTGCTGCCCTTTGAATCTAATTTATATCTACAGGCTTTTAAAAATGCAACAAAACAAAACATCATGAAGTGCACAGTGAAGCGAGCATCTTAACAAAAGCCTTTTGGTTGAACTGCTCCCAAAAATGAGTCACAGAGGTAAAAAACCCATCATCTTGAAAGGTCATTCAGTCTAACTGAATAGTCATTGACTAACCTCCACGGTCTGTTTGGCTGGATGGTTCTCCTGACACAGACGGTTGGCTGTTTCCTGGAGTGTCTGCATCACATCTTGTTTTTCATCCAGCTCTAACCTCATTTCCTAAACAGAACAGGAAAAGAAGGATGGTAAATTACAGGATGTAAACAATATAGTGTTTCAGCGTGCATTTAAAAAATACTTTTATTTTGAGTTTGAATATATGTGGACAACATATCTGGACATCATTGTGTTCTGTAGAAACTACGAAGGGGGTCATTTTTGTGGATTTGTGGTTTATAGTGTGTTATTTCTGTCTTGACAATAGTGTATCCTCCACTCACGCTGTATAATTCTCTCTTGGCGTTCATGTTGGGGTTGTTGTCGCTCCAGTCGAAGGCAATCTCCTCCTCCTCCCTCTCATTGAGCCAGATCAGCTCCTCAGTGCAGTGCGACACAAATGCGTGCAGGCTCTCCAAGCTCCGCAGGCGCCATGACGAATGTTCCTATGGCAACCACACAAACAAACATCATCGTCATGCTGATCAGCAGTGCAGAGAAAAAAAAAAAGAAGAAGAAGAAAAAACACCCTCTAATCTCTGGTTGTTTTAATTATACTTTTGGTTTTGGTGCTATTACAGGGACGAGCAAAGGGAAGCAAAGGGTCATTTATTCAAATTCACAAGCAAGTGTGCATACATACAGTGTTGTGCATTAATAATACATGTAAAGCCAAACATATATTAAAAGACAAGAGTAGAAGCAAGAGGGGACAAAGAAAAAAAGAGAGAGAAAGGGGGGAATTTGGGGAAAGGATTAAAAAGAGAGCAGATGCAGAATTGTGTGTTCTTAGCATGAGAATCATGTTATGGTCTAATGGGATTAACTGAGGAAGGGGGTGAACTGGGAAACAAAGAAGTGTGTTACCCCACACACACACACACACACACACACAGTTAACAGTTATTTATCTGAGACTGACCAGTAGTTTGCAGTATTGGTGCTCCAGCTTGGCCAGGGTTTCAGAGTAACTGCTCCTGAAGTTGGGAGAAACTTTAGGCTGAAGGAGAGACAGTAAAACCTGATTAAAACCACAACTCTCAACAGAAAGATCTCTGTTCAGTGTGTGTGTGTGTGTGTGTGTGTGTGTGTGTGTGTGTACCTCGTAGCTGCGTGCCTCTTGTAGGCTGCTCATTAGCTCTTCGACAGCAGTGTGTATGTTGTTTTGCTCCTGGAGGTTGTTCTCCACAGAGGGAAGGTCTGCACCCCACTCAGCACGCTCCAAAAGCTCCTGAAACACACAGGAACAAAGATCAACACGGCTCTAACAAATAAAAAAATATATATATTTTTTAAGGAGTCACTCAGTCTTCAGTTTCAGTTGAATGTGTTTTCTGGCTTGTAGATTTGATTTTGTTATGATAATATTAATGCTATTTAATCTCTTGCTGTTGAGCAAAAGTTCCCTCTTCTTAAAAGTGAGGATTTGTTACTTTTCTCTGTTTTATATCATTTTTATAAATGATTAATCAAATAATCAAAAAAAAATAATCAGCAGATTAAGCAATGAAACAATCGTTACTTGCGTCCTTAAAATTAAGTGTTCCAGAGACTGACCTGCGTCTCCTCCACCCATCCGAGCAGCTCGTAGATGAACCTCAGGCTTCCTTCGTCCTCTGATGAAGACATGGCCACCAGCTGGGAGCGAGCCATGGGTCGTCGCAGGAGTGCGGCACTGACTGCACCCACGGCGCCCACAGCTCCCAGCAGCGTCTGCCCCAGCGACAGGCCGCTGTCTGTGGCTCTGTGGCTGGTGTGCTCTGGCCCGGTGCTGCCCAGGGCCTGGGAGAAGTGGCCTTTCCTGTAGACGCTGGAGCACTGCAGTCTGAGGGAGACCAGCTCCTCTTGAAGGCAAGACACTCTGGTGATGTGAGACAAAAATAATTAGTTACTGCAGGGGAGACGGCTACTTATTCTTTTCCCTGAGTTGATTTCAAGTAGTCGCCCTCTCTTAAAGACTACTTAAAGTCTCAACGAATGCCTTAATGGTTAAATAATGGAAGAATTAACAAAAGACCAGAATGCTGGTTTTCTGTGAGGTTTGTGTGCAAAATGCTAAAAGGAAAAAGCGATGGCAATTTTTCAAAATGTCTGTTTCATTAAGTTTCATAGGGGCACTTTAAAACTGATGGAACAGCATGCTGGTGAGTGGTGTCATAATTTTCTGACACCACTGATTTACTTTAGAGCACCTTTATACTTTATAAACAGCAGAAGACAGAACACATTTACTGTAGCAGATAATTAGAGGACAAACACAATGTTGATATAATGAGCTGTTTGTATCCCCGGTAATTGTCTATATTATACTAATTAATTACATAAGGACCATTTTGATAGAGTTGAACCCTTCATTCATTCCTCATTTGAGTAAACCAAGCCTCTACAGAAACAACGGCAACACCATCAAACTTTCTCTCCAGACTCACCTGAATGCCAGCTGCTCCACCTGGTAGTATTTCTCATCTCGGAGGACTTTAAGCTCCTGGTTGAGTTGTCTGATCAGAGACTCGCAGTCCTGCAGGTAGCAGGCCAGTTCTCTCTCACACTGCACTGCCTCGCCGCTCTCCACTCGAGACATGTCCTGGACACCAGAGGCGGTTTGATGAGTTTTTGCTTTTTTGGTTTATTAGCTGCTAAATTGGCTTATGAGTTTTTTAATGAGCCATGTTGTTCTGCAGTTTATGGTTCCCCAGCCAGAGATTCAGTAAACAATACAGTGAAACCGGAGTAGGCTTTATGAGAAAAGCAGCAGCAAATAACAGAAGCATTACTTTAGTGGAAATAAAAAGTATATTAATAACGTTTTTCTGATTCTGAAAATATAGCAAATGAATGTAATGCAATACAGTAACCATGTGGACAAAGTAAAACATGGAAATTGTTTAAAAACCTGTTGAACATCAATGATTTTGACAAGATTCTCTTCCATCCGTGAGATGATTGGTAACATAGCCCAAAAAGGTAAAGATGACAGAGACAAAGAAGAAAGAACTGGAAAATTTACAGTTTTTAAGTGAGTTTGTGTCCAGGCAGCAACAGACAGACAGAATAGGTACTGCGTTTGCAGAAAGCAGTGAAAGTGGTGAGGGAATATTTATCGTCCCAGAAGGGCTCTTGCTTTTACAACATGTACACATTAACACATTGTAAAGTCCCACGCCAAATTATCCAACATTTACCCAACACAAAGACCAGGAACCTGCGTGTGTGTGTGTGTGTGTGTGTGTGTGTGTATGTGTGTGTAAGGAAATTAAAGGAAGTAAGATACAAAAGGGTCAGTACTCACAGCCTGGAGTGTGTTCTTAGCGAGGGTGAGTTTCTCCTCACAGTCCAGAGCCATGTTCTGGATCTTATTGGCCCTCTGAAGCAGCAGTTCTAGCCTGAAAACACACACACACACACACACACACGGTTAAAATTATACATGATGAGAAACTGAACACAAGGAGTTGCATCAGTGTTTTTGATCATCATGTATCATGCTGAAAGTCAGATATTTGAATGGACTTGTGTGTATGTGCATGTGTGTGTATCAGTGTGTGTGTACCTCTCCACTGCCGGCCGTAGAGCCTTCTCTCTCTCGAGCATCTCAAGGATGAGTTTGCCCCACTCCTCCTCTAGGTCATTCGGATGACGGCCCTGAGGAAGCTTAATACGACCGAACTCTATCCACACCTGGACACACACACACACACACAGAGTATATACTTAACATCCCATCATGCTTCAGTGAAAGTGCACACACTGTAAGAACACTAAGACTAACAAACACCATTAAAAGCCTCCATTACATCACAGCTACATTCATGAGCGATCATAAGTCACACCACAGACAAACACTCCGGTAACATCAGCTGAGTGAGAATAAAGGAGGAACTATTATCAGCTATCATGTGTTTGTGTTCAATCAAACAATCCGCTGCATTGATACCAGCAAAACGGTGGAAATGACTCCGCTTCAGGAGACAAATGTATGACTCAACTCGCAAAAAGACACTGAAAACAAAACTCTCTATCTCTCGTGGACATACTCCTGATCACCCAGAGCTGAACCCCATGATGCACAATGAGCTCCGCACATGGTGCCAAATGCTGGTCTCCGTTTCCTCCATCTCGACACTCTGTTCTCTTTAACCCTCATTCATGTTCTTTTTTGCCCTCCCTCTGTTCATTCTTACCTCCAGCAGTTTGTAGAGGTGTTCGATATGACCTTTCTCGATCTCCTTCGCGGGGATCTCCGTCTCTTTGAAATGGACGTATTCGTTGTAAAGTGCCTGGAGGAGGAGAGAGATACAAGTTACTGATGAGTTAGTGGTGTCAATATGAACACGGGCTTTGTTTAAGGTCAAACACAAAGCCAATACCTGTTATCAGAGGTAAAAGCTTTGTAATCACAGTCTCCCTGGGTGGTCATTAGCCACTTTCTCCACTGTCATCTCCAGCTACGTATTTGACTGCTTCATTTTCCCTCCCTCTTTATTTTCACTTTAAACTTCTTTAAACATTGTGTCAACCATTATTTTGCTCGCAGCAGCATCCTTTTTCACGTTGTTGTTCCACGTTATTGTTCTCTTCCTTTTCAACGTCACCCCTATGCTTTACAGATGAATGCCTTTTAATCTGAATCCTTCACTCCTTCTCGCTCACCTCAGTCTGATAATGTCTATTTTATTAAACACTGTCCCTCCCTCCTCCTCCCTCTGTCCCTTTATTTGTACTCTCAAGGTTTTACAGAAATGGCTTTTCAGCTCCCTTCTTCACAGCTGCATGTTGGCAGGACTGAAAAGAAAAACCACAACCAAATGTATTTGCAAATAAGTATGTATTCATGCAGCTTTAAGCTACTTTGGATTTCAACACCCAAGATAATAAACCTACATCTATATGTCACTTGTTTTCATTTTGGTTGTAATTTCCTGCTGTTTTGAGGGGTTACTGCTCCTTTGAACTTACTATAGAGTGGGAGGTTAGTGTTCAAGCTTTCTCTTTCCCTCCCTCTCTTCCCTGCTTATGTGAACACAAACTCTAACTCCAATTTATCAGAGAAGTAACAATAAGGACATACATGTGATGAAAAGATAAAGGGCTCAAAAGAAATTTTTTTTTATATCAAACAGATTTTGGGTGCTCACCTTGAGTTCCACAGGGTTTTGTGGGAAGTTCTTGTTGGCCATGATGGCCATATGCTGGCGGCTCCACTGGAGCAGAGAGGAGAACCTGGACTGGTACTCTGTCCAGCGCTGGTCCACCTCCTGATGATGGAGGAGAGAAGAGAAAAAGGAGTGAATGAGAGCAGTGATTTATCAGAAGGAAATCCTATATTACAAATTCACAGACTGATTCAAATATATAGGCAGATGGGATTCATTTTACAAAAAGTTAATAATAAATGACTACAACACTGTTCAAATAATTGCATCATTATTTGAAAGTTCCAAGTCATTATGCATGAAGCTGCACAGCCGGCGAGCAGAAAAAAAGGAGATAACATTTCTGCTGAAAATAAATTAAATATGTTAACAGGAAATGCAGCAACGATAGCTAATGTGGCACGAGTGGAACATGTTCTAAACTTAACATGCATGTTACGAAGTACCCTGAAACTGAACAAATTATAGGCTTTGAAGTACAAACGCAGCAATGTGAAAAATCTTAATTGAAAATATGTGTGAGGGAATGCAATTAAAACCAGAAGTGCAACATCCCTGTTTAATGAGCTCAAATGTAGAAATGGCTGCACAGTAAAATTTGTGTAAATGTGTGGAGCAGGATGTGACCTACGTTTGCAGCGATGCCCTCTCCTCCCTCAGGGATTTTGGGGAAGGCATCATAGATGGAGGACACGTAGGTGATGACCGACTTTTCATCTGGAGATGGAACATCAACGTCTGAAGAGAAAGAGAAAGATGGAAAATTAGAGAAAGAAGAGTGAAAAACCGCAAAAACATGAAGAAATAAATGAACAGATGTGACAACAACCGAACATTTAAACCACTAAAAATCCTCCAGTTATTTTTCTTTGGCCAGTTTGTTCCAGCTGTTTGCTGGATGCCTGAGTGTCAGGCAATATAATGCAATACCAGCCAAACCTTCGACGGTATCCCACACTTCAAACTGACAAACTATTCACAGATGACTCAAGATTAGCCAATATGTCACCTTCCCTGAAATTAATGGCCTGTGGTGAGTGGATTTTAAGGGGTTTGTGAGGGGAAAATACAGTGCCATAAAGAGTATTTAGAGACAGGCAGAACTTAGAGAGGCTAGTGCTTGAGACGTTAAGGGTAGATCCTTAGACATAACAGTATTTAATAGTCAGTCATTAGGGCTGGCTGGCGTATTCAAATGTTGGCATACTTCCAAAATTAAAGCTGAGGGGGAAAAAGACAGCTTAAATACTAAATAGTTGTTGACTTTTTCTATTGTTAAGAATCCCTGGACAGGAGCTAATTAGATAAATATTATAAACTGGCGACAGTCAGAAAATCAGCCTCTGTTCTACCCTGAATGGGCCAGGAGTCAGTTGGTCAATTTATTCATTCAGACGAACAGTCTCACCCTCAGCGTCCAGCAGTCTGGTCACCCCTAGCGACTCGGCGATCTCAAAGGCCTGCTCGAGGTTCTCCCGGTTACTCTGCTGCGACACCGTCTCCATGTCGATCAGGTCTGGCCTGGAAAACATACACAGAGGGGACGTGTTAGTGTACTTTATGTGTATGTGTCTATCTATCTATCAGAGTATTTCTGGTTGCATGAAGTGTAAAATATATAAAATGTATATTTAACACCCTTAACTTTATATATATTTTGGTGATCAAAGCAATTTTGCAATGAATTGTCTAAACATATTTTGATTCATTTATTTATTTGCAAACTTCCTAAAATATCCACTAATGACTTCCAAATATGCTTTTTAAAAAGTATTTAACTCCCCTGAATCCATATTTGGCTGAAGCATCTTGAGACAAATTAGTTGTAATGTTTTTCTGAGTACTTGTGTATCAGATAAGTATATGTGCATTTGGGATTTTCTCCATCACAAGCAGTTTAATTCAGTTTAAAGTGTTACTGAGAAGAGGTGGAATGCTTATTGACTCAACATTTTAATAGTTAATGGTATAATGGTATCTACTGCGAAAAAACAGTAAATCCATTCTGAATTCAGACTTCAAAACCACTAACTACTAAAAAAGTTGACACCGTCGTCTGTTGCTCCTCTGACCTGTATCTGTGCAGCAGAGCGTTGAACATGCGTCCGTTGCTCCAGGATGAGGTGAAGTTGACACAGCGGAGGCCAGGGTAGCCTTCTGTCGCCTGCTGGCTCCATAATAACAGCTTCTCTTTGGCTGTGAGGTCGCCTGACTCGCCGCTCACATAGATCTCTGAAATCTGGGGGGAAGAGAGGCAGAGCAGCGGGTTTACTATTGGGATTCACTGTTTCCTGTCTGCAGAAATGTGATCAGAGACACAAAATTCTGTAACAGTAATTCCCTGTTGAGTGGTGTTACAAAATGTACTGAGAGTCAACAATCCTGAGTCTATTTTGAAGAATCAATCATGGTCAGTCAGTTTCATGTATTTCCTATATTAATATAACAGTTTTTTTCCAATTTCCTCACTCCATCAGCTACAGTCTACCCTGCTTATTAGCTCATGCCCCCCCCCAACACTTCGCCTCTCCTTCATCTACTTCTGTCTCCCCCTCCCCAACCTCGAACTGTCTCTTCAGTTTTTCATGCTCTTTCATCTGTTCTGCCTCAGATGCTGATCAATCTGCTCAGCCTTCTCATCCACTGCCTCTTCTACATTCAGTCCCCCTCAAATCACTTCCACTTTGTCTTCCACTGATGTTGTATTGAATACCAGGGACTGGATCAGATATACAGGATCAATACTATATGTTAAATGTGTTACTTGGGATATTATTAAATAGCTTTGCTTTTGTATCATCAATCATTTTTTAGTCAATGCTTCATAATTCTTCTTTAATTGTATTGTTCGTATTCAGAAAATCACATTCACAAAATCAGGACTATTCAAAATATTTCAGTTCAATTCTTAAACACCTTTTAAATATTCACACATACAAGCATATTTCTGGCTTGTACTTTATGATGGTGGAAGTACTATTAGACCCAGGAGGACAAAAATAAACATGATAGAGACACACAGCTGCAGAAAGTACTTTAAGGACATACAGTACATGTTCACTAAAGGCGTGGAGACAAACCAGACTTCCATGGAGACTAACAGCTACTTTATCTGTGTTCTGCCCACTGAGCTAGACGACCACTTTAGCCATTTTCCTTCTGCGTCCTCCTTCCTCTCAATTTGCTTTCTTTTGGTCCAAGTGTCCACGGTGACAAAGGCAGAGTGATGTATATGCAGTAACTGTCAGTGCTTGGCTGCTGCCATTGTCTTCGGTATTCTTCTGTCATCCCTTCTTCCCTAAATCACTGTCCTGCACATCTCTCAATGTCTTTCTGTGTCTGTCTCTCTCTCCCTGCTGCTGATATATAGCAGTATGAAAGTCCAGTGAGTGCCAGGAGACTGCAGCAACAGCCAAAAAGATATGGAGGGGGAGGGAGAAAAGAGAGAAGGGAAGTAAGATGAAAAAGAGTAGCAAGGCCAGCAAAGGAGGAGAGGGGGTGACTTGCAGCAGCACAATGTATATAGTTACCAGCTTCACATGAAGTACTATTTGTTAAAATCCTTGTCTTGAGACATGAATGTCCACATAAGAGCAGGAACAGAGTTAAAATAAACTCCACGCTTCATCGAGGACACAAAATGTTAAACACCAACAGCCATCCACAAAAAGTGTGTGATATAGCTTGCAGGTTGGCATTTCTATCAGTGTCTCCTTGAGTATACAAATTATGACGAGCAAATAAAAGACACACGATGGAGTTGGTGACTTGAATGGAAATCGACAAATATGAATTCTGCTGTGTGTTTTCCTGCAGAGCTCTTTCTCTCTGTATGCGTCCACAACCTCCTTTGCAGAGCGTCTAATCCTCCATCTGAATATTGATACAGCTCTCTGTGTGAGGGCTGCATCTGCACAGAGAGCCTACACTCACACTGCAACAGTATCTCCTCCACCACTTACTGCTGTGCATGTCTGCCATTCCTTTATTCATTATATAAAAGGATTTTTTCTGTGATCTATCACACCCTTTAGTAGCTTTCTTGGAGGTTATTTGACAGCATAAGGATGAAATATTCTAAACCCAGGGTTCACTAGCTTTTGCAGGAGATTTTGACTGTATCTCATTGCCGTGTTCAAAGAATGAAGCTTCTTCAGCGAATGGAGCTTGTTCATCATGTGACA
The DNA here is from genome assembly GCA_031216445.1 of Lateolabrax maculatus. NCBI lineage: Eukaryota > Metazoa > Chordata > Actinopteri > Acropomatiformes > Lateolabracidae > Lateolabrax > Lateolabrax maculatus. The sequence continues at coordinate 4,654,157 of CM062218.1, forward strand.
GAACTTTACTCACTTCCATTTGCTGAAGAAGGCTGTCAGATATGACCAAAAGCTCCTAAAAAAAAAGCAGTTTCCAAACGTACAAGTTGGCCATTTTTACAGAACTGGACTTGTAAAATCTTATGCTGTTTCTGACAGGTTAAGTAGAAAACTGTACTGTTTGGTGAGCTAACTACCACAGTCTTGTTGTAAACACATCTGACTAACACATAAGCTTCACTAAAGGGATAACCTAACAGTCTGTGTAGTCATAAGAGCGTGTCAACTTAACTTCAGCTGCTCTGCTAAATTAGCCTACTGGGTATTCAGCGAGCAAACACATCCAAAACCAACTGTTTAATTAACTGAACCGACTCCTCCGAACCTCTAACTCTTAAGGCTTTTAGAGCTACACTAAAAACAAGACAGTCCCCTGTCATAGTAACCCACTGTACGTGTAATCTACTCTACTTGATGAGTTTCCTTTTACTTAAATCATTAGTAAAATGACAAACAAACATTCATGTGCATTTTTGCAAACTCAGTGAAGGCAGCCATTCAGACAAAACAATGCGACAACACTATGTGTGAACTACGTTCTAATTTCCACCAAGTATAGTTTACAATAAGTATAGGCTACACACACAGAGATTGCAGCACTGGTCGCATGACTTGCTGTAGTTAACATGCCTCTCCATGCCTCTGTGTTCTATAACCACAATGTACAAATTCATACAGTAAACATATCAAAGTACGTGCAGCTGTCAGTATGTTAGTAAGACTAATCTCTGCTGCTGGGTGTCTGTACGTACTGTATATATCCACATGTGATGAGTGAAAAAAACGTGATGTCATGATGTGTGTGGTCTGACTCAGCCGTGTGAGTGTTATTGCAGATAAACATACAAGCGTGCAAACAGAAACACACAGAAATGTGTTTGAGATTAGAGCAGGAGGCAGCAGCATTCAAAGCAGCCACGATCCTGTCACAAACATCCATGATCCACTCGCAGCCCCCTGGGGATCTGGACCAGCCCTCTTTTAGAAACATTGGCCCCTTTGAAGCTCGTGATGAGAGGAGGGAGAGCGAGGGATGGACAGAGGAGATAACAATGGTGGGAGTGTGGTGGACGGACATGAAGAGAAGATGAAAAAAAGATGGTTTTATTGTTTTACGGGCACTTAGACACAAAGCACCTCTGTAAAACCCTGGCTTTAAGTCCTAAAGCAAAAAGGTTAGGTGGATGGGCGGATGAAGGATAGAAAGACAGATGATGGATGGATAGCCGGATAGCTTCAGACACAGTAGGATGGGTATATGAATTTGAGCGGTGTGGTAGAAATTCCCTCGAGGCTCGACGAAGCAGCCGTCTCGCTGATGAATGCGCATTTCAAATCCCTTTTTATGCAGAGAAGGGCATCGCACAAACCCACATAGAAAAGACAGCTGCACTGTAAACTGAACACAGGGGAATCCTGACCCATCCACACACCCCTCTCATGACACAGGAACATACACAAGACAGGAGTATTGATTGTTGCTGCCCAGTAAAAGACCCTCTTAGGCAGGGATCTCTGTCGGTCGACAGTATAAGTATTTGTGGGTTTCACATGACTCAGCAACTGTGCATCAAATGAGACATGCAGCACTAAACACAAGCTGATACGACGTCTGCTGCTGTACTGCTCAGCCATACTGTACTGCCTTTGAAATGGGAGGAAGAACTGAACAAACTGTGGTAGCCGTCGCAAAAAGTGTTCGTCACCTGCTGTATCACTGCAGTGGCTGCAGCAGCCTTTTAATTTTCAAGGTGAAGGAGAGCTGAACAGCTGTACGCTAGCACAGAAACTCTCTCTCTCTGATCATCCCTGCAAGTGAGCCCAACCATGCAAGCCAAATATAAACACATACTGTACAAAGAAACAGTGGGCTGGACTAATAAGCTGAGGTCCACACAGATCTGTGTATGTGTGCTGTGCAACACACTGTCATTATAAACTGAGTCCCGCTCTTTACTCAAAACACAACATATTTTGTGGGTGAATTTCATTATTGACTTTTGAAGCCTCTGCCCTCTCTGATTTAATGCTGATGGATTCCTCTCCGGTTAATTGTTGTAAACTGATACAAACAGAGAGGAAGAACAAAGAAATTGTTGCACGTTTATATATTTCACCAGCTATCAACAGGAATAAGAAACATTCACCAGTCATGATGCACTGCACCATAGCAGTTTCCTGACAATACACAAGGTTTAAAAATATATATATAGATAAGTAATGTCCTTGCAGGTAGGGCTAGTAACTTCAATACTGTTATGGTACCTACCAGAATGTGTCTGTAGCACTATGCATCTAAACCAAAAGTTGGTATTAAATGCCTAGTAAGATTCTCGTTTACTTATTCTTTGATCAGATAGTTCTTGATAGAAATAAAAGTTTTTCCAGTTTTAGACATCATGGCAAAGGTCATATGTGGCAAGAACATTTAACATCTGAAAAGTCTGGGTTGTTTATTGCTCAAAGTTTTTGAAGAAAAAATGTGTTTCTATTTATCAAAGTATCAAAACAAGTACCAAAACTCAGCACTAGGCAGCAAACTGTGTAGAATATGCTGAAGACAAATGTAAAGGTGAAAACACTACAAGAGCTAGACAGACAAATGCACATGATTGTATTGTGTGCTATTGAATTGGTAAGAAATGACAAGTTTCGGTTTGGAGCCAGAGGGAACCCTGTCATTTGAAACAATGACCGTTCTCTTTCACACACACCAACACCCGGCCTGTCTTCCTCTCACACTGTAACAGACGTCAGGAGTGAGCGAGTATGTGTGGTGTGAGGAAAATAACAAGCAAGGGAAGGAGACAAAGGAGAAGAAAGGGAAGGAGGGCAGAAGGATACTGGAAAAGACGGATAGAGAGACAGCCTGTGCAGCGTTGATTAGGCTCTGGGGACAGAGGCGCAAAGAATAGAGAAAGGCATAGTGCCTTTCGGCTGATAACAACACACACACACACACACACACACACGTATATATATATGACCCGTCATGAACATGGTGCACAAATGACAAACAAATCATACAAGTCATACAAATCAAGAGTTGCTGCTCTGTAGCACTGTAGACCACTGGTATGAAAAATGGGGTCCAGAGACCTCCACGTTTACAGGCTGCACAGTAGAACAACATCTTTTAAAAACTGTGGCTTCACCTGGGTTTGACTGGAGTCCTAAAAGGTATAATTCCCATACATCTGTCCAACTTTCTTTAGGAGTCAGAATCAACTAACAACTAACCTTTATTTTCATCATCGATTAATCTGTCAATTATTTTTAGTCTATAAAAAGTCAGAAAATCGTGAAAAATGCCCATCCCAATTTCTCAGAATGCAAGACAATGTCCTTACATTGCTTGTTTTGTCTGACCACCAAAACCCAAAGATATTCATTTTATATTATCTAAATACAAAAACTGGCTAATCTAAAGTCTCACGCTCCAACCAAAAATTATTTTCCATTTTCCTTGATAAATGTCTCAATCAACCAATTGATTCATCCAGGGGTTTCCAACCTTTTTGTCAAATCATATTGTTTCTTTCCAGCTAGTTGGCAAATGTTATGAGGCCCAGTACCAGACAGTGGCCCAGGGGTTGGGAGCCTCTGGATTAATCAACTAATTGTTGTAGTATTCGTCAAGAAAGCTAAAGATAGAGAAAGATAGAGATCCAAGAAGAATGGCTAATGGATTTGATGTGCAGGTGACAGGACAGAGGTAGAGGTAGACAGAGGCAAACCTGTGGCAGGTATTTTAGAGCCGCCTGTTGCTGCAGTGACAGAGGACTCTCCACCATGGAGTCCAGTCTCTCTGATGAGCTACTGGTCAGCCCTCCCCAGTCCGTCTGACTGGGAGTGGTGCCCGCTGTTTCTGGAGAGGTCAGTGGCAGATCGCTGGCGTAGCCTGACTCCAACAGTGAAGACTGCTCCTGTGTACGAACTGGAGTGTCCAAGCTAAACCCCTTGACAACCATAGTCTCCTGAATCCGCATTTGGTTAGAGGACATGGGGAAATCCCCCGCAGACATTTTGGCTCTATTTTTGTCCTCCTCAGACAGTTGGACTTTAAGAATATTTCCTGTGACTGGTGAAAGGGCAGGGGCCTCTTTGTGCACTTCTACCTCGCTGTCACTTTCGCCCCTCCACACTGGAGAGCCAAAATCACTGGGGTACACTGTCCTCACCACGCAGAGTTTACCATCCACCTCACGGATATGGACCACACCTTTGTGCTCCCTCCCCGAAGGCATCTGCACCGGTCCTAATGTCCCTTCCGGGCCTCCTTTAACCCCCCCATCCCCCCTTTCCTCTCTCTCTACCCTCCCCTTGTCTTTTTTCTCCTTCTTTTGTCGGAGTATCCAAGGTTTCTCTAGGACCCCTTGGACTTTCTCCCTAACACGACACACCCTCCCTCCGCCCGGAGTGGTACTTCCCAGGGCTGGGGCTGTGTTGACTGGGGTGGTGGTTGTGGTTAGGCTTGGGATGCTGGAGACATCTATGATGGCACTAACAGTGTCTTCCTCCCCCGGGAAGCAGAAAACCCCTCTCCATGCTGGGCTGAGCTTGGGGGACACTTCAAGCATTCTGTTGCCCAAAAGCCCCCCTACACTGGCACTCACAGATCCAGGGGAAAGGGTATTGCTGTGCAGATTAGTTTTGGAATGAATTAACTGGGTATCAGGCACTGTTACAAGAGTCCTAGCTCTGTTACTAAAATCTGAGTCTGCTGTCTCTTTAACTGCAGCCTTTTCCTCGTCGTCCTCATCCTCTTCCTCTCTTTCATCAGGCTCATGCCTTCTTTGTCGCTCAAAGTCCTCCTGTTCCAACTCTCCTTTCCTGTTCTTCTTGCCCTTGTGCTTACGTCTGAAACGTAGACGCTTCTTTGGTGAAAGTGGGGGGGCTCCTCCGAGTTCCCCCTCCTGAGGAGGCCTGACACAACCCATGGAGTTCCCCATGTCTTTGATGTTGACAGTGAACAGTGTATAAAAAAGAAACTACAGCAAATACAGGCAGCTAATCCACCGGAGAGGACAAATTAATGTTCATTTAGGTTTGGACATTTATTCCAGGAAGTTACATTAGAAAGGAAATGTTCAGATGGGCGTGAAGAGCATGTTTGGCTCTATTTTCCATGGCACCATCTTAAATACAACCCGGTGAAGGGGATGATGGATGGTATGAGCTGTCACCGAAGGAGAGAGAAAGTCAGTCTTTTCCTCGGGCAGTTATTGGTTCAGTCACGGGGCAGGCAACTGCAGGCTGACGTGTCACAGCTTCCCTCCCCCGTCCTTCCTCTTTCCTTCACCTCACCTGACTTGCATTCAGGCAGTGCATTGGCCAGCTCTGCCCTCCCTAAGTGCCGCCGTTTGCGGTTTAACAGTGTATGTATATGTGCAGGCAGCTTTACTTGGTCTGTTCTCTCGATCCCAGAAGACTTGTGGTCGCAGTCAAGGACACGAGGACACAGTTATGTCAACAGAGCCGCACGGGGGAGGAAAATAAATTCGGTTAGGGTCAGGCGTCTGATTTATCACCAGGCTTTTGGCAGGTGAGCTGTTACCTGGTGTAAGGCAACGTGTCAGGCAGGATGATGAGTGTGGGAGAGAGAAAAATGTAGTGCAGTCCGGTCCTATTCAGCCCATTAGTGAAGCTCCAGCTGCTTCACACACACTGCAGGTGTCTGTGCGTGATATGAGAACGAAGTGTGAAAGTCTGAGAGTGTGTGTGTACTGCAGGATTTCGGTGAGTGTTGGAATCAGGAGCGCTTTTATCTCACTGCTCAATTCAATGTCATAATTCTTTCAAATATGCAAGGTGATTGCTATTCAGGGAAGTGAAAAAAACAAATCCATTGTCTGCTGCAATTCTATTCAGATTCCTCCTTCCAGCTCCAATAAACCTCAAACAAAGTGATGTTCAGATTTGTTGTCGGTTCCAGGTGCCGGTGTAATCCAAGAGCTCTATCTACAGTCAGATCCAGCATCTATTGGAGGTCATGAATTTATAATGCCTCTCTCTTACTGTGGTAATGTTATTGCAGTGCAAAAGGAGAAAAGTAAGATCCGTAACGCAAGTCAGCCACACAACAGAGATCGGTAGGAATCCTATCTGTCACAGTATTCGTAGTGGAAGTAGTATTAACGGTGATGCTGTCGATATCCCCTGTAGTAACGGAAAGCTCAGTGTCTCATTCTGCCGAGGCAGCACGATGTCCAGATTGGTTGTGGGTGAGAGATAGTGTGCAGTCAGCCAATGTTGCCACAGATTGCTGTGAGATTCAGCCAATACTCTGACAGCTTGTTAAATACTCAATCAGAGCATCGTCTCCCCGCCCCAATGTTTTTTCTTGTCGTCCTCCCACGATTTATCCTGCTCATTGAGCTCATGTCTCATGTGAGGTGTCAATCCTTCCTGCTTGTGTGGGTTCCCCCTCTTAAGGGACTGTTGTTGTCAATATGTTAGAATCCAAAATCGCTGGCGTTAATTTCTCCCATTGAGGAGACTGGCAGGAAAGTTCACAGTCTTTACAATGATCATCTAAGGAAAACAGACACCTGTGAAATTAACTCATTGTAGTCCAGAAAATCCACAAAATGCTGCTGTGTGTTCTTTATAAGGGTGCTGGTTTAAATCGGGAGGCAGTTGAATGCAGACAGACTCCACCTTAAGATCCCCAGACAGCTTAGCATCACATGCCTCTCCCCTGGATACCAGTCTAAAGATCCCCCCCAACCTCAATGTCAAACTCCCTGAGGACCAGAGTTGGCTGGGAACTGTGTTCCAGTAGTGTCCAATCATAAACCTCCAGTGTCCTGCTGTCAGTCTGCCAGTTACTCAGGCAAGCTTCCCCTTCATCAGGTGGTGCAGTGCGACGATGCAACAGTCTGACAGAATCCACAGTTTGCAGGAGGTGGGGGGTATTTAGACCATGTCTTGTGCCGAGACAAAAAACTGCAGGCTGGGGGGGAAAAAAGGCTCTCGTTCTGTTTCTCCCCTCTGGTGCCTTTTGGTCTCTTAATAACTCCTCACATCCAATAGATCTAATTAGGAAGAGGCATTCGGGGTAGGAGCCGGAGCTGGACTCTGAGGCGGAAGACGAGCAACGGAGGGAGAGACTGGTCTTCCGTCGGCTTAGTCTTGTCAAGACCCAGTTCCAGTAGCAGACCTACTTCAGGTGCAGATGGGATTTTGGAACAGAGCCAGAGGGATTCAGAGTCCAGTGAAGGGCAGTCCCGAACTCCGCACAGCACAGCAGAGGTTAGGACAAGAGGGTCCGCACTCCATGTCTCCTTAAAAAACAAAGACATGCAGGGAGCAAAAACAGGAACACAGGGCGTCTCCGGCTAAAAGGAAACCGTGGCTCCGTCAGACAGGCATGGCTGGATTGATCCGATTGATACGGTGGAGGCTGGAGAAACAGCAAGTGTGTGGCTGTCCGGGAGAGAGTATGAGTGTGTGTCTGTGCCTGCGAGGTTGGGCGGTCCCCCGGTCAGCTGTGTGAGCCCTTCTGCATACGTGTCCACGAGTGTGTCTTGTCCTGCTGTGCGTCTGTGGTTTGAGGCCTGCTGATCGGGGGAAGCCGGCAGCTCCAGTGACAGCAGGCAGCCTGGATTCGAGTTTTCCTCTGCTGGCTTCGCTCCTCTGCTTTATCCCTCGCTCGCAGACGCCGGCAGAGGGAGGGAAAAGCTTTTATCTCCCGGCTGCTGCAGCTTCACACTCTCTTCTGCTCGATCTCTCCCTCTCACAATCCACCCCTCCCTCCTTGGCTCTCCTCCTCCTATCCGCTTCCTCGTTACTCCTGCCTCTCTCTCTCTCTCTCTAGCTCTCTCTCTTGGCTGTTAGTGAGCAGCTTTCTATGCCACAAACACACATGCGCGCGCACACACACACACACACACACACACACACACACACATCCTTGACCCAAAAGCTTCCCTGAATGACAGAACGATAGAGAAACCAGCGAGCAAGAGAGAAATCAAATCTAAATCAGACTGTTGCGTCTCAACATCACTGCAACATTAATGAGAGGCGTGTAACTACTTCAATCTGTTTCTCTCTTTCCATCTCTTTCCTTCAATCTTCAAATCTGTCCATCAAGCTACAGGTTATGAATGGCTCTGGGGTGAAAAGGAGGGGAGCAGAGAGAAGGAGGGAGTGAGGAAAGAGATCTGAGGGAATTAGAAGAAAGTTGAAAAGGACAGAAGAAAAACAGGAGGGGATGATGGAGGCTGTGAAAGGATCAAGAGCTAAATGGGGGGAAATAGGGGGCACACATCTTTGCCGTTTGGGTTGGGAAATATACTATGAGTCAATAGAAATGAGAGATTTTTCTATACCGTTTATACAGAAGCAGCTGGTTATATCAGGTAATTGAAGGCAAAGTTGAAATCAATGAGCAGGACTGTTTAATGGCAACATTTTATAGGATTTCTGCATCAATGTGATGAGGTATCTTGACTTTACAGACATTTAATCCAGTGGATTTGCCCAAAATAGCCCTTTTCCACCCGATCTTTCAAATTGATGAACGGTTAGTGCTGTACTGGATTATTAATGGCTGGATTAATTGTTTAAATCATTTATGTCAGACAAAAGTGCCAAATGTGCTATTTTCTCTGTTCTATAATTGTAAATTGTATCTTTGGGTTTTGGACTGTTAATTGGTCAAAACAAATAATATGAAGAAGTTATCTTGGATTTTGGGAAAGTGTGATTGTTACTTTCTGTCGTTTTATAGACTAAACGATGAGTTGGACAAATCATTCACAGATTAATCGATAATGAAAATAAACATTAGTTGTGGCTCCAATTGATATTGCAGTATAAAATTATATGTCCCAAGACAGAAATTGTCATCCATATTGCCCACCCAAAATAGTAATGTTGCATTCTGATTTGAGCACGACAATCAAAAAACACAGGACACAAATCTAACTCCCCTCCTACGCCACTGAACACATTTTAAGGCCTGTTGCCATGTATAGTCTTAAAGCCTCTATAAGCCTCCACCCACCATAACTGCACATAAGTTGAATAACACAGCTCATACATACATGTGATCCTGTACAGTGCAGCATGGCATTAACACTGCAGGGGATATGGTTTCGTCACCCACTGGCACCCACACTGCAGATGTATGAAGTCATAATACTTATACTAATACTGCATATATAGTAAGTGCCTAATGGCGAATGTTTTCAGGGAGACAGATATGGATGGTGACCACTAACAGGCGGCGCTCTCAAGTGGCAACAGCTATGGTAATCCATCTTCTCTCATTAACCAAAAGCATAAGAGAACAACAAACACAAACACTCATGGAAAAGGCATGAACCAATGGGAGGAAAGCACTCATCAAGTCCCCCAGGCTTTCAGCATCATTTGAACCCAGTTTTAGCCTTTCACAAGCTCCATGTTGGACTTTCAGAAGCCCTTCTGGTCATATATTTAGCAGCTCTTTTGTCGATAATGTGCACTGAAAGAACAGTGATTGATCTTGAGATTTTAATCATCATAATTCAGGCTCCATCTGCGCTCAGAGCAGCTTTAAGATGCTGAGCTTTACATTCTTACACCCCAAAGCTGTTCGGAAAAGCAAAGTTCAAAAATCTAAGCCACACATCTCTGACCACTGCAAAAAAAATAACAATTACTCTGATGAAAAGCCCACTTCACTATGGTGTAGTACGTAGATATTTCTGGCTTTACAAGTACTTGAAAGCAGCACTGCCAAGTAATAAACAGCCCACAAGATGTAGAAGAAGGATAACAAACTCCAAGACCTCCGACTTACTGATATTACTAAACAAGATAAAACAAGTGATGATTAACAATGGAAAAGGTCATTCAATCTAGTTTGTGCTGCTTAGAAACCTCATGATTGACTGCTGATGTGTCAGAAGAACTAAAGATAAATAATAAACATCTGCCATGTCTTTTTTGTTCGTGCTGTTTTTGGTTCTGCTCCTAAGAGTGCGCTCAATAATGGCATTCAACACTTTACATCAGCTTTTGTAGGCAATACTACATAACGTAGTTGGTTTGAGAATGACATCAGCGTATGTAAATGAGTGGAGTAAGGAACTAGCACAGCATGAGTTAGGAACTATCTTAGCACTGGAGGCATATTTTTGGTAATGTGGCACACTGGAAACACAATAGTCACTTACATTTAACTACTTCAGTTGGGCAGCTGCACTAGTCTACAGTGAAGTCTGTTTTAACTGACACAGATGGAGATCGATTAATGCAATGCAGGCCTAAATTAGTAGCAAGGAACAACACTAATAAAGTGACCCCACCTGCTGAGTCTGCCTTGGAGCAGGTCAGAGACAGTGTGATTCATTTCTCAGAAATTAACTCACTAGGAATTATCAGTGATGAACGGCAGTGCTTAGCCAATCACAGGCAGACACAGTGCAGCAGGAGGAGGGCCCATGGACGGGGATGTCTCCGTTTGGTTGGGGACTTCCAACAAGCCGGGTCAAATTTAATACTGAGCTGGGGACACCTAGTGGTTGGACTGAGTCACTACAGCCAAGCTTAACTAGGGGGTAGTTGGATAAATATAAGACACCGTTATAAGATGATGAATTTCTATTATAGCTAGTTGGTGAAAACTGTTCTGACAATCACACTGTAGAGATTTGATTCCCAGTGATGATGACAATGAAAAAGTATGGAGGCTATTTATCAAAACATCTTAATATTATAAACTGTGAATCTTGGAAAAGATGCTAGACAGCGTTCTGCATGCTTTGACAAGCTACAGAAAAGCTTGATGTTTTCAATTTATTTGCTTTAACTGATGAGCTAGACATTCAAGACAGGACAAGGTGGCTGACAGATATTTGAGGGAGATACATGGAGAAGATGTTATTCAAAACCATCAAAGCTGTTTGACTTCAGCAGGAGTGCTGAGGAGGCAGGTTGTCGAGCCAGCTGACAGAGTGAGGTAAGACAGAGATACCACCTCATCTGTAACTTGATGTGCCAGTGAAATAATGACTACCAACAGTTGTAAATCAAATGAATAATGACAGCTCACTGAGAGAGTTCCTTTAATTAGCTGATGTGCTGAGTCACTCCTTCGCACATTCACATCCTGGTTGCAAAGACTTGGAGGCTTGTTTCCAGAAACGACTTCTCCATCATCATGATCATCAGACCAAAGTGGCCGGTGGGAATAATGTGGAAATTAAAGATTTCTCTACTGATTTGGGTCACATATTTTAGTAACAGTGATTTTTGTGTCATGTTAACTGAGTGAAAGACTGCAAATAAAATATTAAGGATAACATTCCTGCAGCTTTCTGCTGTAATATAATGTATGATATTCACTTCTAACTGTGAGCCGTGGTTGGACTCGTCTCTTTTTGAAAAGAAAGAAACAAGAAACCAGATACAGTTCAAATCCTAGTATAATTATTTCTATTGTATTTTTGTGTAAGTGTAGAGTTGCCATGAGGCCATCGGGACGTAGAGGGGATGACATAGAACATATGTGGCACTTGTTGCTGATCCACCACCATGCATTCACAGTATACTTCAGTCTGCAGGGACGCTGAGCTCTGTGTGACTACAGTTTCTCACTGCAGCTCTAATGTATAACTGTCGTCATCTCCTGAACCCAGTGAACTCTGGAAACTCTGAAACTATTTGCTTCTCTGCAGGCCAACTGCCTCTTTCTACTTTATTTTTTATATATATATTTTTTATCCCTCCTATCCCCCAGGACTTTTGCAGCCTGTTTCAGCCCCAGTCCTGCCCATCATCTTTGAATTAGTCTCCTAGTCTTCCTCATCCCTCCCTTTCTCTTTTTCTCTCTCTTGCACAATGTTGTGCTGACTAATGGCCACTTGTTTCCAAGGCAACCAGCTGGCAGTGTCACCTTGCTAAGGGTCACATCTCAGCACAGTCTAGTGGTCAAACGCAGCAACTACAAATGGTTCATGACCCCGTGTGAAATCAACAAGACAAGAGAAAAACTGTCTGTTTTAGGAAATGAGAAGCTGTGAATGGTTTGTTCGTTGTCAAAAGTCTTTGTGTTAACTTGTTTTTGTCTGTAACACAGCGTTATGTCGGACCCAGTGGTAATGGGAGCCCCGCAGTAATGATTTCAACAGAGTACAACTCTGTCTGCAGGCTACAGTGATGCAGGAACATTTGGTGGAAATTATTCCACATCAGGAAACAGAAAGGACACACAACAGTTCAAATGATTGACTGTCTAGACTAAACACACTGCCCTTAAGACAACAGTTACTTCCTATTTATTTATTTATTTATAGGAATTTAGACTTTTGTTTTCATTTAGAACTTGTAGTCGGACGCCATCTAAAATGTTTTAAGTTTCAATACAGATTTTTGTTCCTGAAATCCTAGAAACTAATTTCAAGACCTGATTTGATTTTGTCTTTCATTGTGAAGCACTCTGTGACACCTGCTCTAGAAAAGTGCTATGTAATGTGTGTGTGTGTGTGTGTGTGTGTGTGTGTGTGTGTGTGTGTGTGTATATATATATATATATATATATATATATATATATATATATATAAACCTAACTCCTGGACTAACTTTGAAGCTGCCAACATCCTGGGTTTACATGGGTTTACTCTGCACACTGATTGAGTACAATGAGCCCACAGGCGACACATTAAATGGGACAATTTCAGTAAAAACACTGTATGCCTGGTATACAGGAACAAACTGTAACTCCAGGATCAGGGTTTATATGAAAGCAGATTGGACATGTTGTCCCCTATGCTCCCTTTATGCCCGGGCAGTACAGCTGTCAAACTGAAGCCAAACAGTATCCTTGTGTGACGTTTTAAAGGACAAATTCCTCCACGGGGCCCGCTCAGAGGTGGTTTTATAACACAAACTCAGGACAACAACATAATTAAATCACAGATATGCCCAAATGCCTTAGAACACAGAGTCACATTGTACACTCTTAAAACACTTAAACGCTAACTTCCATGAAAAACTTTCAACAAGTGCAACTATAATAATGTGTGTCAATCCAACTACCATAGCATATAAGAACACACACTAAGATGTCAGCTGAACAGCACGTTGTTTCCTTATGAGACTGCAGAGTTCCTTGTTCTCAATAAGACCAGCTCTCTGTACATTCTCACTGCACAAACTGGGCAGTGAAGTAAACCACAATATTGGCAGGGAAACACTTAAGACTCAGAGTGCATCTTGCTCAGAGAATCCACAGAAAAACATGAACATACACACACAACCTCTTCTGTTGCATAAGTTAACACTGGTTCGCCAGCACACACAGAGCTAAGCTCATCCTGGCAGTGATAATAAATTAAATCCCAACAGCTGGACCGAGATGCTGAGTAACAACAGACGACACAGAAGTCCACGTTTGGAGCAATTTGCTTTCATTTAAATCTATTTTGAATCCAGATTGAATCACAGCAGTAATGATGTGGTCCATAACTCAATTATTACATAATCAATTAGAGGTATTATTTTTTATTTAGAGCTGGATATAACAACCTTGAACTGCCCAATTAAGAATTCAGAAAGTCATGTCGGTTTGACTGAAAAAAAACATTAATTCAAAACAGGAAACACAGAGCCAGAAGCCGCAGAACAGCATGAAGGGCACAGACCTGGAAGTGGAGGATGATGGTCCAGATGAGACCTAACGTCAGTTTGGGGTTCCCATCGGTGATGTCATCGTTCCTGATGTTCACAAGTTTGACCTGAAAACAGGAAAACAAAAAGATTTTTTGTGTGGTCCCCAAAAGAATGATAAAAGATCTGCTAAGATACAAACAAATATTTTGTGCAAAAAGCAGCCAATTTTAGTCACGACCATAATTTCAAATACACCAGATTGGACCAATGAGAAGAAAACTCATAACTTGTCTTCATTTTTGCAGGTTACAGCTGAAAAATTCTGTCTGCTCAAACTATCATGCCCATTATGTGTAAGAGACGCTCCGAGACCTTGTTAAATCTAGTGGCTCTGGCTAAGCCTAGCCACCGAGGCTGTATAATTAGACCTGCAGTGAAACTCAGAGAGGATTCAGAGGAGGAAAGGTCAGACCTCCAGCTCTGCTGTCTCCAGGGATGAGAGAGACGAGAGATGCGGTTTAAGAAAGATGGGGACTTGAGAGGTATGGAGGAAGAGGTATTTTAATTGAGAGAAAGAGCTGCAGTTTGAGAGTAAACGAAGAGATGCATTATAAGTGCGAATGAGGGCACCGGGGAACAATGAAAGATGCAGTGTGAGAGGAGGGCCTATAAGCCAGTAGGTGCTGTATGATGAAGCCCTGTACTGCAGATACAGAATGGATTAACAATAAGGTGAGGATGTTAGGGTTTGAGAAAAGCTCTCTCTTAATATTTAATATTTTCTGGGAACTGTTTGGTACAGTTATGTAGATTTACAGCATAACAATGCAGTGCTCTCCACTGCACCACAAGACTGAAACTGCCTACTAACATAATAAAAAGCTTACGAAAAGCTTTCACACAGATGATCACACTCACGAGTATGGCTTAAAACACCCCTAAAATGCAAGGGTTTCTGGGAACACAAAGAAAGATGCTGACATTGACTGTAATAGTGGGCAGTTATTAATACCTTTACACAACAATATAAACTACAGCATGGGCTCACTCCAGTCTGGACTAATACATATTTATTTTAAGATATAAAGAAAAGGTAAATAATGACAAAGAGAACAGAAACGTTCATCATGTTTGGCTAAACTCACAGATTACAGCAACACATCTGGAAGTAGATTTATTTTGACTCCTCTGACTCACCTCATGGGATTATACATTAGCGAAACTACTACATGTGAGAACAAGTGACTTTAGTTTGCCGGCTCTTGTTCACTGTTAATTGAGAAACTACATCCTATTCAAGCCAAATATAAGAAGGACCTTAATGTGTGTGTGATTGACAACTCCTTAACAGTGAACCCATCAGATACTTCATGAAGATATAAAGTTAAGAACCATGTTTAACCTAAACATGTGTTATGTATGACTAGACACAACCACCAGGTGTGTGGTTCTTATTACTCATGTCATTTGAACTGTACACCATTCTGCACACTAAAGCACATCATATGAATATATATAAATATCTTCTGTCTGTCCTGTTTGTGTGCATACCTGTCTCTGCTTGAGGAAGTCCAGCGCTATTTGGACATTCTGTAGTCGATGAAATCTCATTCGCCCTTTTTCTCTCGGCTGGAAAGAAAAGAAAAAAATAATGAGGAAAGTCAAGAAATGAATTTAAACTCAGTATTTTTTAGTGACACAAATGCAGGAGGCAGCAGTGAGTGCAAATAAAGCTGAATTCAATCCATAGTGCAGTGAAGTAAAAACTCAGCATGGTTGTATTGACATGAAATGGTCCTCTGGGGGGCGCTGTCTTCAACAGGAGCTGTTAAAGACATGCCAAAACTGAGGAGCAAAACTAGACCCAAACCATGCTGGTTTAAACTGAAAAGGGCAAACCTCATATCAGACCAACTTTTCTCCTTTTCTTTATTCAACACCAAAGTCTCCCAAACAGACATCCAGTTTACAGTTCAGAGGGAGGAAAGATATATTTTAAGAGACAGAAAGAGAAAGCCACACACACACACACACACACACACATATAAACAAACAGCACAAACAACCTCAAACACACTGCAAAAAGTACATGAGTGCAGGATGCAGATGTGGGTTCACACTGTGCTGGTAAAGAGAAGGTACACACAGGATTAGTCATCACATCAGCAAGATGAAATACAGGAGAGGAGAGGAGAGGAGAGGAGAGGGTGGTGTATGTGTTTGCTGTGTTGATGGGTCTAATAATTAATCTGAGGAAAACCAAGTCAATATGTTAAAACATCCAATCAGAGGGAAACACTTTTTAATCGCAAATTTTCTATTTCACAAATATGTTCAACAGTAGTTTTATAAGTCAAATATTCTTACATCTCAAACGGCTACAAACATACAATCCCTGTCCACCAGAAGGGGGCACATTAGAAACATCTCTCAATATAATGCATTCCAGTACAACACCACTGCAAACTACAACCTCAATAATAAAAGATACAGTTTATCAAAGTTTAACCATATTATCTTTGTAAAGGTAGGATTTATGGCTGAGCTGTTGTACTGGATTGCATCTAATTTTACAGGTGTACCTAATAAAGTGTATGATGATATATATAAGCCACATTTTAGTGAGCATTGTTGGGTGAAAACTTCAAATCTTTACAATGCCAACCTTTCAGAAACAGCCACGTTTTTGAAGGCTGATAATAATTTGTCTGTCTCACAGAGGAACAAACACTTAAAACAAGAAAACCGTCAGAAACATTTGTTCACCCAACAGAAATGACGGCCTACATGAAGTGTCATACAGTAACGCAGCATTGTATGGTGCCATGTGCAGCCCAGTATGTTGGTCAGAAATCAGTGGCACAGCACTCTCATGCAGCCTCTGAGCTCCACCTATGGGGCGGAGGGTAAAAGCTGGAGGGTCAAAAGGTCAGAAGTGACAAGAGTGAGCGGTGGCGGTGGAGGGGGAGGGGGTTAGATTCGAACATACTCCCTGAGCTCCTTCCTCCTCCTCCTCCTCATCCTCCCCTCTGAGCAAGATGAGAGGGGGGGCCCGCGAGGCGTATGCCCTTTTCAATGAGGGGCCGCTCTTCTGTTGCTATGGTAACAGAAGGGAGGAAAATGGGAGACAGAAAGAGAGGAAGAGGAAGAAGAGATGTAGTATGAGAAAGAGGACAGAATGTAACAGGGCAGGACCAAATGAAAAGGGGACAAAAAGTACCGTAACTGCAAATAAAGACACCTGAACACTGTGAAGTTAACTCCCTCACACAGATCACTGTCAGTGTCAGAAAGGAGCAGTGTGTCCTTTGTGTGATTGTGTGTGTACCTAAGCAGACCTGAGTCAGCAGTCTGTTTCTGTTAGTCTACCTGTCTGCAACTAAACCAGCCTGCGTCATATTGTGGCCTGTCTGTCTGTCAGCATTAGGACTAAGGCTGTTACATCACCGTGCTGAGCAAAGTCAGCTCAAACTACTTCATTACTGTTTACTTGACATACTGGTGATCTAAAACTGCCAGGTTTAACTTATGCATTAACAGTGCGTCAGCCTGGAGCAGAGAGTCACAGCAGTTTCAAACGTTTTAAACAGGACTATGATGCTTTGAACCGAGGATGACGGGGTGCATGATGGGGCGCAGGAGGTCTGTGTGATGGAAAATATTACAGTGTGATAATAAGTGAGAAAATAATCAAGTCTTTGTGTAGGTGTGTGTGTGTGAGAGAGGGATAAAAATCCATACCAGGGTGACTCCAGAGAGGACCTCCAGCAAGGAAATCAGGTTGTGTCCATCCCTCAAGTCCTCATACAGGTCTGTGATGTGCTTCCTCACCTGAGAAAGGAGGTAGGAAAGGGAAAGGAAGGAAGGAGGAAGGAGAGGGAGACAAAGAGAAAAAGTTAATTCCACACTCCAAACATCCCTCTGTTGACATCTGCCAGGCTGATTGCCCCACAGCTGACGGGGCTGGTGACAGCGGTTGCCGGGCCAACAGATGATGAGGCACCAGCTGTGGCCTCTTGTCTACGTTGCCATGACATCGCCTCCACTATGAGTGGGGTGGGGGCGGGTCGTCACCGGCGGTGACCGCTGTTGGCACGGTGACTCAGCAGCCTGATCAGCATCAGTGCATGTTTTGTTTGAAAGTGGGACGCTCAGTGAGTCGAGCAGACAGTGAAGCATTACGACAACTGAGTGAAAGAGGAAAAGAAACAAATAATAAACCTGCTGTTTACGCAGTCACGCTCACATTATTTTATTATTTTGACACATTTATGGTGAGCTACGGTTTGTATTTAGACAGCATCATGTGGTTGTTTCTCCATCTTTTAACAGCATGATACTGACTGAAATGCCTAGTTTTAGTTTGTTTATAAGACCTTATTTACAACAAGACAATGACTTTGTTCCTCACCTGTTCTCTCGTGTAAAAGAAAGTATAAAGAATGTAAGTAAAAAACAACAACTACTTATTAAATATACACAAACACACTATTATGCCTTTAATGCAAAATATTGTAATTGTGGAGAGAAAGAATAAAAGATAGGTTAATGAACAGAGAGAATAGGCGTAATAAAACAATGCATAAGAGTTGAGAACAACTGAATAAGACATAACTAAAAGGGGCTGTTTCTGGGTCACTAGCTCTTCTATCTCGACTACTTTCCAACTCAGTTTGTAAAAGAAGAATAACAGGTACTCTAAAACAGCTGCAGAAAGGAACTGCAAAATCAGGCAATAGCAAAGGAGAAGCTTTTCTATTGCAAATTAACCACTTGAGAGGTTTTTTTAAAGCAGACAGTTGAAAGAGAGGAAGGTTGGCATGCAAGAAAGGTCAAACATTCCTGCCCAAAGTGCTTCAAAAATGTTGCTTCAAAAATGCAGATCTCCCTAGGCAACCAAGGGCACACGTCTACCTGCATTACAGTGATTTTCTTGTTTCAGGCTGCACCTGCACTGACCAAGTTTTGCTGCAGTCCTGGCCTCAGGACAAGAAACTGTGCTCCCCCATTTCACCACAAGAGGGCAAGACAGTCACAACGGTGAGCTCAAAGAGTGAGCAGGAGAGGTCTCCAAATAAGTTACGCATTATAAAATATCAAATTAAAATGAAACAACCATTCTTTCACTTCTTTAAAAAACTTTACTCTTTTGGCTCTTTTTAAAGCAGGACACAAGGTCTCCCTTGAGGTCCGACCTAAAATGATCTTTGGCCTAAAACTGTAGCTTCAAAAGTAACAACATCCCTCCACTTGCACTCAATAACCCCATTTCTTACTGTCCCCATCTATTCATCTGTGTCACACTCTCTCCCTCCTGCTGCTGCCTCTTTTTTTCCTCCCGGATGGTTGACATCAGCTGTTTTCGGAGGGAGCTGATGGCACAAGTGTTAATTGGACGGCAGGAATAAATTGTGTATCCAACACTGACTGGAAATGAGGTGCTGTTTTTGTCTAATTGCGTCTGAATGTGTCAGAGACTGTGCTTGGTTCCAAGTCAGCCTGAATGAGTGTCGCTGTCCATGACGTGTTTAGTACCAGCTTACTGGAAGCCCACCTTGTGATCTGAAATGAAACCAAACCCCTTGAAACTCCTATTCTACTAACTACCAATCATTTATCTGGATCCTGTAGGAGTTACATGCTTACAGTATTAGTACAGTACATTATGGACCAAACCTGGAACAATGTTTGAAATTATTTGTTTCTCTTTTTTTTTCTAAGCTGCTTGGTGTACCTAAACTACACCAAACCACAGTGCCCATCAGAAAACCCCACTGCCTGACACAGCACATCAAAAATCAAGCCTACAGTAGACTCTAGTGTGCGACACTCACTGCTGTTTTAAAAACAGCTACAGCAAAGTTCAGTCATGGGACATGTCGCTGACTTTAAAATGACTCTATAACACCCAGCTGGATGTGTAGATTGCTGTGTTTGTGTGTATGTGTGCATTTAAGGGGATGTTGCTCACACAGCCAGCTGTGTCTGATGTGTAGTGACGGCAGCTGCCAGATGCCTTCGGCACTAAAGCAGACTGTCGTATGGAGGTGAGGACCACAGGCTCGACGACAGCGCCCGGGCAACAGCACCGCTCCGATATACTGAACACAAACCTGGATCAGACTTAATTTGGAAATCATAAGCTAAAATAGCTTCCAATATTTTTGCAGTCACATTTTGGACAAATGGGGTTTGACAGCTATAAGAGGATGGCAGAATGAATGATGGCAAGTATTTGAATGCCAATTAAGGATGTGTTTCTGGGACTGACATGCTGCTTAATGTAATGTGACTTATGTAATGTGATGTGCCTGATCTGGTCAACCGCACGTACTGTATCTGATACTTCACACAGGTTCAATAAATGCTGAGGATTATAGCAACATTTCACACAGTTCTGACAGCAAGGTACATTTAACAAGAGCTGAAATAATTTGTTGATTACTCGATTAATGATCTTAATAAGCTTAATCATTTGTTCTCTAGTTCTAGCTTCTCAGTTGTGAGGATTTGCTATTTTATTTTAGTCTTATTTAGTAGTAAATTGATCATTTTGACTGTTTCTCAGACAAAACAAGCCATTTGAAGATATCTATTTGGGATTATAAAATTGTAGTTATAGATATTTTTCACTATTTTCAAATTATTAATGGACACAATAATCCCAGATGAACTGATAATAAAGATAACTGTTAGCTGCAGGCCTAGATTTAAGCATAGGCTGCATGTTTAATGACTACTTAAAATAATGTTAAACCACAGCATAGCGCTTAATGAACATGAGGTGGAACTGTTCTCATTAACAGAGGGAAGTTACACAGTGCCGACAGTCTACTGGGCCTAAGGCATGTTAAAGCATGAAACTCAGTGTTAACAGCAACATTTGCTGATGTGTGTTTTTTGTCTGAAGCCTGGTTGCTGTGTGGGTTTTGTGAGTGCCAACAAATCACAGACAAACACGACGACAGACACGCTGCATGTGGTTAAGCATCTTGTTAGCCCACTGAGCGGCAGTGCAGGTAACAGTTCTTCTTCTTTGTGAAGAAGCTCTCGCCTCCTCCTGGCTTCTTAATCCACAGCTACAGGATTTGTGTTCACTGTGTCAACAACCTGCTGGGTCAAAGTGTCACTGCATGCCAGCAGGTAGCTTGGAGGCCAGTGTTTATATTGGTCCGTGTTTGCACTGTACACTCACACGTACACACACGTACGTTTCTACAGCTATACTTGTGAGGACATTCATCGACATAATGCATTCCCTGGCCCCTAACCTTAACCATCAAAACTAAATGTCTGACCCAAACCTTAACCTAAACTTAATTCTAACTTGAACCTTAAAACCAAGTCAAAAATGTCCTCACTCCCATGGTCTAAAACTCAAACTGGTTTTCTCTCACTCACACACACACACACACACTCACACTCACACACACACACACACACACACACACACACCTCTAACACTCAGCACACCTGAACAGCCAAAAATAAACCTACCAGGCATGACACACACACACACAGAGCAAACAGGAAACAAGATGATGTCATCCAGTAGGAAGCTGAGGGCCCTCGTCTATCTTTGTCCGCCTCTCTTTTCCGTCTCTTTATCTTTTCTTTAATGTCCCCTCTCTTTCTCTCATGAGTTTACTTTCTATTCCGTCTTTGTTTCTTAATCTTTTCTCCCTCTTAGCCATAGTTCTGTTTTCTCTGTCTGTGTTTGTCTGTGAATCCCCTGGAGGTGGAGGTTTGTAGACTCAACAGTCCTGGCTAAGAGTCAATAGATGATGTAGAACACAGAACTATTTCACCTCTTTCTCTATTCAGGCTTGGGACATAATCGCTTTTTGAAATATTATTTCTTTAGCAACACTTTTTCATGCCAGCAGCAGCAGATATTTCAGCAGATGAGACAAGAGTTGTTTCTCCTCTTTCATGTGCTTTCTATGTTTTCAAGTCATCCTCCCCTCAGCACCTCCTTCCCTCCATCATTCCTCACAGGAAGACGAGAGCACTCTCTTTAATAAATACAACTCTCTAACTCCAGATGACCTCTGTGCTAATGTAATGGCTGGTGATGTGTGTGTCTGGTTGAGTAAAAAGAAGGGAGACAAAGTGTGAAAGAACAGCAGTTGTTTGTGGTGCAATATGGTGCCCGGCTGTCCCTCGTGCTTTATTTGTCTCTTTTTGGCACGTCTGTTAATGTTACTGTTTTAAAAGGGTCTAAATTTCTTGTCTAATTTTATTTTTAAACATTTAAAATCTAACTTTTCACATTATCATCATTATCAATTACAGCTGCAACCGACAGGGAAAAAAAGGAAAACTATTGGAAAATGCCCATCACAATTTCACTCTTTAAATTGCTTGTTTTGTCCGACCAATGATCCAAAACACATAAGAAAAAAGATATTCAATTAACAATAAAAGAAGTAAACATAGAAATCTATTAATAATTTTGACTATAAAATGGTAAATCAAAACATAAGTTGAGATTTAGTTTGTTTGGTCCAACCAACAGTCAGATATTTTACTATCATAGAAAACTAGCAAATATTCACTTTTGAGAGGCTGGAACCAGCAAATTTTTGGCATTTTGCTTAAGAAATTACTTAAACCATTTGCTGATTATCAAAAGTACTGCCAATGAATTTTTAGTCAACTGACTGATTAATTAATTAATGATTTAATTAAAATTAATAATGCAGCTCTGCCATCGCGTAATAGAAACTCAGTAAAACAGCAACATCCCTTTACAAATTAAGGGAAGTTGCATTTCCAGCACTAAAAAAAATCATCCCATCTCTCCTGCTGCTGCTCTCACTCTCCATCTCTGACCTACATTTACAGTCAGCGGTTGGCCTGGCAGTGCCGGCTGATATAGAGTTACATTCGTAGGCCGGGCGCTGTGACGACAGGCGCTCCAGAGATATGGGGTCAGACAGACGCTTCGTTCCCGGGTCAGGTGGCATAAATACCATGAATTCTCCTCAGAGTCCTCGCCGCCTGTTGTACGTTTGTGTGTGTGTGAGACACACATGGTATTCATACTGTGCTTTATGGATGTGATAGAAAAGGCGTGTGTATGTGTGTGCAGAAGCAACAGTATGCACACGTGGGCAGCAAAGGCAGCTGCCTGGGGCATACAAAGGAGACACTAAATGCAAAGACATTAAATTGCTGATAATAAATCAATGTGAGGAAAATGTCAACATCTCAAGTGTTCAAATCTTATTTAGCTGAACGTTTTTAAACAGCAGGCCATGAAGACTTCGCATTTAATTAATTCAGTTGTTTCTTTATTGATGTCTTCAAATGCAACAATCACTTTCAGGATCCTGGCTAAGCAAAGACGGTCTGCAAACCAATCATTTAATATCTGCACTCAAGTAATCATTTTCTAAATTCATAAGTGCTAATAAATATTCTTTCAAGACTCCCATGTAGTTTATTCACCACTTTGCTTTTCGCTGCTAAACATGACTGAAGTGTAAACAGAGGGAAACTGTTAACAAGTTGTAACTTTAGAGCCATTACTAACGGTGATAAAGCAAACTGCAGAGTGATCCGACCAGATGCTCGTCTATTGAGCCACATTAACGCTGATCAGCACACACGGGATTGATGAAACCACACTGTCTCGGCTCAGAGAAGTAGAGGGAGAAGAAACAGACCAGTGGGAGGTGTTTTTTCTAAATATATATATCGAAATTTGTGCCAGAATGCGGATGGAGAGGATCATACCCGTTGCATGAAGCTAATATTCTGCTGAAAACAATGATAATAGATACCTGTAGGGACATCTGTGGCAGATGGAGAAGATGGAAATGAGTAGAAAGTGAAATTTATTTCCTTAACATTGATTCTTGTGCTCAGTTGGTTTCCTTATTATATAGCAGCAGTAGGAATGAGTCAGGATATAAAACCAGGTTACCAGGACAGAAGGGCTTTTTCTAAAGCTATTATTATGCTCCTGTTAGATTTAAAACACAGTCTAGCTCCTCAATGACCTGAGACTTTGATTTTGATTGATTTTCAAAAAATGTTATCTAAGAAGATATAGAAGGTCTGAACATTAATTCTATATGTTTAGGATGACACAACATCGTTTTGTATGGTATATGACACATTACAGTATATCAAGCTCTTCATGTAATAAAGGACTTTGTGAAAAAATCAAGTTTTATAGTTTGTTTTATAGTGTTGGTGTGAGGAAACTCAATTAAGAGACAAGATAACAAGACGTTACAAACCAGTTGAACTCAGTGACACATACCTTGATGAGATGCTTGTTGACCCATTTTGTGAAAGTCTTCTTCTGCACCCTGTCCCGCTCATCTGAAGAAAAAGAAACAAAGAGAGAGGTTAATTGCATAATCCAAATCCAGCATGGTTATTGCAGCCAGCGTGATTATTCCACTGAATTATGTAGATGACAAGGTCACACACACGAACAAATCGAGTTCAAGGGGGGCAAAGCAGTGGGCTGAACACTAACTAACAGGTGTGGATTTATGTATTAGTATTGATTTGTGAAAAACAATTTGAGAGGAAAGTTTCTGTTTTTTCCCCACACACACAGACACACACTCACACTTAATGGCTTAGCAGCTGCTTGTATTGGATTACTCCCTCTAAGCCTTTTTGTTAATACACACTTTCATTTCAAAACTCAATAAAAGACACATTAACTCAGAATCGTGAGTGTAACTCGATAACACTCGTGTATGAGTACATACATGAACACTGACAACATGTCTCAGTTACTACATGTTTCTTATCTCATTCTGTGGTGATGTAAAGCAGTATAAGAGCTGATGTAAATATACTCTAGTTAAGAAACTGTGACGGTTCTTTGAGTTCATGGACAACAACTTAAGGTCATGCTGATAAGAGCCTTTATAAGTCTTGAATAGCTATCTTTACCAAGTTTACTTAGATGACATAATCCTGAGTAAACTGAGGTTGTACCAATGAAGCTCAAAAAGTTGTTTTCGGTCTTTCTCGCTTGTTGACTTGACTTGAAAAAGCTGCCGGCATTTTTATTATTTTCTGTTTCTAGTCCAAGAGATCCCTCTTTCTTTAGTTGAGTTCGCTGTCTGAAGGTCTAACTTTTCTCTCGGTTTCTATAGTCTCAAACTGAAGTGTGATCTGCAGCCAGGCAGAGCTCCAGCCTGCACAGGCCACAGGCCACAGGAGTGAGGCAGCCAGGCCAGGAATAGGGCCTGATGCTGAGCCACAACTGTGTTATCTTCCCCCCTCACCACCACCACCACCACCACCACCTCCTCCTCCTCCTCTTCCTCCGCACTAACTGACCCTCTCCTCCTATCCAGCCTCTCTCTGTTCGTATCAGTCTGTCTGGGAGAAAACACAGACCCCGTCTCCTTTTCCCTTCCCGCCATTCTGTCAAATATCTAACTTCCTGCTGGAGTTCCCTCCAGTTTGTCAAACAGATTCAGTCCCAGCCAATCAGAAAACAGCCTGCTGCAGGTACTTCCTGCCAGCTGTTTATCAGTTGCCATGGAGAGGCCAGGAGGGAGAGCAGCCATGGGGAGAGAGAGACGGTATCACTTCCTCCTTCAAAGATCTTGTTATCTTTCTGTCTCTCTCACCCACACCTATACAAACACACACTGACATATTTCCAAGGAGCCTCTAAAGAGCCCTGACACTCTACTGCTGAGCTCCAAAAGCAGAGAGGATTTCCAAAGAGGAAATTCGATTTAGGATTTAGTAGGTCAAATATCTCAACTGGATAAAACACAAGGTCAATCTCAACGCTGCAACACACACACTCACATTGAAGAGTTTACATAGAGGGCAAGCCCCCAGGCAAAGAACATATATTTCAACATGCTCTTGCAAAATAGTTTCACCACTGCAGCACGCCTTGCTTCCCAAACCTGCCGGGGTGGCTGAGCTAGTCAGCCCAGAGGAAACTCTAATTTTATTAGGTCACACACACACGCACAAGTGAATATCAGTCAACCATACCGCGCTCAATATTTATCACTGCCTTATCAGGTTCATGTAGGTGTGGTAATTAGGTCATAAATCCATCATGTAAGATCTTAAGCATTATTGTTTTTACACAACCAAAACTGGAGACATGAGAAGGGTTCGAGGTATGTGAGTGACAGCCACGGAAAGGCACTCAGTCACTTACAGAGGAGGGCATTGTTAAGACGTACACACTCCTTCGACATAATCCAAACACAACAAAATACACACACACACACACACACACACACACGCACGCACGCACACAGATGTCTAACCCTTTGCCCGGACAGCCACAATGATTAATAGAGACCACATTTAGCACATTGAACTGTTGTCACCGGTATGTGCACAAAGAGGAACTGGTCAAATACACAGTGAAGCACGTGCTGAGAGGAGCCACTCTGCTCACTGACAGCATGTAAACAACAACTGCAAACACACCGCACGGCTACTCTATGGGTTCGCACGCACACACACACGTTGGAACACACACTGACCTGCGCAGCACATGAGAGAGTACAGGTGAGCGTTGAGATGACATTCATTCCTGTAGTCAGGCCACATCGTCCACAGCCCTTACGTTTTCCTCTTCCTCTAATCACAGCTTCATTTGATGTCAATCCGAGACAGAAGTCAGATAATTATAGCGGTAAGACGTCTCAGGCAACAAGCTGCCTCCACCTATCTAAATGTGAAAGCTACAGGGTGAGTGCGAGCGGGGCAGGAGAGCATCGGCAGGTACTACCAGTTTGAGGAGTCTCTGCTCTTCTCTTGGTTTGATCTGCCGTTCAGCCGTTCCCTCTCTCCTCGACCCATGTGGTAGCTGCCATGACAGCCTCTGTTGACAGGCCTCCTCCGTCCGTCCCTCACACTCTTTCCCAGTAGCAGTTGCTCTCACACGTGTGCGTCAAAGTCAGAGGCAGGTCCTCCCCCTCACTCCAAAAAGGACGGCCTCCCTCCCTCCCTCCCTCCCTCAGTTGTACTTCCTCACCAGGCAGTGGCACTCACTCTCTCTCTCTCTCTCTCTCTCTCTCTCTCTCTGTTTCCAGGCCACAACAGACGGTCTGTGCTCAGACTGCAGCTGACGGTGGCTGTGCGGAGCTGCAGGGTTGCTTGCTCTGTTTATCTTTTCTCTGTTTTCATTCTACAATGCCTCTCCCTCTCTGCGTAGGTAAGCAACTCTCCTTGCTGACAAAGTACGATCCAGAGAGACAATTTCCTATTTATTTTCTGTTTTTAAAAGGACAGTAGATGCTGAGTAAATCCACAATTAGATGCTTTTTTAGACATTTTTGTCACATAGCACAACTGGTGGAAGTATTTTGTTGTTCAAAGATGCCTGGGGCTGCAGTACCCTGCAGAGAGTTTGGTAAAAAGCTAGTTTTTAAGTCGAAGGCATATCCGTTTGGGATGATGTAATCCACTCTTGACTCCTTTTTAGATGCCACAAAAACACAACAGCATTCAAAAACATTCAACTATGGCTTGTTCCGCCTCACTATGCAAACATACACTCAAGCTGACAAAAGCCAGATGCAGCAGCTCCCTGATATCACCATTTCCTTAATACTTCTGCTCCTTTTCTCATGTTTCCTTTCCTTACAGCATGAGGCAAACACAAACGTCCCAGCTTTCTTTAGTAAAAGAGTCAAAATCCCGGAGGCTTTTCCACTCCTAGCTCTGTAGCTTTCTGAAGAAAACAGAGGGAGAGACAGAGACTTGGGCTGAGATGGACTATTCTCATCAAGAGAGGCTTGGCTGACTTGTGACGTTGTTTAATTTAATATTGAAAGGAAAACCAGCCCAAGTTGAGTAAATCATCTAGTTAGTGAATGTGTCGTGTGTGTGTGTGTGTGTGTGTGTGTGTGTACACAACAGAGATGGGAGAGGGTGTACATAATGAAGGGGAGCTGTGGTCTTGTTTCTGGCCTCGGTCCAGACTTGTGCTATTCAGGAAGACACAATAAGCAGTCAGCAGTGAATAAGAAGCCTTTAGCGTCCTTTAGCTCACACTGCCTGGTGCTGGACACATCACCCGATCATAGCAAGAACATTCACTGTCCAGATCTGCTTCCTTTCACAGCTGACAGCATGAACACTCTGCCTTCCCTCCTCCTTCTACATAGCCATCTCTCAAAATAGCTCTGCTGTCCCAGACAGCGCCGACGCAGTTTTGAATAATTTCTGCTCTGTCATGTTTACAGAAAAGCAGAGTCAAGAATCAGCAGCGTGGAAGCGATGAGTCGGCACAGGATAAAAGCTCGGCTACGGCCTCTAAGTCAAACGACAGAAGGTCATGTGATCCGGCGTGTGTACGCTGCGTAGATACATACAGAACAGATACACACACCTGACCAGACGAGGCAGTGACTCACACACTCACAACAAGCTCAGACACAGTAACACAAGCTCCTCCTCCTCCTCCTCCTCCTCATCCCTCCTTCCTTTAGGTCCTCTTCTTCTTTGCTCCTTGTTGCTGTCAGATTCTTTCTTTCCTCCACGCCCCGGAGTGATTCTCTCCTCTTTCCATCTGTGAGGGACCATCCACACTAAAAATACCAGACGGAGCTTACTCCTCTAATACCATGCAGCGTGCTTATCCCTCGCTCCCTCCTTCGCCCCCGTTATCACCGCTAATCTGCCTCGCTCTCCCGCTCTGTTGCCCCGTCTTCCGGTGTTCTGGTTTTCTCCTCTTGTGATTCAATTAAAATTAAAAGTGGGGGGATGCTTCAGAGTGTCCTAATTTTCCTCTTTTCCCTCTGTTAGTCCATCATATCATCTTCCCTTCTTCCACTTTCTCTTTCATTTTGTGTTTTTTCTCAGCCAGGCTTGCTCCCGGGGTTCATTTATCCTCCTCCTCCTCGTTCTCTCTGGTGACATTCAAAGGCTGGCAGCAGCCTCCATCCCTCTTTTTTCCCATTTCATTCTTCCTTGCCTTCCGCTTCTAATCCCATTTTTCTCTCTGCGCTACGAACAGTGAATGCTAAATGTTGTTTTCAAGGCAGAACAAGCTCACTCAGATCTGCAAATCAGCTGACTGAAGGAGACAAAGTTTTTTGTGGGAGATTTAAGTTGTTCTCAAACGTCCAGTATTTAATCTTAGATATCCAAACTTTCCCTCTTCCTGCTTGGTAGCCAATACATCTCAATTACACACTAACCAGCTGTCCAGTTAGCTTAGTTAGCCACAAGCCCTGTCATCAGATTATTAGATTAGATTCAATCTGCCCTCCTGTGGCCACAGAAGAGACTCACCTGAGGGCTTCAATAATGCCAAAACTCATAAGAAAAACTCCAGAAAATCAATTCTAAATTATTTACAAGACATTTATGTAATACATGAAAGTTTCTTCATGTGAAACTAACCCAAAGGGACATAAAATCCACAACAACAAAAAAATCCTGCACAAAAAAACCCCACAACAAAAACAGGGAAACTCCAACTAGCTGATGACAGCGAAGGTCTGTGTTAATAACTGAAGGTGATTCAGGGTCAGCATGGTTTATTACTGGCCCACATCTAAACAAAGACATAATCTGTCCTGTTCAGTGGTCATAACATCAAACCAGAACTTGCCCTCTACTTGCTTTCATTTCAGTACATTCATTTGATCAGAGACATTTACATTTTTCTGGTAATTTTGGTGGTTAGAAGATTTTTCTTTGTGACTCAGTAATCCAGAGCAGTTTGATACAACACGTATCTTACAAGGTTCAATCAGAAGAACTCTCTGGTCTGTATTTAACATTTGACAGCTATTGATATTGTATTATTAGACAGGCTACACTGTGTACTAAACTCAGAGGGCTTGGTCACGTACAACGCTTAGCAATATCGAAGTGTAAACCACCATGATTTACATGTTGTGTCAACTCAAACCACATAATGTACTTCTATAAGGCTGCATACCCCCACACACACACCCTGCCACGCTTGGCATACCACTGTGACAGGCTCGGTTTCCTGTGATGAGAAAAATAAGGTTGGGACCACAGCATCATGCTATATGAACACACACACACACACACACACACACACACACACACACACACACACACACACACACACACCTGTGTTACACATAGGTAGCTCATCTTGAACCTAGAGATAACATCAAAATAGCAAGTAAACCTGAGAGTAAAGTTTGACACATTTCGAGCAAAGTCCTGCCTCACTCTGGTTACAAATGACTCACATGGACACGTCCCAAAAACCATATACTCATTATGAGAGAGACACACATGTTAACTATGTGCAAGAAAACAAATACATTTCATAAACTAGGGTTAGAAATATTTAGGAACACACACAAACACACAGCCTCATGAAACAGGCATCATGATCCATAAGTAAAGCATAACGGGCACAGCACCCCCAACTGACCATGTGAGTGGACAACATGTTAGGCTCCTGTTTTGTATAAGGAAACAGTATTACTTCGTTGTACATTAGAAAGTGCAGTATTGTATTCATATTTTTACCAATTCTTTTCCAGATGCTACTTCCTGCAGAGGTTCAGTGCTTAAAAGATGGTGAAAGTGTGACAAGGTAGAAGTGGTTTTAGCCGTATTTTAGCCATCTTTAAAGGCCCAGAAGGTGAGTGCAAATAAATAATTTGTGGTTATGTATAACTACAATATCCAAAAAGGCGAATTTGACGTTTTTCATAATTTATGTTTTGTATTATTCTCCCTCAAAATATATATTTGTCCCCTTTATTGTCTCCTTCTCTGATTTGCTTCATTGTTGTACTATTTTCTTGCCCCCTTGTCTCTTTTACCATCGCTGCTGCACCCACTGCCCTCTCACTATTGATCAACCTCATTGCTCTGCACTGTTAAGTCATGCCAGATTTTTCTCCCCTGGTGAATCCAAGCTGATCGTTGCATTCAGATAAATTTAGACGCATGTCCCGATTACAAATGCCTCATCTACCAATGAGGGCTAATCTAAACTTCGGCTCAGTTTTTCCAGTGTTAGGAGCTATTGGATTTGAACATTAGGACTATGTGCATTACCAACAGCTACTGAGCAAAAGGTATAAAGGTCAGTATAAACATCATGTCAAAATGGTTTAGATACAAGAGGTTGTTACATAATGAATATTTGTAGCAGGCTTTAAATGAGCATTCGCATGAAGGCTAAACTACAAAAGCCAACTGGAATTTGTTTAAAGCTGTAAAAACGTGGTGTTACATCAGTGTTTACCATTAGCTATGAATAAGTAGACACATAAACTCAGCAGCTTACTGGCAGCACAGCAGCTCGTTGTTTGATGTAGAGCAGGTAGCTATAAAAACAAGACGTAGTCGGCCACGTAAGCAGCCAAAGACACACATGAACTGCAGTCTCCACGTTGAATAACATGGACGTGACGATATGATTCAATAGTCAATGAAGTACAGCAGCATTTCGCTACAAAGAGCCAAATATGGAAGATTCTGCTCCACTGACTCATGCAGTAGATGCAGATGAAATACAAGACTCAAGTATAAAAAACAGCATCTCACTGTAACAGGAGGTGAAACAGGAGAAACCTATGTGCTCTTTACAGCACGAGCCGCTTTACATTCTTCTCAAACTAAAATAGAAAACATGGAGGTGCCGCTGCGAGCGAGGAACATTTTAGCATCATGTTTACTGCCATACAAAATACTTCATGCTGACTAGGTCAGTGCAGACCATTACAAAAATGACACATCAGAGGGGGTGGAGCCTAGACAGGAAGCACATGGAGCTAAAGTCGAATCTTCCCCTTCTCTCTACAGAGACGAGATGAGTTATAGCTGGAGCAGTGAGCAGTAAAAAAGGAAACAGGGAGCGCAATGTTCAGCATATCATTCCCTCTCAGCAGCAGTTGGACACAAACATTGAAAGTTACAGTTTACCTTGCTCATAATTGGGTGTCCGGCGACGACGGCGGCGGTAAAACCAAAATCCAGCTGCTGTCAAGAAGTGAAAGGTCACCACTAGGATGGGCGTTATGACTGTAGGGTCCGTTAGGAAGTCCATCGTGACTCACTGACTGTTGCTTCCCAAACTCCTAAAAAATGTCTGCTAGCTCCACAAGCGAACGATAAACGTCACACAATCCAAAGACGAACCAATAACAAAAGTTACTGCAGCTCCGCCGACTGCAGGCTTCCAGGTAAAGTCCCAAAACTAGAAGCATCCATAGGGGAGATATTTTACAGTAAGTTTCTAAATGTCAGTCGGCAGAATCAAGAGGATCCTTCTTCTCCTTTCACTTCTTCTGCTTTCAGAACATAAAAAAAAAACAATCTTCCTGTCCTTTCTCCAGCATCTCTCTACATTCAGCACATAACTACTGCAGCTAATAACTTCTGAGTCCTTCTCTCCATTCAGATGCCCTCCCTCTCTCCCCCTCTCTCTCTTTCTTTCTCACTCTCTCTCAATCTCGCTCGCTCTCTGACACTCGAACAGTGAATTCCATTCCCCTGAAACAAGCCACCAGACTGCAGCCGTTGCTCAGCGCACCGTTAGAAAACCGGTAAATAAATGAAATGGGACTAAACAGACGGAAATGTGTGTGTGTATGTGTGTATTTGTGTGGCTGCCTCACACTCTGTGAAGGAAACCACATGGGAGATACCCAAATGCTCTTCTTCCTGTGTGTGTCCTTCTATTTTATTTGACATATTTGTACAGTACATGAATATAATACACCAACTTTTTATGTGTTTGAATACATTCGTATGCGACTGTCTTTCAATGTGGACACATGTTGGCAGCAGTTTGTGGATGCTGGTGTGTGTACTTGTGTG
This sequence comes from Lateolabrax maculatus, assembly GCA_031216445.1. Taxonomy (NCBI): domain Eukaryota; kingdom Metazoa; phylum Chordata; class Actinopteri; order Acropomatiformes; family Lateolabracidae; genus Lateolabrax; species Lateolabrax maculatus. Next base: position 4,686,590 of record CM062218.1, read on the forward strand.
TTAGGGAGGAGTGTGTGTGTGTGTGTGTGTGAGAGTGAGTGTGTTTATGCATGTTTACTGCTGTTGCTATGAGCGAGCAATGCATCCTGGTTGTGATATTTATTGACGGCTATCTTTGAATGATGTCTGCTGACTGTGATGGCTTGTTCAAAAGCTCCAGACCGAGGGGGCGATCAAACCGAGGTGATCATAGTGAGTGTGTGAGTGTGTGTGTGTGTGTGTGTGTGTTAGACTCAGGGACATTACAGTGTGATTCAGCATGATTCAGGCTGCAGACTGGAAGGCAGGGGGTCCTCGAGTTATTCTCACCTCGCAGAGAATTATGTGTCTGTGTGTGTGTGTGCATGTGTGTGTGTGTGTGTGTGCACGTGTGTGTGTGTGTGCACGTGTGTGTGTGTGTGTGTGTGTGTGTGTGTGGTCAAGTTATCATCTCGGCTCTGAAAAGCCACTGACATTTAAGTCCTAGCAACCTCCAGACAAAACAATATACAACCTCAATCAATCTGACAACATTTCATTGCTGTGAGGGAAAAAGCTTCTTCTCCGAACTCCACTGACTGTTTTAGTTTTAGTTCAAGTGCTGCTACAAGCTTTTTCAACCCTAATACATTCATTTAAAAACAAGTTTGACGTTTTGGAAACAATAATGCAGTGTTAAAAGTAATCATGTAGTGAAGTTTTGGTCACATAGAATTAATACAGGCCATATCTGCGGATATATGGAGAGGGTAGAAATGCGTTTTTTTCCTATTAGTCATTTCCTAATCACCACAATTACCAGATAACGTGAGGTAATGGAGATGTGATCCTGATGCCAGCTGTTTATCCGGTGCTTTCCACCACTCAGGCATACGGAGGCTGTGAGTCATTTCACACTGCAACAGAACTACATTACCCAGAGTCCTTTCTGTACTTTAATTACCTCTTTACCTGATGAAGAACTCACTTGGGCTCGAAACGAGTCATTTTCTGTCATAAAATACTAAAAAATACTCCAAAAAAGATTATGGTTGAGAATTGTGTATATTGATTTAAAAAAAGGAGAAAGAGAGAAAGAGTCAATAAGAAAGTGTGCAACAAACACATTAAAAGAGAATTGAAAAAAATCAACAGACAAACAGTGATTGACAGAAAGAAAAAGGGAACAAAGTGAAGGAGGATAAAAAGTGAGAAGAGACTAAAGAGAAATGTAGCAACCACAAGTTGTGGTCAAGAGTGTGATGCAGCCACTGTGGGGCAGAAGAGACCAACATGTGTGTTGAGCTGCATGACTTAACACTCAAGACCAGTGTCACATTTAGCACCTAAAACCACCAATCTCTGACAGCTGGGACATCTTTTTGTTATAATCGACTTCTTACTGATAGAATACTACACTTTATTTATTTTATTTACTTTAGTTTTACGAGTACACACACATTACAGTCAACTCAGATAACCTGCACTGAATTTCTCTGAATTTAAGATGTGTTGATTTGCTTTTACACCTTCAAAAAACACCAATAACTCACATATAAATGGATATTTTGTCAGTATACTTCTTCCTCACACAGTCACACAGTCACACACCGTCACATGGTACACTGGCTGAATTTAAGGCTGCCGTTCAGTATGTACGTGCCTCTGTGCATGTGTGTATGTCAGCTTTCAGGGTCAAGAGGTCAGGGGTCCAATCTCATGTCCCCCTCTGCAGAAAATGCTGCGTCTGGAAACTTTAGAGACACACACACACACACGCACACACACACACACGGTGTAACAAAGACTGGGGATGATGTCAGACTACAGTATAAGCCCGACACAAGAGGGTGGAAATAGAAGAAGAAAGATGGAGGGACAAGAAAATAGGTGGAAAAGAGAGTGTGGGAAGCATCAAGGGAGAAGGAGTGTTATTGTAAGACTTGGTGTTGTATTGGCTGTTTGTGTTGGGCAGTGAATGACCCTTTTCATTCAGATATCAGAGAGAGAAATCTCACACTCACTCATACGTCACACACACAAAAAGACAGAATGAGAAAGACACACACACAAAAACACATACAACCTTTTGTGTCTGATGTGTACGGCCTCAGCACTGTCTCTGCTTTAACATTACCATAATAGACATTTAGCCTCACCAGCCAGAGGAGGAAATTCAATTATTTTGCATATATCTTGTCTTGATGATCCCTATATTTGCTTGCATGTATCCCTCTGGCGTGTTTAATGCAGCAGCGTGTCATGTCTGCTGTCTCTCCCTCCCCCAGTCCAGCTCAATTCTCCCAGTCAGCATCCTTTACAAAGATAGCCAGGATGCCAGCAAGGTCACCCTGACACACAAAGAAGTAGGCACACACACACACACACAGAAATATACTTTTGTGCACAGACCTGCTGCCCTGTGCCTTCACATGATATTACTGTTACACACAATTTTCTCTGCTCAGAGAGATGAGCGCAGGCAGAGCCATAAACGGTATCAGCATATGGAAATATACTGCAGGCTGACCACACAGACGAACAAGACAAGCTGCAGCACTGGGTACAGCAGACGATCGGAAAAACCATAACCTTATTTTTGTTCCTATAATCATTCTCCGGCCCAATCATTTCCCTTTTTCTCTTCTTAGTAGTATGACGGAAACATGTCTAAGTTTACTTTATTCATTAATTTGGCTGATGCCTTTACTCAAAGCAACTTACGAGATGTTGGTCAATGTGAAGTTCATGGCGTCACTAGGGAACCTTTCACTGATATTATTGACTTTTGTGTCCAAACAACACTCAATGTTAATTTAAAGCCCTTATTTTTTTTTTTTACCCTTTTAACAAAAATGAATGGTCAACTAGTTTGATAATCAGTTAATTGTTTAAGTCGAGCAAAAATGTCTAACATTTGATGGCTCAAACCTGAGAAACGTCTGCGTTTCCATGTCTTATTATGGTAACTGAATATCTTTGGGTTTTTGACTGTGGGTCAGACAAGACATTTCTTTACATCATCTTGTTTTATAGACCAAATAATTAAATCAGTTAATTAATTATTGCAGAGAAAATAATCATCAGCCCTTGTAGCCACCAAAATGCCAATAGCAGTTACAGAGCATTAAAAACTGTCATGTCAAGATGGTACTGCTGCTTGATCAGATTCTCAGTCTTGTTTACTTCAGCATCTCTGCTGTGTAGGGACCAAGTCAACAGCAGGAAACCAGAAAAAAAATGTTAATGAAGAGCAGAAGGGAGGATGGGCAGTAAGAGCAGGATGAGGAAAAGGACAGTCACAACAGAGTGATGAATCCTCTAACCTTGGACTTTCATGTCCATGTAGCTACAACAAAATTAGAACAAAGTCCCATCTGCCAGACTGAACTCAATCACCTCTGCATTTAATACCAGCTTCTCCCTGTGCAAGATATTCTAATAACCAGCCCAGTGATGATCAATCCTTTTTTATTACAAAACATATGATAAAGCTGTTATAGTTCTTTGCTATTATCAGATAAAATAAGATACAATGTTCTTCCATCCTCAATAATCGTTGCTTTCTGCCATTATGAAATGATATTCCAGTCCTGGTTCTGAGTTGGGCAGTGAGACTGAGAGTTGCTGTAGTGCTGTAACTCAGAGCTTTTGTATGTGAATAAAACAGCTATTCTGAGGCTCGGGTCACCACACAGCTGCATGTGGTGTGACCGTGACACTTCTCTTCTGCCTGCCAGCCTCCCACACTTTTCCCCGGCAGTTGCGTGACCTCTGACCTCTCTATTGGCAAAATGCAGCAGAAACACTTCCTGTCTGGAAAATGAGCCGGCCGCCAGAATCCTGACCTGCCATTCTGGGGCTGAACCATTCAGACAGAAGTACCAGGAGGTTTCAGACATAACACTATATGTACCGGGAACAAGGGTGGATGTAGATGAGAGGAAGTAAATACTTGCACATGTTTTGATATATTTCCATCAGCAGTACGCTCTGTACAGTGAGGCACCTGGCTGTCTCAGAACAATGATAAAAAGTCTGCAGGGAAAGATGCAGCCACTTTGAAAGGCATCCAAACTTTGAGACAAACTCAGGAAACACAGCTCCCCTGCAGTACCAAACTCTGCAGTTAGGAGGCAGACTGGGTCCAGTTAGAGAGAAGCAAATTCTGTTTCAGTGTTGCAGCATTGATTATTAAACATCTTATTCAGCTTAAAACTCCAAAAGAAGGTTTAATCTCACACTTGGATGCAGCTTCACAACTCTTTTATTTATCTTTTCTCTGGTGTGTGAAACTTTTCAGTCTGTTAACTTCAGTCAAGTCTGCATCAATTTACTGATATTATAAGGAACCAGACCTACAGGAGGAGGAAAAACTCCCAGTAGGGAAACTGCTCAGTGCAGGATGAGCACATAGCCAGTAAAACATTTACACACACATACACGACTCTCTATCCAGACAAATGGATTTGGCATGGCTGTGTCAAACACGCATAAGCAATCAACCTCAGACTGTTAGTTATTTAGGCATGACTAATCGCACAGCGAGGAGCTGGACATCATGATCACTGGACCTGATCGAGGCTTCAATGACAATCCAGTTAACTATACAGCAGAAAATCTATCCTTCTATCTATCCATCTATCTATCCATCCATCTATCTATCCATCCATCTATGTGTGTGTCTCTATACTATCAGACGTCCAATAAAAAGGCAAAACATGAAAATAAACAATCTAAAAAACATATTTCAAATATATTATCTATCATGTTTTTGTCCAAGTTAAGTAATTTCCCCAGCATGAACTGTAAGCCATAGCCAGTGGTATGTTTGTCAGAGAACACCACTCTGTTACCTGCAGTACTGTGGTCTCTTTCATACATCAAAGGCCCCCAGTGCTGCTGACAGTTGTAAGTAAGTTGTGTTTTGACAGGAGAACTAAGCGGATCCCTACAACCGTTCCAAAGAGCAGACAGGAACAGAGCCAGGAGTCATCAGACGGACAGACAGAAAGACAGACAGACAGACAGACAGACAGTCACACAGCGATACCCCGAGATGCCATTAAGAGATTAGAGGACAGGAGAGGAGGATGAAACAGGAGAGGATAGAGGATGAGTTTGGCCCCCAAATAAACTAACAAGGATGGATTAACAGGAGTTGACCTGAGGATACACACACACATACAAAACACAAACTATAGGGGTGCCAGCAAATTACTTAGAAGATGTCAGTACAAGTGATGAAAAGTGGGAAGTTGACCCATGTGGAGACAGACTTGAGGTCAGCTTAGATCTAAAGTTTACCAGCCACGGCTTCAACTGGTAGCCCAAAGAGATCAAACGTGTATCTTATAAAAGTGTTCTTTCCTCTAATATGTGATCATCAAACACAGGTTGACTATGTGAAATCCGGTCATGTTTACATTCCTTCACACCCTGCAAACAGTGATGTTATAGCATTTCCCAAAAACCACCACAGCTGTTTTCTAGTAAACAGTGTTTCAGGAAATGACGGTGGGTTTTTCTGAGTGGAGAGATGAAACCATGAGAGAGAAATGAGAAGTAAGAGTAAAAGCTCTTCAGGCAAAAACATTTAAACTTTGGGAGTCAAACTGGGTCACCGGCCCTGCTGCTGCTGAGTCCAAAAAATGTCAAGAGAGCAACTCCGTTTTTGGAAAGAATTCCTGCATAGCAAAATTAAACGACTTGGCTGAGAAAACAGGAAAAGTTTCTGAACCTACACACCCAGGAAAACAAAAAGACACACACATGCACACACAGCAGTGGCAAAGCTTTTGTTTTCAGGAAACAAAGCCCAATTACCCCTGTCCTTTCTCTCACCCTGCATAATAAAAAGAAAAGAACAAAGCCTTGAACAGTTAACATCTATATTCTGTTCTCTCCAGGCCTCACTGACACACCGAAAATAGATTATTTTAGCATACAACATTTAACATCAAGACAATGAATGCCCTATAATATGTAATCAGTTATAACAGCACTAAAATGGCTTCGGGTGCTACATGTAGAAAAGGAGATTGTCACATAAGATAAAATGATTGGTGGTGTGATTAAAAAAAAAGTGTAAAATATTTCCTCATAGTATTATAAACTGCTGTGCGGTGTTTCGACAATGAGCCTTGAATGTGATGGATTTACTGTAAAGCTCAAACTGGACTTCCTGGTTCGTATGTTTGTCATCTCACCGGTACCTGAAGCCTTGTTTTAAAGCAGGGCTGTTTTTGGTCCACTTAAGCATCTTATCATGCAAGATGCAATTATCCTGAAGTCCATAATTAATGAAAGAATGATTATCAGAAAGTAAGACATGTAGATCATGGTAAAGAACATCATTTGACCTTCCTTTATTCAATGCCATTTATTAAGTTCAAGTGTTTTTTAAACTCCTGCCCTACGTTTATGATAAGAATCAAGTTACGCAACTAATGCATCTTAGTTAAGGTTATTTCCTCTATGGTTAACAGAAACAAACACTGACTGTTGATGGGACGTAGGACACAGAACCACGCTCTATAATGTCAAAGCCATAGGTTTTATAGGCCCATCCATCCACCTCAACCAACACAATGCTGTAGTTTTTCCGGTTTGGACAGGAGATATACATAGTCATGGCTAATTTCTTATATGATGGAGTTTGGTTTGGTTTGTATGCAGCATAAACACACTGAGCGCGGCTGCAGGCAGGAGGCCAACACGACCTCTGTGACCTGACTCTGTCGCTCCCTCATTCTCAGCCATCAGGCTCAGCAGCAGCATGAAAACAGTGATGGTGACCTCTACAGCATTATCTGCCGGGTCAGAGCCCTCATTAGGGTAAAGGTCAAGGATCATGATGGTGTGAGTGTGTGAGTGAGTGTGTGTGTTGACATCAGTGCAAGCAAATCACCTAGTTGATCTTATCATACAGTTTGTAGACACACTTGTCACCTGAAACTGCTGCTTAAATTTGGTTCTTTGTATGTGCAGAAAAAACAAAACACCCACACACACTTCCCTGATACATCAGAGAAACAAGGAGGAGTAAGGAGGAGAAATAGTGGAAGAAGAGTGTAAGAGCTGTCACCCAGAACGGCACAGAGAAGCCCTGCATGGATGGATGGTGGGAAAGGAGGGAGGAGACAGACTCGGAGAGAGGGAAGGAGAAAGCGATAGATTTATGACCCCGTGAGAAAACAGAAGCTTCATCCAAACTCTTTTGGTTTTAGGGCCTTAGTTAATCACAGGTTAATGAGCAGGAGAGGGAAGGACACAGAGCAAGAGAAGAAGAAAGGAACAGAAACAAAAGATGAATGGAGGATGAATGAATGGGAAGAAGAAACATTTTATTTTAATTGAGATAAAGTGACACGCAACTGGAAAACACTAAAGGAAAGAAAGCGACAGGAAATGGACCTCTGTCCCGTCAGTGCACGGGATAAAGAAGGTGAGATAAGGACAGATAAACAATCAAAGTCCAAGAGGAACACATGGTTAGAGAAGATAAATGGTTGACGAAAGTGAAAGACATGAATCAGAAACAGAAATAAGGAAGATAAGAAAACAATTTAAAAAAAACAAAATAAAAACAGAAGTGAACTCCTAACCCGGAATTTCCAGTCTGATCTGAAAGTCCTTAACTTTCTATATAAAGCACGATTCCTTCCAGGACTTAAAAATGCTCTTCCTTCCTGGATTGTTTACAGTATTTGGTTTCTAACTGGATGAAAGGAGCCAAGTACCAGAAATTTCCTGAAGAATTATATTAAAATGAATGTGTCGTGTGGATATTGATCCAACTTTACTTTTGTCCAATTGTTTTAAATTCTATGACTTCTCCTGCCTGTAGTTCACTCCGGAGGGCATCGAAACCTCACGCTGGCTATGTTGGTGCCTTGCTTTGCTACACATTGTACAGAATAGGGAATGAATGAGAGATGGTAAAGAGGTTAGGAGGAGGTGTGTTTGTGAGAGCCAGGGAGAAAGAGAAAGACATCTATAGGGTCGTGAGAGAGAGACGAAGATGAAAAAGAAGAAAAACACTTAGACGATGAGGTCAGTGGATGGGAAAAGACGAGGCAGGGGGAGAAAGACAAAAAGTGAGGAAATGAAAGGGGCAGGGGCAGGGAATGTGAAGAGTGTACACAAATACAGGGGACCTTAACACATAACCACGGTAACCAGACCCTTAATTTTAACCCCAGCTGTTCTCGTTACCATGGACACCCCTCAATTAGGACCCTCCCTCCACCCCTCCACACACCGTCCCATCCTCTGGCCTTTCATTGAGGCACTTGACCCCAGCTCCTGAAAAAGCTGTAATTATCAGAGGCGTCCTCGCTGCCATGACGTCAACATTCACATTTAGTCTGGTAAAGGTCTCGGCGGTAGAGGCCTCCTTTGCTTAGGCTTTTTTTTCCTTTGTTTTTTATGTTTACCTGACATCTCAAGATGCCACATGCTCAGGAGTATTTTGTCACCTTTAACCCTTAAACCTCTACGACATGTTACATGAAGTTATGTTTTTCCAAAATGTACAGAGCTTTTTTGTTCAAAAATTTGATGAATCTGCAATATGAAAAAAGTGGACACGAGACGCCAACAAAGGAATACTGTGTATATGAAGATTTGACGCATTTCTCTGTTTTATATCTTTGTAAAGTGAAAACATTTTGGTTTTTTGGAAATGTCTCGCAGGGAAATTAGAAAGACATGTACAGTATTATTGTAGCTTCTTCACTGGACATCACCGTTTGTATCAGCAGGTCTGCCTTTGATTCTATTTGATGTGTTAATAGCTTTGGTGGCAAAACTGTCCTGAGAACAGCCTGTTAAATGTATCAAGTAGCCTGGATGAACCATAAAAAACAAAAACAAAACACTAATGGCTTTTCACTTCTGTTTTATGGGTCCACAGGCTTGAGTGCATTTGTTTTTATTTGCATGTAATTGTGTGTGTGTGTGTGTGTGTGTGTGTGTGTGCTCTTGTACAACTATCTTTGTGAGAACCAGTTTGAGTTTTAGACCATGGGAGTGAGGACATTTTTGGAAAGTGAGGACATTTTGGCCGGTCCTCACTTTCTGAGACACCTTCAACGGGCTGTTTGAGGGTTAAGACTTGGTTTTAAGGTTCAGGTTAGAAATAAGTTTAGGTTCAGGTTAAGGTAGCGGTTGGGGTCAGGCATTTAGTTTTGATGGTTAAGGTTAGGGTAAGGGGCTAGGGAATGCATTATGTCAATGAATGTCCTCACAAGTATAGCTGTACAAACATGTGTGTGTGTGTGTGTGTGTGTGTGTGTGTGTGTGTGTGTGTGTGTGTGTGTGTGTGAGAGAATCTCGGTGACGAAAAGGCAGAGGCAAAGGCAAAGGCCACCAAACAAGAGAGGGGAGTAGCGATCGTACATCAGGGACAGACAGAAGCTTCTCATTCCCTCTCACTAATGGCCCTGTGTTGCTTTTCTGCCTCTCTGCTAAAACCTTTTCATCATGTTCACACTCCCTAATCACACACACACACACACACACACACACACACACACACACACACACACACACACACACACACACACACACACACACACACACACACACACACACACACACACACACACACACACACACACACACACACACACCCCCGAACCGCAGCTCTTTTCACTATGTGGCAGAGCAGGAAATGAAGGACTGTATCTACAAGTTGGAAAGTGATCAATGGCAGCGTTAATTGCTCTACATTGCACAGGTTCATAAGGGAGTCAGGTATGTTAAGACTTAGTCTTGTACCATAAAGGGACAGTAATCCTTTTTTAACGAGCTCATAGGGAGATGAGAAGACCGGGCATTTGAACATTTTGTGGAAAAGTGGAGTTTGGTAATTGGCTACATAACAGACTGCTGCTGGGGGAGAGAGAGATGAGGTAGGAGAGGTGAGGGAATGAAAGAACAAAGGACAGGAAAATGAAATAGAGATGTGTTGATATAAGAAGACCCTAACCCCCCAACCCCATGGGGTCAGGATCATGATAACTGTTTATGATAATACTGTATGAAACCTGACCAATCAGAAATGTTTAATTAAAGTCATTTTTTTAAATACAAATAGACAAAATTTACTGTTTTCAGGTTCTCCATCATACATATTTTCTGGTTTTCTAACCCCTGAAACAGGAATTTCAAGAGAGAAGCGGTAAAGCAAGAGGGCAATACTTTTAATAGCAGCTAACTGTTCAATGTTTTGGTTAATATACAGTCAGTGTTCACAGCATCGACAGGGGACAGTGTTGACAGACTTTATTTTGGGCTGTGTGAGGCTGTTACCGATCCAACTGACAGCTGGTTTGGCCCTCTGGGCTTTAACAGCATAACTAGTACACAGAAGGCCTTCAATAAACACAGACAACACCTTTTACAAACTAACAGAGATCGAAGCATGAGGCTGGACGGAAAAAGTCAGTCCGGGTCAGTCTGTCACAACCACTCGAGTACGATTGAAATAGTCGGAAACACACAGGTTGTGCAGGGAGAAATGAGCAACTGATGAAGCTGAAATGAGAAAAGGGGGGGAAGAGAGTTTACTAAAATTAGATGATATGCAGAGTCAAGTCCACAGTATCTAACTACAGATGCACACGGTCAAAATTAAATTACCTATATCCAAACACACAAACAAGGGTTTACTCCATATCCCCACCCTAAACACACAGCCAATGTAAACTCTGTAAAGATTATCTGATTATCTATAACCAAACACACACACACACGGTGGAGAGAAATCCCTGTGTCTCATTTCCAGTGTTGATGCTTGATGCCCTTGCAGCATTTCTTTAACTTCAAAAGCTCTAAAAATAAATCTAAGTCAAAGTATCTTGGAAATAAACCTGAGGGCCAAAGCAAAGATGGCTGACAGTCTGAAATTCTTCCAGGCAGTAAGAAAGAACAACGTCACCAGATAAACCTAGGTCCATTTTTTTTCTACCCAGCTCACAAACAAATATCTTCTCTCAAAACTGTCAGTGTGTAAATTACAGACTTCAGAGCAGCCGGCTCGGTATCACACTGAGATAACACTACATTTCCCACGCTGCCCCCTGTCTCCAGGAAGTGGAGCCGACCGAGCTCTTCAAGGTGGAGCCTGCAGGGCCTGGTGGAGTCTGGGGACAACAGGAAGTAAACAGGAAGCAGCTCCTTCCCACGGCGACAGCAGGAGAGAAAACTCAACACGGTGGAAAATAGATACCAGAGGAGTTACGAGCCTCTGTAATGTTTGTAATTGTGTTTGTGGCTGATGGGTACACATTTGCACACAATGGAATTTACAATATGTAAATTAGTCTATGAATATTTCATAATGTCACAGGAGTTCAAAGTATGCATTACTAAAATTAGATTTTTATTTTTTTAATGGTTCCATTTTCCAAGCAATATCAGACTCCAGTCAATGCATCATAACTCAATTTGGCCTTAATCAGCTCCTTTTATTTTACGAAATAAATAATGCCTACATTGTATATACAAGGTATATGTCATACATGCTCTTTTAAATTACAGGACTTGCTATGTATTTGAGGCTGATGATGAGTGCCATCATCAAATTCAAATCCATTCAATAAATAGCATATATTGTTTAAACAAAACTAGTGGTGTCAGCTAACTAGTTTTAACTATATAACATTTTTTAGTCAAAAATCTTGTTCTTAACCATCGTAAAAAAAAAAACACAACTTTATTCTCATGCTGCAGGAGCAGAAAGACGAATGAATCTAAATCTGTCTGATTTTGAGTCATTCTCTTTGTCAATCTAGTTGGGAAATATCCATTTAAATAACTGCATATCATGGACAAAGGCGGCATGATATAATTATCTAATTTAATGGTAGTCAAAACATTTTTGGCCCTCAGACCTCTATCAGTTGTCTTGGGCACAGGATCTGAACTGTGACTGATGACAACTAAAAATAAACGCTCATCTATTCTGCCTCTCATTTCCAATTCCAGAAGTCATAAATCATTAACACTACAAACTGTTTTGACAAGAAAAAGTGAGTCTTATCAAGCGGTCCACTGACTGACGGCCTGTTTTTCGAGGGAAAGACTAAAACAAGCTGGTGTTGTTCAGCTATAATCACCACAGTACATTAATTAGTAAACATTACCCCAAAAATAATTGATTATTAAATGAAGGAACATTTTTTAGCTTATCCAAAATTTGGTAAAACACTGTCTTATGTTCTTTAGATAGAAAGGTTTTGCAGCTGCATGTTATCAGAATTAGTTAGATGTGAATATCAGTGAACTTTGTCACTGATAAAGGTAAAACCATGTGAATGTTGGATAAATTTGAGCCATAATTGCACTTACTTACTTACTTATGCCCATGTGAGAGCCTGGATAACAGGTAAGTGGTCAGTATTGGCCAAAAAATATGTAGTTGTGATAAAGGCTGATAAAGAAACAGTATTCAGGACAGGTAAATGGAGAAGGACCTGCAGTGAACGAGGACAAAGGGACCTATAGCTGCAGAGAGCCGAGCCAAATCAGTTTAAGTCAAGCTCCATTCAGTCAGGGAAATAAAATCAAGAATAAAATGTATGTAAACAAAATTACTGCCCAAAGAGAATTAAGGAACATCGCTGACCTAAGCAACATTTCCCAAAGTATCTTAATCAGGGAAGGAAGAGGAATTTAACAACCAGTTCCACAAGACAATTTAAAAACCTTATTATCTCCAGTTTAGCGAGCTAATGAAATTTCCTGAGATCATCTTCATTCCTTCAGTGGAACGTGATGGACCTTGAGCTAGAATATTTCTGATACTAATGTCAGACCCAAAATATGCAAACTGTGAACCACAGAGATGCCAGCGAACGGCACAGAAAGACAAAAGACAACAAACTTGCAGTGCCACGGTGAAGTGTGCAGAAGTGCTGTGACATTTCGAGTCGCCCTCGTTGGGCCTTGACCTTTAGGCGCTCTATCACGGCTCTGCTCAGGGGGATTTCAAGCCTTGAATGAGCAGCAGGTTAAAGTAGGGGCTGTTGATGGAGGCTTGGTAAACTAAGAAGCATTATTCTCTTGCATCCTATCATATATCTGCTGTGGAAAGAAAACCTATAATCAAGCTTATTATTTAGATGAAAAGATAAAAACAAGTCATGGATGTAATGAGTTTAAATTGGGTTTATACTGACAGTCCAGATTTCAACTTTTTGTGTTTAAAGTAGAAACTAGATGTGAAGGATATAAATGAAACTTGTCTTGACTCGCTTCAGAAAAAGTTTGACATTTTGGGCAATGTGCTTATTCAGCTGTATACAGTTATGCAAGAAGGACGACACCATTCTCACATCTGAACGGTAAATATGAAGAAATAACTTCTCTATCAAACCACAACTCTGCTGAGCTACTTCTACTTCATCCTCCTCCAAAAAAGGCAAAATCCCCTACACTTTTCTCTCTCAACATTCCCTTTATTTCCCTCCGATATTCTCTTCTCTTTGCTCCTTTTTCACCACCTTGTTCCCTCGCCTACACACAGCTCACATCAATCCCACACATACAGTACACACACAGTAATTACATGCACAAAATGTGCTCCATCCTGTGTGATTATAGCCCTGTCAGTGCAGGGAGAGGGTTGCAGTTAGAGAGTCAAAGAAGGGGCGATAAAGTGTGAACAAAATGCTTCAACAGCCACATGTGGATGCAATAAAACACCCTCAACAGCTCTTAAGACAAACTTGACAGATGTTGATTTGGTTATAATCTTTATCATCTCCACTGACCTGAAGACTAATACTACAACATATCAATAAATCCATCCCATGGAGGGCACTGCAGCACTCGCAGCAGCATTCACGGGCTCTGAGGGGCCGTTCACGGTAGCTGGTGTATCACAGATATACTCACATAGGTTTACGCGCGTTACAGTAAACACTTCAGCTCAGCCAGTGAAGTAACAGTCGAGCCACACCCAGCTGGCGTCATGCTGATAAACACGAGAGAACGCTTATCATATCCAACACATCTGGGTGACTGCTACTGGAAACATGTCGGTGTGTGTGAGGGTGTTTGTGACATTGGGCAGCGGGGTGACCCAGAATTCAAAGATTTTAATAACAAAACTGAGAATTGAGTGTTGATAAGGATCCAACCAGCTGAAGTGGCAGATTTCCCCCCGAAGGTTAAACAAATTATCACATTGATGTTCTTTTCAGGTTTTCCTCTCTTTTGCGGTAGCAGATTTTATATTCAAGAAAATCAGTCAGTGTTACCTCAGCCCGCCACAAATCAACAGCTGACCATGACAGTTTGTAAAGCATCTTGTTTTAAGCATGTCGTGTTGGTAAAAGATAGCAAAAACTGCAGTTATTTAACAGCGGATGTAATCACACTGGAGTGCAGACCGTACTGATTAATTTTCAATGACTGACACAGTTTGAAGAAGTTATTTTAAGGAGGCAATGAGTGTCCTCAATTTAAGTTTATGTTTCACAAGCTTACGTGACATTTTCATGGTGTATAAGAAAACAAAGACAGGATCTGGGCATGACTGGGGTGTTGAGATCTTTTTTTTTTTTTTTAATTTGCTGGAGCAGAAATGATTTTGTGCTTCAGTAATCTCATCACTTTGGTCTGTCCCTCAAAACTGTTCCTTCACACACTGACACACATCTCATCCACTTATCCTCCTAAAATAACTTCTCATCCCCTATAAAAACTCCATTACAAAAGATATTATTAGCATGAGTGGCTTCATCCATTCAGTTGTATTTCTCTACTGTGCATTCAGGTCACATCCACTGAAAGCTATTTTAAAAGGGATGGCATATGAAGCACACAATATGCTACTGTTTAATGGGTATTACTGGATGATTGGATGTATTATTGCTCCTTCTTTAGCATTTACACACATGCAAAAATGGGCCGTTGTGCTTTGGTGCAATAAAAAGGTTCTGCCTCGTCTCCTCCATGTGACTGTTACATCTCTCACAGATACATGACATCCCACAGATATACGACCTTAAATAACCTGATAACACATAATGTTCGACAGATCTGACAGCGCTTTGATACTGCCTTGTTACAGCAAGCCAGGCCACTCTTCTGATGTGATGAGCTAGACTGTCGACGCACAGAGTTTGCTGAGGATGTGACACTGAATACAAAATAAAGATGGTGGCTTAATGATGCTGTTTTTTCTTACTATTCTGCCTTCACTTATCTAGGTTAGTCCCTCTGAGATTAAGGCTATGCTGTAATGTTGTAGTAATACGACTGCTGGAGAGGTGAAGGTTGTATTTTGCATGGATGTCATTTTGACTTTCCTCATATCCCCTGAATCCCAGACCACTGTAGTCTTAACAATCATGAGAAAAGTGAGAGTTTTTATATGCACCTGTGTTGTCCCTTCAGGTTAACGAGACTGGTTACGACAGTAACTCCTACTCTGACTAAATCTGGCACCCATATTAACGTGGAAATAAACAGCTCCAGATTATGTAACGTGATCATGAGGCTTTGAAGTTCAGTCGGGCAACTGTCTGCTCATGACACCAAACAATGTAAAGTAACTTGGTTTGTTAAGTAACAGTTTGTTCTTTCAGCACCGATCAGAACAAATGAATGGGTTAGGGAGAAACAAAGGATTAATCGTTAAAAGGTAAGATTTCTCAGCTTTTCATCTGTAAGATCTGTGTTATAAACCTGTTATAAATTCATTTGAGCATAATGCCTTCACTTTAGAGCTAATTTGGGTAACTCGAGCACGGCTTTGAGCTGAGGTGATTTTTGTTTTTTTAGTATTTTGGTTACAGCTCTCCTACTGAGGTCCTTTGGAAAATAAAAAACAGTGAATTCCTACTCAAACGTTAAAACATTAAGCAGACCCGGAGTCAAATGTGCAACCAAATTACCTAATCATTAATAAAAAGAACAACATTAAGGACACTTTGACAAGACTTGGCCTCCACTTGTTGTGCCTGACCACAAATACAAAATCCCAGAAAGACTGTCTCCAACAATGACTTCTGAACTAATGGTCTTCAAATGCTGACTCAGAAATAAGATTCATTATTTTTTGGAAAATTTGGACCCTTTATCCGGGTACAGTGGTTTCACGTCCAGAGTCTGGTGAAGCCATTAGTAGTAACTGGAGCATTAAAGTCAAGATAATGTTTTTCCTGCATAAATTACTTAAAATGAAAATAAGGTATGCAGCCAACAGAATATCCACACAAACCACTGAGTTCTTTCAAATGGTGGGAGAAGTCGGACTCAAGTGTTTTGTGACTATTTAGGGTGTTGTGGTTTTACACTGGATTCAGATGCAGACGCTGTAACAGAACTCGGAAAATGGAAGCTGCCAGACAGACCAACGATCTGTTCTGACAGCTAATTTAGGAAGATGTTGGAAATGGGCTCATTCAAGCCTGCCGGCCTACGAGCAAAGCGGCAGATAAGGTGAAGAGGGAGGCACGAGAGGTGTGTGATTGGCTGTGTGTATTCATCGTGTGTGTATGTGAGTGTGTGTGTGTGTGTGTGTGTGTGTGTGTGTGTGTGTGTGTGTGTGTGTAGGAGGGCATCAAACTCAGGCTTAAAAAAAGTAGCTGACTAATCGACTGAAACGTATTTATCAAGAACACATATCAAACATTTCCTGTTTTTCACATCATAGTAAATTGAATACATTTGTGTTTTGGAATGTTGGTCAAAAATAAAATACAATTTAAAAACAATTTAAAGTCTATGGCCCTGGAAAATAGTTTTTTACTATTATCTGAAATTTTACGGTCTGAACAATTAACTGAAATAAAAATAGACAGATTCATCGATAATGAAAATAATTTTTGGATACAGTCCTACACCAGACATAAAATAGAAATATTAGTGTGTATGTGCAAGAGGATGACAGACATATATGTAATGTTTGAAGATAAATATGTATAATATATATGAACACATGCGTGTGTGTGGTGCCTTGTGTCATTGTGTAACAGCGCAGGTTTGTTGTGAGAGGGATTGTCGCTTAGCAGGGTTAGTCTAGTGGATTAAAATGTCAGTGGGAGAAGTCAGGGCTAAGCGACACAAATTAACTGTTCAGACACCCCCCCCACCGCACCCACCCCACACACCCCACACACACACACACACACACACACACACACACACACACTTACTTGAGCACTTACACCCACTCACACTATCACACCCTGGCTTTATCTACCTGCTGTGCTCTTTTTGATCATCTCCAAAAACACATTTGCTCATCAGCCAGCTGTCCCGCCCTGCCTTACAGGTGGACCTACCATCCAAAAAAGGTAATTACTTTACACACTTTGTACTAACCTGATGTCTGAAATGTCCTAACCCTCGCCCCCTCCCTAGGAACACACACACGCCCAGGCACCTCCCTCCCATTACGGTAATTTTCGCAGCACTACTTCAGCGTGATCACAGTCAGATGTCATCAACATAATAACATCAGATAGAACTATTTACAAAACATGTATCTATAATCATCATCATTCATCCTTCCAATCTAAGTTAATCCAATTCTAAAACAACTTTATACCCATGACTGTGTCGGCAAAAGACAAACTCATGACGGCAGAGACAACAATGGAGCTAATGTTAGGTTAACATCAAAGTCAGAAACCACTCATATGACTGGATTATTGTAAACTGAAACACACATGGCAGCTTACTGTTTTTACCGTTTTCCCTGCCTGGGACCGGTCGGTTTGAGCTCCTGTAACAAAGGGCTCCTGTATGTGACTGAGATGATGGCAGAGGGTTCGGTCCACTACCATCTACACCGCATGGCAGACGCTCCAGGTTGGACTCAAACACCCTCTGCTCTTGTCAGACAGCATTTTGGTTTACATTCTTTCAAAGGAAAAATTCCCCATAAGTTTTTGGTTATCATGAAATCAGGCCATGTTTGGCATTTACCAAAATAGCAACGAGAGAGGAAGGATATATGAATAGGTAGAGCAGGCCATGTATGAGTAAATGAAAGAGGACTGATTCAAGGGAGGGTGTTACTGTGGCTATACACAGTAAGAGGAACTCATGAGTTGCATAGGAAACACACGTAAATAATGAGAAAATATACACCTCCTTACTGGATGACTCACTGTCACACACACACACACACACACACACACACACACACACACACACACACACCCCATCTTCTCCATTTATAATCCAAGTGAAGGAATAAAACAGACAAATGAGACACAACTGAGGTGGTCACTTGCTAGAGATTGAATTAAATCATTGCTTTTAAGGAGTAATTTGAATTGTTTGATTAATTGATTGTTTAGAAACTGTTAAGACAATTGTGAAAAAAACCTCCTTCACAAGTTGCAGGAGTCCATGATAAAGTCTTCTAATTTCTTGTTTTGTCCGACCAACAGTCCAAATCAAAAACATATTCAGTTTGCATTGATATAAAACAAACAAAAAAAAAAGAAGCAAAACCTCATATTTGAGTGAGTTTCTGGCATTTAATTCTTGACAAATTACTTAAAAAATTAAGCCACTACTGACTCAAACCCTGACTTGGCAGTTATTTAGTACTATTTTAAATGTTAAGTGACAGAAAGGCAGAACAAAAAGGTGTTTGTATTTAGCCGAGTACTTTTATAGTCGAGTACGAGTCCTTGGTTAATGAACTTTAAAGCACAACCCTGCTGTTAACACCCGGGGCATTGACACAGAAACACAAATGTACACAGAAAACTCAGAGAGAGAAGAAAAAGGAAACACCGACATAGCAAACTGAAGCACACAGAGATAGGGCTGAACAATGAAGAAAGAATTATCACTCCCACTAAAATCGTGACTCATATCGCAATATCTGTCAAAATAATCACAATGTGGTTGGTTTTGCATATCGTTCGACCCTACACGCTGAATATAAATCTCGCCTGAGAGGTTGCAGGTCATGTCATGTGACTGCAGTGAGCAGGTAGAGAGAGTGAGGTGCTGTATAACAGATAAGAATAGAAGCTGACAGCTACTCCACCTTAAACAAATTGTGACCAAACTCCTCGGACAGCCACGGCCTCAAACCCATTCACACACGCTCTCTTTCTCTGTCACACATCTATTTGTCGGACCAATCGTCTCCTGCGGCAGGTGACGGCCGATAAACACAATCAGAAACAATGGAGGGCCCACAGAAGTACACTTGTTATTTCACCTCAAAGGTAAAACATGTCCCGGGCCCCTCGCTGGGGTTAAGGGTATGGAAGAGGAGATGTGAGTGGATACAGATGGCGGAGGGACTGCGGCCCCATGACAAAGAGTCTGACAAAGAGTCTGAGGGAGAACTTTAAGCACCATAAAGGAAAACAGAACAATATTAGAGTCAATGGTACTTTTTTAAGTTTATTCTGAATTACTGTGATCAAAAACTACGCCAAAACTATTGAACAAATCTCTGTTCTTAAACCTCAATTTGACAACTTATCGCCACTTAGTTTGAAATCCTTCCAATTGAAGCTGGGTGAATAAGTTCAAGTTGGTTTTCAGCTTTACTCTGAATCACAAAAGTGTCTCAGTGTGTTTGCCCATGGGTTTGTACTTAGTCTCATGCTATCCAGTGTTTGATAAATGAATTACATTTCCCCACAGGCTTTAAAAGTGGTTAAGAAGTTTAACCCCACTGTAATTTAAGGGGTTAAAGGAGATTGTAGGTGATTGTAACCCAGCCTGACATCTTCTGCTCTAAGGCCTCAGACGCAGCAGCTGTTAGTGGGGGGGGCACTATGCCACATTATATCACCAAACCACAAGTAGCAGCAGGTGTGGCCATGGACGTAGAGTAACTTCTAGACAAAAGACGAGGGGGGCAGCATTTCAATTTGAATATAGCCTTGACAGTGAGACAACTGCAGAGAGGTTTCTCAGTTGCAGTAGATGGTGGAGAGAAAAGGTTTTGGAGGAGAACAGACAAAAGGTTTGATGTTCATATGGATAAGCATGGGGGGGGGGCAGTATGCTACAATGCAGATTTGTAGTGTGTGTCCCACTATAGGATTGATTTTAATTATCTTGTTACATTAAGTGCACCAAGACCTCCAACTCAACATCCTGCATGTTAATCAGTGAGGGTCCGTTTCCCCATTTATGATGAAACAAAGCACATTTACATGGAAATGTGCTTTGAAAAGGCAGGTGAAGAGCAGACAGTGTTTCAAAGGCAAGACCAAAACATGTTAACGTTTGGAGAGGGTGTCCAAAAAAATACAGTTGTCTGCAGACTGCGAACAGGAGTGAGTAATAAAGAGCCTCCTGGATCACCTCAAACCGAAACATGTCAGTTTGAAGAATATTCAAAACCACAAGTCGCTGTAGCTAAAAACTACTACACAGTCCTGTCCTGCAATTAAAAGACACTCTAGAAATTATAAGGGAAACAATTACATAGCCTTAATCTCCTTTTCTTTCTAAGGGTTTAACTAGTTTGAGCTTTTCTGAAGCTTTGGAGCCAAAACACATGTGGTGTCCAGACAAATCAATTTTATTACATACAAGAATATATAAAACTGTCTCAGGCCAGAAACAGGCGAGAGCCTGGTTTATGCTATGCTCAGCTAACTGTTGTGATAACAGCTGCTGAAGCGAAGCATCCCGGCCGCTCCTGCACGTCACCTGACACTTCAACAAACCATCCTGCTGTTGTCTTCTCTCTGCTGTGTGAGTGTGTGTTTCACACATGTCTGATTTCTTGCCAGCGTCTACTAGGATTAAGTGTCACCGATGACAAAAAGCAGAGACACGTCTGGCACATTGGCCCCACAACCGACCCTAATACAAACAATTAGTAATATTTGACAATTAGCTGCTGACGGTAATTAAAAGCTTCAGGCCGACAGATAAAAGTCCATGAAGACCCAAGAGTGTTGAAAATTCACTCAGGGTGATAACAGACACCAGTGTTGTT